>JAUTXW010004682.1:0-601162 GCA_030620095.1 Kuschelorhynchus macadamiae
GTTGAAATAGAGAGTTTTTTATAGTTTACTCATTTTAAACCAAGTAGGCTTTGGACGCACACAGCCTTGATAGAAACAATTGCGTAAGTAGTTGTCAAATTGTTATTTTAGCCATTTTGGCTGTATCGACGATCGACGCTTTGTTTTAGTTTAGGCCTGTTTAGGCTTTTAATTAAATTTAAAATGGAATTTGACAATTATGAAAAATGGGATATGATAGTGTGTTTTATAGAAGCCGGACAGAATGCACAGGTAGCAAGTAATTTGTACCACGAACGATATCAGAGAGAAGGCAACCTTTTAAAGACATCTTCGGAAGATTGCGTTACAATTTAATTAATAGTGGCCAGTTTAAGAAAAATAGACCAAAACAGTATGCAGCAAACAGAGATAAAGAGTTAGAAGAAATAGTAATTTTAGGAGCCGTTCAAAATAATCCCAAAACATCCACACGAAAACTGACTACAGTAACAGGACTGGGACGAAGTAACATTCGACGAAGTTTAAAGAAACATAATTTTAAACCATATAGAACCAGAAAAGTGCATCACCTTAGACCCGGAGATTTTGGACGCCGCATAGTTTTTTGCCACTGGTTTTTAGAAAAATGTAATGAAGTACGCGATTTTCCGTTAAATTGTATTTGGATAGATGAAGCATATATAAGCAGTGCCGGTATTTTCAATCGGTATAACTCCTATACTTGGGCACAGGAAAATCCTCATTCAATAGTAGAGGTAAGAAATCAGGGGAGATTTGGATTTAATGTATGGGCAGGTATATTTAGGGGTAGGATTATTGGGCCAATAATTTATGATGGAACTCTCACCTCTCAACGGTATCTACAAATATTACAACAACAAATAGAACCTCTCATTGATGATTTACCCTTAATGGCACACCGTAACATTTTCTTCCAACAAGACGGGGCACTGCCACACAATGCTGAAATCATCAGCAATTTTCTAGCCGTTAACTTTCAAAATAATTGGATAGGTAACCAAGGTCCTAATCGTTGGCCAGCGAGGTCGCCGGACCTAACCCCTATGGATTTTTATCTTTGGGGAAGACTAAAGAACGTTATTTTTCAATTGCCCATAAATACAAGAGAAGATTTAGAAGTCGCAGTTATGCGAGGGTTTGCATCTCTCACCCCTCTTGAATTAATGAATTCTGCAAAGAGTGTGATGAAACGATGCCGTCTGTGCATAAGAGAAAACGGTCGACATTTTGAAAACCTCCTGTAGGAAAAATCTTTTATTACTATTTCGTATTATTATTTTAATTTTTTAATTTAATTTTTTTTAATTTTAATTAACCTTTTTCTAAATTTGTTATTTGTTTTTAAATTATAAATAATAAATGATTTCGTTGTAAATAATACACTTTTTTGCTAAGTAACTACTAGTAGCAGTACGCAATTGTTTCTTATTTAAGGCCGCGTGCGTCCAAAGCCTACTTGGTTTAAAATGAGTAAACTATAAAAAACTCTCTATTTCAAAGAGAACTTGAGCAAAATATCAAGTGTGCTATGTTTTCGGAAAGGTAATTTTAAGCTCTTTTCAATTATTCAATAATATACAGGGTGTACCATATAAAAAATTTTTTTTTTTGCTTATACCTATTAAACTATTAATTTTTTTTAAATTATTCTAAAACCATTAAATTCTACGTAAAAAGTTGCTTTGAAAATGTTTTTACAGAAACAAAAAAAAATCAATAGGAAAAAAATTACAGCTACTTGTTAAAAATGCACATTTTCGAAAAACACCCTGTAACTCTGAAACGGTAAGAGATATCGATGTGCGGTTTCCACCACTATGTTTTTTGTCAAAATTGAGCCCCAGACACCGACATTACTTTTTGCCTATCTCCTCTAGAAAAGGGAGTTTCCCTTTAAAAGTGTCCAATTTGGCCCACCCTGTACAGTGTTACAGTACGTATAATTGTTACAGTGTAGAAACATAATACTACAAAAAGAAGCCAAAAGGCAGTGAAACTGATACTAGTTTTGGCTCCGCAGTGCAAAAGTAGCAACTATATTAGTTGCTACTTTTGCTTAAATAATTAATTAATAATAATTAAAAGAAAAAAAAAATAAAATATAGAAAATTCCATATACCTACTTACTAGGTTAGTAGGTATACTAATTAAAAACAGTTGGAAAGAGGCATGGGAGATACATGAATATATAGCAGATATATATACAAAATAATTAAATTTAAGTTATACAATCAACTAAAAATGAAAGATATTATACAGACCTAGGATTCCGCAAGTAAAACACCCCGGTAACGTCTTCGAAATCCTGGCAATTTGAATTCTTTAAGTGTTGATGGAATTTTGTTATAAATTATGTACATATTAAAAGTAAAACATATCCATCACAGGCTACCGGATAAATACAGATTCTAGAAACAGGAAGCAAGTGGAAAAATTTGTATATTTGATACCAGTTTAAACACACTCTAAAAACTCATCCTGTCACTGCCAGCCTGTCGTTTTTTTTAGCTTTAGCTAAAGTCCGAGGCAGGTGAAACCGAATATCTTTCATAGCCCTAGTCATGAGTAAAAAAAAATTAAATATTTATACTTGCAGCAAAAATATATTCCTTGAGAAACTATAATTTTTAGGAATTTTTAGAAGTTTATAAAGGATTAAAATAATTATCTGAAATTTAAACAATAATTGAAAAACGTTACCTTGGAAATGGACTAGGAGGGTAAATAATATTATTGTAAGAGATAAAAAAGGTAACTATTTGTCAAACAATAACAATTATACGTAACACTAGAGAAAAGCAATTAACAGACACACACAACGGGCAGAAATAAATGTATTTTATATACTCGTGCACCACAGAAAACCTAATTTACTCTCCTGTTGCTTGAATAGACAAAAGTAGGTTTCTATGAGAACCTTAAACAGAAATAATGAATAATTCGTGTTGCGGGAAAGCTTTAATATGAAATAAATGAGTTTTGATACAAAAACTCTTTTAATAGTAGAAAAGTGCCTAAGTTCTACTAAAGAGCTCAGATGATTAGACCGCTCTTTTTTCTAAATAAATTATTAGTTTTAAAATTACAAATAAGTGTCAGAAATTGAGGTCTGTATTTCCAAAACGTTGTAAGTGTTAAATCACCCTTAATATGTTTTTCTGGTCTACAGAAGAAAGAAGAGAGCAGCAGTCAGCACTAAAGAGCAGGGATAAATTATTGTGAAAATCATAACTTGCATCAGCAAAGATGCAAGTTGATACAATTAATTGTAGAGGGTTAGTAATCCATTTAAAAAAATTGTTAATTTGCTATTGTCTAAACATAATTCAAAGATATTGCTATCGATTTATATCAAATAGCCACTGTTACCAGATTTAATGATTTATCTCAGAAAGTGTTTATTTAGGTCCGGTAGGTGGTGAAAATAGAACGTAGCAAGTGGTTTTGCTACAATGTTAACTCTTTCTGTTGCCTTGAAACCATATAATAAATAACGTTTAAATCATTATACAGGGTTAGTCAGATATTTGAAAACGGTCAAATATCTCAAAAACCACTCAACCGATTTGAACCATATGTGGTGATTAGGCATTACCGAATTCTTCAGCAAACTAACCTAACTTTTTTTTTTCAAGTCAAATTATATGTTTTTTTTAGCGTGATTTATTCCTTGTATTATCCTTAGTACAACTCCAAAATTGCAAACTTTTATCTTGATTCGTTAAATGTTAAATTTATTAAATGTTTTTAAAAATACGTCGACAATTTAGGAATTAAAAACCTAAAACTAAAATAATTTAATGATTAATAGGATGTTGAAAATGTTATCCTTCCACAGCTTGACAGTATCCTAAGCGGTCAATAAATTCTCGAATAGTATTTTCGCGCCATTCCGGGGGTATTCCTTCTATTTCAGCTCTAATCCTTCTCATTAGAACTTCAAGGTTCTCAGGCTTCGTTTTGTACACGGTCGCTTTTTGGTGACCCCAAATGAAAAAGTCAAGTGTATTTAAGTCTGCTGACCTTGAAGGCTACTCAACAACCCCCCTTCGTTCAATCCAGCGTCGCGGAAACGTGTTTAAATAATTTCTGACAGCATCTGCGAAATGCGACGGTGCCCATCACGTTAGAACCATAAGTGACCAAAACCATTAGGAAAAATATTGTTTAATGCTGTAATAATTTGGTTTTCCAACAGCTGTAGATAAAGTATCCCATTCATATTTCCTTGAATGACGGCCAATAACGACAATTATGCCGATTTATAAAACCGTTTAGGCATACGCAATTTCCCGAAAAACTGTGTGGGCTGGCATATTATGTAGTCGCCTTATTGGATCCTTTTTCTTTGAAGGAAATATGTTACCGAAAATTATCTTTAAGACTGAAACAAGTCATATATTAAGAAAAGTCGGTGATATATTAGCTTCAGTACTCTTACCCGACTTAATATTACAAGAAATTCACAGTCTCGTTTACTCGGAAGCGGTCATAGTACTGCAAATTAACCAACAAAATAATATTCCCCCCACCAAACTCCAACCACCAGAATGGCACATAGAAAAAAACACCTCAATAACAAAATTAATATTCTAAGAAGAGAGGTAGGACTCATAAATAACACAGAGCCATTAACCTAAACCTAGTAAAAAAGTCATAAAGGTCGCAGCTAAAATCATAAATAGGAAGAAATCGCCAGACAACCCTATGTCAACAGAACTATTGGCCTGGTAAAACAAAAGCTATCGGCAAAGGCAAAACGCCCTAGGAGGTACAAGGAGAGTGAGACAACCCACAATAAGCAGTTTATAAGGAGCCGACAATAAGCAGTATATAAGGAGTGGGCCCAGAATAACCAGTTTATAAGGAGTGAACCTATTTTCTACCAGAACCTGAAAAACACAGACACCCGGAGAATGACTTGAAGTTACCAGAGAGTACGACGGAGTTCTGGGGGAATAACTGCCCGAAAATAATCCATTACATATCTCCCTCACAGTTTATAAAAGTCTTACCTGTATACTTACCGATAAAGTTTATAAACACCTTAAGGATAACAAATTGTTAGACGAAGAATAAAAAGGCTGTCGGAAGGGGTCAAGAGGATGTAACGAGCAGCTAAGCATAGACGCAACCATCATGTCAAACGCTATAAAAGCTAAAAGTTCTCTACATATAGCCTAAATAGACTACCAAAAGCTTTCGACTGGTTACCACACTCGTGGTTATAAGAAGTGCTGAAGCTCTATGGTATCGAATTACACATATGGACCTTTTTGAAGCGCGCCATGTCCCATTGGAAGACGCTACTTATGATCAGATCGCCTGATTACACATGATCGGTCAATGCAAATACATAAATTGTAAATATAACATTCGTTATATTCGTAACATTGCCGTAAAGCGGTTAATGAATCCAGGTGACCTAGCAAAAGGAAATAAACAATACATATGCGAGGTGAATAATTTCGATGACATTGAAATTAAAATTACGCGACCTTAAACTCTATTTTGTTATCGTTATACAAGCAAAATAAGTGAAGTTAAACAAAATGTGTACTGAACTAATATAGTAGTTAAAGTGTATTAAAAAAAAAGAAAATGTATAACTTTAATCTAATATGTAACAAAAATAATTAATGTTAACGGACTATCAGACAATTCATTCCTCATAAAATATTTTCAAATGCCTTGCAGCAACATGATTTAAGTAAACAAGCAAATAAAAAACATTTTAATGACATTATTCATTATAAAAATCGATAACGCAGTAAAAAGGTCTTTCAATGAGGTACGTTTGGTGTTTCTTCGGAACAATGCAAAGGATTGTTTTTAAATGTTCTGGAAGATGATTGTAAAGTTTTATGGCGTTGTAAATAATTGGTTGTTTTATTAGTTCTGTGGAAGGAATGGGAAGGTATATGTCATGCCTAGAGTTTCTGGTAGGATATACGTGTTGTGGCCTTTCCGGGAATGTGCTTATATGTTTTGTTATCAAACAGACGATTTCTAAAATAAATAATGCAGGAAGTGTTAATATTGCATGTTTTTTTAAATAGTATTGGCAGTGCGCTCTATTATTTAGACCAAACAAATAGCGGATTGCTCTCTTTTGAAGCCTAAAAACACTAAGAAAGTCCCAAAAGGGAAGGCCATAGCGGAGATGGAATTCGAATAGAGAAAGAGATAAGTAAGTCTGGCAGAAGATACGTCCAGTTCTTTTGAAACTGATCGAATGGCAAAGCAGGCGGTAGAAAGTTTTTTAGTTAAGGTGTCAATATGCTTAGATCATTTTACGTTGTTATTTATATTCAAACCCAGGAATTTAACCGACTCAACGTATTTAATATTGCTGTTAAGTAGCTGACGTTGTTAACAAGGTCGTTGGAAATATTAGAATGTAAAGACGTTAAATCAAAATCACTCCATATTATGCTTGTGTCGTCAGCAAAGAGAGAGATTTTTTCCATTAATTTTTAGGTTAGGTTAGGTTAGGTTAGGATATTATTAATGTATAACAAAAAAAGAATAGGTCCCAAGACCGAACCTTGAGGGACTCCACTTATAATCCATTTACAATCAGAATCAGAACTATTTGCTCTTACAAATTGTTGCCTATTCCCGAGATAACATTTAAACCAATTTACAGAAATACCATTCCATAAAAATTCAGCTTGCTTATCAAAATTTCATGACTAACACAGTCAAAGGCTTTTGCATAGTCACAAAAAACTGAGGCGGTGGGGTGGTTGTTATTGAGGGATAAGTATACGTCGCTAAGCAACGAGAACACAGCGTCATTGGTGCACTTGTTGGGTAAAAATCCAAACTGATCCGAGGATATTATCTGACGTTTAACGAGAAATAGCATAAGACGATTCTTTAGTAACCATTCAATGATTTTTGATAGCACTGGCAGTAGAGCAATTGGGCGATAATTGCAAGAGTTAGTTTTTTCGCCCCCTTTATAAAGAGGAATAATTATAGCTGTTTTAAGGAATTCAGGGAGTATACCTCGTATAAGGGATTTATTTATTAGTATTGTAAGGGTCTCTATTATTGGGAGCGGCAGGTTCAGAAATATTTTAATTGATAGGCCATAGTGCTACATGTAGTGTTGTTATTCATTTCTTTCAAAAGTTCCATGCTGCTGACAGGGCTTAAGAAAAGGCTATCAGCGACATTTTTCGATGGAGGGAGAAACGAAAGAGGGTCCAAACTTGGCGAGATACCAGAGGTAACATTTTTGCTTACATTAACAAAATAATCATTTAGGTCATTTGGCCTTGGCAAGATCTGAGTCACAGAGTTTGATTTGTTTCTGAGATCATTGATAATGGACCAGGTTTCCTTTGAAACGTTTTTAGACTTTTCTAGGCATTTTTGATAGTATATTGTTATGCTTACTTGATTAGTTTAATATGGATCTTCCTAGAATTAGAGATATAGTCGAGAAAAAGAATGGAGTCGGTGAATTTTTTTATATATAAGAGGGAACGCATATTTTTTGCAGAAATACGTATTCCTTTCGTGGTCCACGGTTTATGACGCTTAGGTTTATTAGTCTTAAGGGGGAAGGTCATATTAAAAGCACTTAAAATTTTATTTAAGAAACCTCTAAAATTTGAGTTAATATTTTCAAATTCAAAATTCCAGTCAGTGTTTAAGCCAATATTATAAAATTCTGAAAAATTGGCGGCCGAGAAAATTCTGCCCCTATGGCGAGGTCTCTGTAAGGGCCTAGGAAGAATATTAAATTTGGAAAATATTGCTTCGTGATCGGAAAGACCTGTGTTGACCTGAGATTGAACCTCTGATGGAGACAAATCAGACGTTACGTAATCAATGATAGAAGAACAGTATTTTGAAATTCTAGTTGGAGACGATACATGCATTGCAAGACCGAAAGAGTCGAATATAGAAATTAAATATTTAGGGACCACCACCTTAGATATTTTTAAATGTGTTCAGATTATTTGTTGCGTTTAGATTGACAAACAAAAATCTTTTTTGGCTTTTTCGCAACTGAATAAAAATATTTAACTTTAAATTAATTGAAGCAAAAATTATATATATTTACATACCTCAACATGTAGACTAGTCTGTCTACGGAATGTTTCGATACATAATATAAATAATATTATTTAAGCAAACATAAGAAATTATATCATTGACCTTAAGTTTTTATAGACACATAGTAGTTGCACAAATATTTTCATCCTATCGGGACTCATCAGTGTGCCGATCGTAAGAGAGCAGCCATTCAATTTTATTGTGAGAAAAGCATTCCCTACCGTTGATTTTACATGACACGAGCTTTTTTTATATTTTTCAGTGTTTACTTTATCTAAAATTAAATGTAGAAAAACATACTAGTCATACAACAGCCCACGAACATCTGACAAGAAATAGAGTACCTCATAATTCATAAAATTAAAACTGGCATATGCTTTCTTGGTCCAGAAATGTTTAACCTATTGCCGTCTTATGCACGTTGTTAGGGGCTTGACTACAAATATTTTAACAGGTGATAGTCTAGACATTTTTGAACAATGAGTTCCTATACACCATCGGTCAGTTCTAAATGGTGAGACATTACAGTTTAAAATGTTTAATTTTGGAGAAGGTTTCAGTTCCAGTTCTCAACAACACAGCAACATTACTGGGTTGTATATGATTTTATTTTATCAGCTCAGCTGTATTTTGTCAAAAAATTAAAAAATGTCTACAGTATTTTGTTGAACTACCCTTCAGCTGACACAATGCATGCATTAATTATTTGGTGTAAAAGATAACAATTTGGAAGTACATTTTCGGCGCCGATAACGAAAGAGAAACAACCTAATTAACGTTCCAACAAAAATTATTTGCACATTTTTGAATCCACACACTACAGACAGCTATTTCAGTTTCCAAAACTTATTAAACAATATCAACTTACTAAAAACTCTAATTTATAGCACAAAGAAATTTAAACAGAGTATTATAAAAAGTTAAAGCAAGTAAAAAATTTAAAAAGCACGCTACATATTTAAGTTTGAACCAACACAAAACGCTACGTAGCTGCATAGAAAAACAAACCAACTTTTTGTCTGTCATTCATTGGACGATGTTGCCGATTTCTGTAAAATGTTATTAAGGTAAAAATTGCGTTTTCAATGCGGTTCTTTTTCCTTAAATTTAGATCATGCAGATATTTTAATAAAAAAAATCTTACAAATTACGTAAAAAATATTAAACTAACCATCTTATATTATATTAGTATTAAGGTTGTGCTTAAAATTAAATTATAGAAAATAAAACATTAAGGGTTACCCCGGAACTTCCCTCCTAATATTTTTTTTGCCATTTATTAGGAATACTGAAATGTGGCCAAATTTAGTTAGTACATAGTCATAGTATATATACATATTTCACATATACTGTCTTTTCAAACATTTTTTTTGGGCGCCATTTTTTCTCTACACTTGACTTTTGAGCATAATTTAAAATAAATTCGATAAGTAATTTTTACATGGACACAAACCGCCATTTTGTTACGTCATGTTGAATTTGTACCAGTTTATCACATTTTCGCATTTAATTTTTCTGCAAAATTTAAAGTCAGAAAGTAAGATTTTTTTACGTTGGTTTTTTAAACATTTTATTTGGCCGCCGTTCTGTTCCGCCATTTTAAATTCTTACCACAACTTTACCAATTTATCTCTATATCACACTTAAATCTTGCCCAAAAATTGAAATTAATGTAATAAATAATATTTTCAGGCTGATTTTTTGAATATTACTCCGCTATTTTGTTTTGCTGTCTTGGATTCATATAAAAAAATCATTCCTATATAACAGTTGATTTTAGTGCAAAATTTAAAATAAATTGGGTAATTAATTTTTTTAGTAATAATTTTCTTAACTTTCTAAATGATTTTTGTTAACGATCCTCTTGTTGTTACATTAGAGTGGTGAAATATTAGGGGATAGGATCCAGTAAAAAAGAACGAAAGTATTTTTTAAACTGTCGACGTTTCACAACTTTATTGTTGCATCTCAGGACACACATATAGACTTTATAACCTACGTGAAACTCATATAATCAGTCTTTACCTACTCTGTTGGTATGCAGATATTTACTAACCCCAAATAATACACCACTCTAACACAATAACAGGAAGATCGTTAACAAAAACTATTTAGAAAGTTAATATCTGGGAAATATCTGCGGACCAATGTAGGATGTAACAATAAAGTTGCGAAACGTCAGGAATTTAAAAAAGACTTGTGTTTTTTTTACTGGATCCTAACCGCAAATAATACACCACTCTAACATGACAACAAGATGATCGTTGACAAAAACCGTTTAGAAACTTAATATATGCGGAGCAACGGAGTAGGTAAAGACTGATAATATGGGTTTCATGCAGGATATAGGATCTATATATATATAGGATATATATATATATATATATATATATATATATATATATATATATATATATATATATATATATATATATATATATATAGAGATGCAACAATAAAGTTGCGAAATGTAAACAATTTAGACTTCTTTTACTGAATCTTAACCCCACACCACTGTAATAATATTTTTAACATTGTTCAGCCATAATGGATTTTTATTAAAATATTACTGCGAACCGATAGAGAAACAGATAGACGACAGACAGACGGGCCAACGGAATTGATAAAACATATATTTTTGGCTGGACGCGAAAACGTCAAGATCAAGATCAGTCAAGTCAGTTTTTTCAAGCTGAATTTTTAAATATTTTATTAAGCAGCCATTTTGTTGATCTTGAATTCGTACCAAAATATTATCAGTTTATTCGAACATAATATTTGATGTTTTTGCGCAAAATTTGAGATAAACTGGATAAGTAGTTTTTTAATAAATATTTTTTTAACATTTCACTAGGCCGCTATTTTGTTTCGCCACATTGGATTTTTACCAAAATATTACCATATCGTCCCCATATGACCCTTACTTTTGACCAAAATTTGAAGTCAATCGGGTAAGTAGTTTTTTAGCTAGGCCAAAAACAGACAGACAGACCGCCCGAATTGAGAAAACATTTTTTGGTATCTAGGGACCCTAGAACGCGAAGATCTGAAAAAATCTCGGAGGGTGATTTTTTCACGATACTAGAGAAGTAAAAATATTTAATATCCAAATGATTCTTTTCAATTGATGATTACCTGACAAATAATTTTAGTGACTTCTAAGGTGTAAATAAATTGCGCTCCTATGAAATGTTCTCCTTCCATTTGCAGTGTCTACCAATTGTAGAGTTTTTCTTTTTTCAATAAAATTGTACTTCTTAAACTTATATTATAACCTATTGACGTGTGTAAACGTTTGTATACAACATCCATAAATTCATTGTTTTAAAATCCGAAAAGCTTATTCAAAAGGCTCAAAATATTTCGGAACGACTGACATTTAAATTGGATGTCACATAAACCTTTGGCCCCTTTTTTTGTCGAGTAGTTTACATAACCAAATCTAAAACAACAATAAACATATACCATAATTAAGAATCAGGGTAATTTTCAGATATTTCAGCGGACAATAACACAAACAATACGTGAAAAACTTCAATTATGTAAATGAACCGAGGTGAGAATTTATGAGCGTTGATTGCTCAAGATGTCTTCAGGGAATTTTACTGCGCCAAATCAGAGTACTACATTTTTGTAAATTGTCTACCTATTAAATTTCTTTCGCTTTAAAATTGTAATTTTCAGATTCTTTTGCGAAACATATACACTACGTTCATTAATTATAGAATATTTAAAGATGCGAGTCGATTTCAATGACTCCTTTGCAGATTTATTCTCGAATTAAAAGCAGGTCAACTAATGTCCCAAAACACTTTCTTCTATAGGGTGGGACATAAAATTTTAGTAGGTACTTCTCCATACAGTTCCAGATACATACGAAATTATACAAGTTTTGTATTAATTGCAGTTTTGTGACAAAGGTGGCTGTATAAAGATTGAACTTTGAACTTTGAAAGTGTATAAGAGACGTAGTCACGTTTCTAAAACTTGTTGATTATTTATAATGGAAACGTTTAAATATTCAAAATTCAAATTCAAATGCAAAAAGTACTTTATTAGTAAAAAAAATAAAATTCTTGTTGACAAAGTAGGTAAATATATATTCTAATAGGCAATACCCTTACCAATATAATATTTGAATTTAAAGACAAAAAAAATAGCAGCAAGAGTTGCAAAATTAAAATAAACAAACAGAGATATAAAAATAGATATATAAAACAAATAAAGGATATAAAAATGTACATAACCTAAAAAATTATAATAAAATAGCACTGAAAATTAACATTCTCGAGGGCATCCTGATAGAATTCATCCAGATTATAGTATGCTTTACTGCAAAGTAATCCTTTAAGTCCACGACGAAAAGTTTTTTTGAGAACTATCCGTTCTGGGAGTAGTTGGTAAATGATTAAAAGTCTTTCGACTCTCATAACTCAATGACCTTTTTACAAGGGTATTCTTTGGCAATAGCAGAGGCAAATTGAGAGCATGACGCGTCTCATGTTGGGGAGTGGGACCCTGGAGCCCAACACGGTTTTTAAATATCAGGGATGATGTCTTCAAGATAAAGAGAGACGTGAGAGTTAAAATTCTCTGCGCCACAAAGTGCAGTCTACGTAAATTCTCTCTGACTAATACCGACAAAAAATCGAACTGCCTTTTTCTGAAGAATGAAAAGCACATTCAGGATGGTATACCATATCTCAGATGCGGCTCAAATAAAGTGAAATATACTGCCCGTGCTAGTTGCAGACCCAGCTCTTATTTAACTGCTCTCACAGCAAAACATCCCGATGAGAGTTTCCTGCTCAAAGTTAAGGTGTGCTCCCCAAAATGCAACTCACCATCAAAAAGAATGCCAAGAAATTTAGTCACAGAGATCTCCGGAAGCGGATCCCCATCCAAAACTAATCCCTCACACATCAAACCTGAACCAAACAATACGAGTTTTACTCAAGTTCAGACAAAGGCGGTTGGAGTTGAACCATTCTTTAATGATTTTCAGGTCACTTACAATGGTCTGCCTTAGCTGCATAATCTCTCTGTCTTGCCACAATATAGACTTGTCATCAACAAAAAGGGTGAAATGGCCAGAGATGTTTAGGGTAACAAGGTCATTAATATAGTGTAGTAACAAAATAAGTCCTAAAACTGAGCCTTGTGGAACTCCGCAGTTATTTTGTAAAGCAGAGGACCTTGTTCCTGAGTGCACCACAGACTTAGAACGACCCTCAAGATAGGATGTAAACCAGTAGTGAGCCACAACTCGGAATCCATACCTCTCGAGCTTAGATAGCAGTATTCCATGATCCACGCAATCAAAAGCTTTGGATAGATCACAGAACACAGCCGCCGATGCGCTGCCCCGATTCACCCCTAAAAAGACCCCCTCAAGAAAGCTGTAGATAGCATCATGAGTTCCCCTCGCTGACTGAAATTCAAATTGTTTAACAGTTGGGAAAAAACAAAAAGAGCCTGCGTTAGGAACATTTTTAAGATAAGATAGTGGGTCAGAGTTAGATTATACATTTTTTGTTAGATCTTTCGCTATATTCCAATAGAATGTATTTAGATGTTCCGGATCAATGTCATAGTTGCCATGAGACGACTTATTACGAAAGTCATTAATCATAGACCAACTTTCTCTTTGCGTATTCTTTGCCTTAGCGCGCCTATTTTTATAGTATTTAATAAGTTTTCTAAAAATTCTACGATATTTTTTGCAGTGCGAAATGAAACTATGATTATCAGTAATTTTTTTTAAATAATTTAAAGAACGAAGATTATTCGCTGATTTTTTCAGACTTTTAGTAAGCCAGGGTTTATGCTTTTTGGACTGTTTTTGAATTAAGCGCAAGGGAAAAGCACGATTAAACAAGTCACACAACACACTATAAAAGCTGGCGATTGGGTCTGACACAAGATCCAAATTTTGCCAATCTATATTAAGACACAAAGAATAAAATTTATCAAAACTAGCTGTATTGAAAATTCTACCGTGGTACGCCTGGAAGTTTGTTTAGGAGCTTCTACATTATTAATAATACAACTTACCGCCTCGTGATCACAGATTCCAACTTCTAAAACTGAACATGTTACATTGTCATAATTTGAACAAAAATATACAATTGTAGTCAAAGAATATTCTGCGATCCGAGTTGGCTCGTCAACATGCATATGCAAACCATATGTAACAAGCCGGCTTGCAAGTAGGGTTGTATTTACAGAACTCTTATCAAAAAAGTTAATATTAAAGTCCCCAGCCAAAATTATTTTTGATGAAGATAGAATATTTGATAGAATTAAGTCAAGATTATCATGCATTTCAAACACTGTAATTTGCCTAATTCTACACCGCTTTCTTCCATTTTTTGACTAGTAGGAAATTAACTTTAGAGTTTAGAGCACGATAACAACTAGTATCTTAATCTCCACTGCTTCAACCGGCTATAGAAGATATTCTGACTAGCAAACTAAAAAGAAGAAAATACGGCATATTTTTTACTTGTAAAACTTTTATAAATTCTAAGTTTTTATTTTGCCCACTTTTTTTGGAGGCAGTAATATTACTCTAATAAGAAGGTTAAATAGGGGAAGTTGGTGCAGATACACTCTTGTTAGCCGATAGGTTACTCAGCTAAAGGATGGGTGGGGGCCAGGGTAAACCGAGGACCGTGGTTTGGTGCCCATACTAGCCTTCAGCAGCCGTTTTTCTATTTCATTATTTTCAACCCATTAAATTCAATACCTCTATAATTAGTAGTTTATCAGATTTTTTTGGCTAATTCAGAAAATGGAATAGAGCGTTAAAATCAATTCATATTTTAGTAACTTTCGATCTATGGTATCTACTTTTGCAAAGTCTGTCATTTTGTATTTTATAAATATTTACAAGGATATTATTATTATTTATTAAAATATGTTATTACGAAAGTACTTAATTAAATCACATTTTGTTATGTATATTTTAAAATTAAAACATAATTTCAGATTAGACCCGAATAGGAAACAGAGCTTTTCTAAAATAAAAATTACCTCTTAAACCTTAAATCAACTAAAAGATAGAATACAAGATACATATTTAACGAACATGTATAAACTTAGGCTCAGTAAGCCCTTTTCATATCTTTGTACCCAGTTCCAATTTCGGACTGACTTTTATAGCAGAAGCAATCTGCCAATAAGTAAAATTGTTTATTTTCTCGTTTTTAATAACATAATAAAAAATATTGGTTTAGTAGTAAAGAGCTTGTTGGCTATATCCGGATCCCATTAAACATTCAAGACAATATCCTTCAGAGGGAACACCACTAGAAAAAAATATATTTTAACGAAGTAATATTTCTTGAATATAATAATAATTATTATTAGGCAAACGACGGTCACGATTCTTTTGCCATAGACTTGCAAACCCCGTGTAGGGCAAAGGTATAAATCATCCTTTGACTAAAAATTGATATTTGCGCCTGCTGCATTGCAGGACGTGTTCCAGACAGGGGCGCTGAGGGAACGTGAAATAAAAATATATTAACGAAACTCAGGGGTCAATAGTATTATTTTATTATATGCGGTTGTTCTTCACGTTCTCGCAAGTCTATGCATGAGCTCCAAAAGAGCGAAATCGTCGTCGTTTGACCAAAAAGGGATATTTGAACTGGCGGCATTGCAGGACAAGTTCCAGACATGGACCATAGTATCCTTGTCTTGATGTTGGTGTAACGAAAAAAAAAATATACTGACATTATTACGCCTGACTTTTGTTGGTTTGATTATTGACAATCGTGGTATTAGCCAGCGGAGTAGTTGTTTCTGTTATTTTATTTTATGCCTTTGTTCTTCACAGGGTTCGTGCAAATCTAAAGCGGCCTGATGAGCTCAAAAAAGAGCGAAATCGTAATCGTTGTTTGATTAAAATAGTTTTATTGACGTGGGTGTAATGTGAAATAAAAATATATTAACATTCATAAATATAATTATTATTATAAGAATCTGGCCCTGAGGATGACACTAATACTGATCAATATCGAAACATAGGTTTTTGATTTAATAGTTTTAATAAAACTGTTCAAAAAGCTGCTGAAGTCTTTTTTTGTAAACTCCTTTATTATTTAGAATGAATGCTGAAGATTGAAAGAACATAGATAAGGTGTTGAAACAATAATTCAGGAATATAGCACAACAGCAAAGAATATCATGTATGCAAGATACTTACCATGTAACAATTTAACATGATATGAAATCGTTTGATTAATTTCTAACGAATATTAATTTTTTTTTCAAAAGAGTGCAGATCTGAACGATATGGTGTGAGGTAAGAGAGGTAACTCTGGTAAGCCTATAAGACTCTTTCAATCTACCCTAGATTCTCCCTCAGCCACCATCTGTCACCAGGTTTTTATCCTTACCTATATAAGCCTGGATATCTTTCCAGGTGAGATCCTTAACTACATCTCTATGCAAGACCATATTGCCGAAAATATCTCGACGTAGTTTTACTTGTTGCTTACATCTGCACAGGAAGAGGAGTGAAGTTTCCTCCTCCTCCTGACACTCCATGCAATTAGAGTCCTCCTCATTACCTAAGATACAGAGGTGTCGCCTCAATCGGCAGTGCCCCGTTACTATTCCTACGATCGATGGATCTTCCTGTCCCACGTTAACAAACACTCTTTCCGGCCTTTATCTGGTTTCTAATGAAGTATTTTGCGTGTCTGCGATATTCGAACTGGCCCCATTCACGTCGCTGCTCTTGTTACATTCGTCGCCAATGTCACAATGCCTCGGCACCCAAACTAACTTTATTTTTTTGCCCTGCGCCAACTACTCCAGCCTATCACCACCTTCCTGCACCAGAACTGATCCCGCAATGGGCGAGTCCAGCCTTAAGTGCTGCTTGACTATCTGAGCAGATGGCAAGCTGGATCCGGTTTGTCCAGCCTCTATATATACGCTGGCACCAGAGGATTATAATAGTATCATACGTGATCTATCCATATAACAAACAAGAGAATTTCACCCTGATTACAGATATTAAGACTATATAATAAAATAATAGCAGAACTTACGCATAGACAATCTTTTTACAATTCCACGAATTTGCTATTTACTTACGTGTGCTCCTTGCTAGACAGCTCATGAGTTTTTTCTAGCACATATCCTAGTAAAATGGAGAAAATGGAATTCGCGATAACGTTAATTTTTGTTATTCAGCTTTTTTAAGATTGTTTTTGATTTAGTCAAACATACTCTTGCACATTACATTGTAAACTGATTTAACGAAGCCCTAAATTCTTGGACAAAACTATTTACCCCTAATATTCCAGATACACAGTTACTTAATAATTAAAGCGAGTTTAACTTGAATATATGCCAAGCTAAACTAAAAAGTACATTATAATTATCAAAGGTTTAAGGACAAACTTGTCTGTTTTTTTGGGCACTAGAAAGTAATGCACTGCCATCTGCAAATCTTAGGAATCTTTAAAAGACTCAACTTTTCGTATTTTCATGATCTTAAGGGTTGCTCAGCCTGTAAATGAATAACTTCCTTGCAGTTGCGCAAAGCGGTTAACAATTTGGGTCCTTACGGGCTAAGCGCCAATAAAACTGCAGGGCGTATGTTTAGGCTTGGGCTAAGTTAATTTGTGATAGCAAAAGAGGTTCTGTTTCGGCCGTTCTTAAGCCTCTTGATTTAAACAGATGCGATAAAAAAGGTGCCTTGGAGGACAGGCAAGGCTTTACTTGAATATACAGGTTGAGCACCGACAGATTCCTATGTTAAAGTAGCTAAAACGGTATGGCTGCACGTCTAGCTGACTGCTAAAAAAAGATCAAATATTTAAAGCTAAAAAAACATTTTATTTTTATTACTGCCGGGGTAGAGTCTTTTGGTCTTTGAGAATGGAGCAACAACAGACAACTTTCATTTGTCAAGATCCTTAAGGCCAAATCTAATATGCATATATACATATACAGAGTGTAGCAAAAGTAAAAAAATTAGGAAATATCTCAGGTACCGCTTACCTGAATTTAATATACACTTAGGTATGAAATTACGACGGATCCAATGGCGAGTTTCGCATTCCCGCCATGTTTTCCGTTTTTGTATTACTTTTCTAAAATCTGCGTAAAATTCTCAATGCTTTTTATTAAAGCACTTTTTATGAAAGTCGACTTTTTTTGCGAAAATAAGGGTCTAATATCGATAATTTAATGTAATAGCTTTTATTAAAATATCTGCACACAAAAGGTTATGTTTGACAATGCTAGTTTTATAATATAATATAGGGTGTTCCATTAAAAAAAAATACTTTTATCACAGAAAAACGGGAAACTTGGCAGAAATGTGGAACCCGCCATTGAATCCCACATAATTTCGTGCCTAAGTGTACATATATTCATTAAATTCGGGTAAGCGGTATCTGAGATATTTCTCCGTTTTCTTACTTTTGTTACACGCTGTATACATACTACGTTTATCTACCATACTTATATATAAACTCTAATTCGATACTCAAATGAAAGGGTTTACCAAAAACACGATAATTGAACTACAAAAACGTTTTAATTTTACAAAACTGCAAAATGATTTTATCAAAGTATTAGATAAAAAGACTGAAGGTCCTTGCTTGAAACAAAATGATGATGATCCTGAAAATATTAAACTTTAGATTTTAAAACTGACTACATATATGATAGATCATTAAAATTTATCCTAGAAAGTATTATTAACGTCACAAAAAAGGCCTCTGGCAGAAAAAGGGAACTTTATTCCTATTTAACTTTTGCTGCTTCTTGCCTTTTACTCGCTCTAGTAGTGAGAGGGAATTTGTTTTATACTCTATATGCTTCTATCACAATCTAACTTCGAAACATTTTGGATCTTTTTATTGTTTTCATTTTGAAATGTATCCTGATATTTTGTCTATTAACCAATTTTTTCTATACAATAATTTTGTTTTTTCTTCGGTAAATAACTTGACTTTAGGTCCAAGTAATATTTATCATTAATTAACGATTATTGGTTTAAAACTCTTTTTTAAGTTTTACGCATTAGAAGAATTGGAAAAAATAAAAAAATGAAATATATTTATTATAAATTGAATAGATTTGTAATTTTAAGTTCTGAGTCCACTATGAAGGTACCCAGAAAACAAGCACTGAAAAATGTTTGTTTTCTGGACGTTTGGGGGAAGGTCTACCCCCATCTTCAGCAAACCTACAAACAAAATACTAAAAGCAGAATATTTCTTATGTTTCGTATCAGAAATATAATCAGAATGGCTAATTTCTGACAAAATGTCAATGAATGTCAATTCAAAGGTGTTATTTTTAATTGTTAGAATAAGGTGCGAAATATGTGTACCTAGGGTATGTTCATTTTAATTTATTGTATTTTGAGGTGTCCTTTTTTTAATTCAGTATTTAGCAAATTTAACCAAGTGTTATTAAAACTAACGGAACAAGATGCTACACAATTATCTTTATTTAATAATATTAAGGCACTTTCTTTTATTACACGTTTTTTGGAACATGGTTCTTTTGCTAAAATCCTAGAAGCATTCCAATTAATTTTATAATTGTTATCTAGTGCATGTTGGCAAATGTTTGATTTTTGAAATTCCCTATTTTTTAGGTATGTTTGGTGTTTTTTAATTCTTTTGGCTAATGGCCTAGAGGTTTCACCTATGTAAAATTTATTGCATTGACACGCAATTTTATAAATAACATTTTTTGTATTTTCTTGTTCATTGTTAGGTTTTGTTTTTGTAAGTTTACTTCTAAATGTATTTTGTGTTTTAAAGATCGTTTTCGTTTTATTTTTTCTGATAAATTAGGTATGTATGGTATAAAGAGATTTGTAATTGGTCTATTTGGATTTTTTTGTCTTTTGGATTCTCAAATTCATAAAAACATTTTTCAACGAAATCATTAGGATAATTGTTTTGATTTAAAACATCTTTTATAAAATTTTTTTCTTTAATAAAATTTTTGATCTTTGCAAATTATTTTTGCTCTATCATATAGACTTTTTACAACTCCCTTTTTAACCATGATTGGATGATTTGAGTAAAAATTTAAGTATCTGTTTGTGTGTGTAGGTTTTCTGTATACTTTTGTTTCAAAACTGTGTATGTCTTTTTTGATAAGTATCTCTGAAAAATGGAAGTTGTTGGTTGATTTCCTTTTCAATAGTAAATTTAATTGTTGGTTCTTTGGTGTTAATATCATATAAAAAAATATTTAAATGTTGATCGTCATGTTCATGAGATATAAAAAATGTCATCAATGTCTCTCCACCAAATAAGTGGTTTATGATCGTAATTTTGAATATAATTTTTTTCCATAAAAATATTCTTAGTAAAGGAGATAAAGGAGACCCCATAGCCATGCCGAAATTTTGTTGGTAATATTCGTTTTTGTATCGAAAATAAGTGGTTTTTACACAAAAAGTTAGTAATTCTAGAATAGTATTAATGTTTAATGATGTACGTTCACTAAGATTGTTATCATTTTTAAGTTTATTTCTTACTATGTTTCAAGTTTTATCTACAGGTACATTTGTAAAAAGACTAACAATATCAAAACTTACCAGTGTGTTATTTATATTTATTTGAATATTAGAGAATTTCTCAAAAAGAAAGAACCTAGCTAAAGGATGTGTCGGTGAGTTTACGCTACTTACTATTGGTCTTAATGGTATGTTTGGTTTGTGAATTTTGGTACCCCATAGAAATGTGGTGTTTACTGTGGTGTGGGGTTAATTTAAAGCGTTTGATATCTATAAATTGGTTTTTATGTTTTTTAAGCATAGTGTATATTTGTCTTTCTAGGTGCTCTGTTGGATCTTTATTTAATTGCGAGTAAGTGTCTTCCTTTATAAGTGAGGTTATTTTTTGATCATAGTTAGTACAATCTATTAAAACAGTTGCTTTACCTTTATCTGCTGGAAGAATTTTAATTGTGTTATCTGATTGAAGTGGTTTTAGTGCTTTTTGTTCTATGGGGGTGAGATTTTGTCTAATTTTAAGGGGTTTTCCAAGAGCAATTTTAGTTCTAATTCTAAATTCATCTTTTTGATCATCTGGTAGATTTTGAGCCGTTTCTCCAATTGCTGAAATGATATCAAACTTAGGAATTGTTTTTTCTGTAACTGAAAAATTCAAACCTTTAGAAAGAACAAGTTTTTCAGACTCTGAAATTTGATAAATTAACTACAGTTTTATTTATTAAATTGTTATTTTTAAGAAAATTCATTTCATTATTTAATTGCTCTTGTAAAAGTTTATTAAATTTATTTAAGTGAATTTGTTTTTGTTTTTCAAAATTTAGTTTATAGCTATATTGAATACAGTTACATATGTGATTATAATCATATAAAGAAATTTGTTCATGTAAATATCTCTTTATGTTGTCAATTTTAACTTTAATTTGAGTTTTATTAAATCTATGAAATTGTATCTCTCTCTCAATAGAGCCTTACTTGCTCTTTCTAAAATTTTATTTCTCTTAGTGTTGGTATAAGATGTTTTTAGTTTTAAGAAATTTGGAATTAAGTTATTATTCCTACATTTACATAAAAAAGTAAGACTATTTTCAGAATGTTGTAATTCGCGGCGAAAAAGGCGAAAAACCCAAAAAATAATTTTAAACCATGAATCCGCCACTACAATTTCGTAATTATTAACGATTATTTGTTTAATATTCGGTAGTATACTATGATTAATTTGTATGCCTAACTCCTTCCAGAAAATGCTAAGGCGAATGGTAGACCAAGACAGCAGTCCAGACCCCTGACACAACCGTCTTTTGGGTAAATTACATGAATAGATTCATGATTCAGTTTTCCTAGCACCTCTGCCTACTTCCAAATTTCACAGGTAAGAAAATATATTTTAGATTTACACCTCACACAAAGATGTTTGAGCTTTTAATTTATTTTATTTTTAGACATACAGGCTGTTTGGTTTTATGTGGACAAATATCGACTCTTTTATTTTAAATGGTACACTCGATATAAAACATATTTAAATAGAGCCCGTTTCGGGCGCATTGCTTGTTATCTTCAGAAACTGACTGATTTGCAAAGGTCACAATTTCGTAAACACCTATGAATGTCCTGTGACCCCCAAGAAATAGATAATTTTGCCTTTTTCTTTATTTTTATTTTATTTGCAAACTGTAGATAGATTTATAGAGATTACTGCATGATTTATGATTAAAAAAAAAGTATTGTTTTTTCTCCAAATTTAAAACACCATGTAGAGTCACTTGCTAATACAGCAAAATTTCAAAATGCTAGATCAAGAAGCTGCATCTATTCTTAGCATTTTGTTTTTTAACTCATTCCGATATCTGTCTTCTTGTATGAGATATAAATTTTGAAATGATGTGTTCAAAAAATGGTCAAATTATTTGCCTATTACGTGAGTGGATATTCATTGACAATTGTCAAATTATTTATTTACAGTGTTTGCTAATTATGATTTTAAGAATAAAATTAAGGTTCTTTGTGGGTGGACAAAAGGTCGCAATATTACATTGCAGGAGTACTGAGAACTACAATAAGCAGTGTTCAAAGAGTGATAAACAGTTTTAATGAAACTCACAAAGCAAAGAGGATCTGGCAGAATAAGATGCACGACTGCACCAAATGATCGCGTTTTGGTGTTTAATGTGAAAAACTTTTGCTTTTTGGCCAAGAAACCTATTGCAAGAATTAGAGTGAGTAGCAGTAAGTGAAAGAACGGTAAGAAGACGTTTAAGGCAAATTGGTTTGCCTGCAAGTTAAGTCACACCAGATCAGCAACCGGTCTGTAGTTGACCAGAAATCATAGGGTTTCACGTATGAATTTTGCTAGGAACATCAGAACTGGGTTATTGAAGAATGGTAGTGAATTTTATTTTTCGGCGAATCCAGATTTTGTCTAAGACCACCGGATAGTCGTCAAAAAATATGGCTAGGGCTGCAGTTCGGTGGCGGTATGAAGTAGCGTATATCTGAAGACTCTAACCGCCTTAGTTCTTATTGCGGGAGGCGATATGACTGCTGAAAAATATATACAAGATGTTTTGCAGCCTCACGTTATTCCCTTTGTACCATTTATTGGCAACAACGTGTTGTCATGCTAACGCATGCAAGAGTTGTCAATGGGTATTTAAATGATTGGTGGTGGGTGGTGGTCTAGGACATAAAAAGTATATGGAAACCGCATTCTTTCTCCTGAAAACTTAAACGAATTAAGTGTAGCACTTATGTAAGAATGGGAAAGGATTCCTCAAGATTAAATTCGACATCTCATTGAAGGAATGCCAAGGCGGCATTGAGGCCGTTATTCAAGTTCGTGGGAAAAATACATACTACTGATTTTGTTCTGGTTCATGTACAGTGTCCTAACATTTTGTCCAATAGGTAAGCAATAGTACACATTTGATTGCGTTTTATTTTATTGATCATTTTTACAGCACATCATTTGAAAATTTGTATCTCAATCAACAAGACAGATATCGGAATGGGTCAAAAGAAAACTCTAAGAATAAATGGCATTTTAGAACTTTGCCTATCAGCACGTCACGCTACAGGGTGTTTTTGAAGCTAGGAAAAAACAATACTTTGGTTTTACCTGGTATATTATGTTTAAAGAATTTTTCTAAAATCAAGCATGTAATGTAGTAATTATAAATGTATCTTAATTTTGCATACAAAATCACAACAGTCAATCTTAGGGTTATAGAGATATCAAGCATCAGAATTGATATTTTTTGGTGGATCAAATTTTGTGCTGGCGAGTGTATATAGTCGAAACGTCGGCTCTCTTTTTAAGAAAAATGGATTTTCATTTCAATCCTTAACTCGCTGCTCTATTTATTCATATCTTAAACCGTTAAACAAACAATTACTTCTCAATCGTTACCAATATTTGGGGAAAACGGTAATCTTGCGTGGCCATCTTGGAGGCCGGCCTTGACTTCTATGGACTACTTTTATGAAGCACTCTGCCAAAATATATTAATTGCATTACAGAATATAAGCGGTGTGACTTTCGCTTGAAAGATAGTGTGTTAGAAAAGCTATTTCTTATTTAGAGAGAGTTTAAACAACATGAATTGGGCAACATGGTAAATATATAAAAATATTACTGCAATAATACTTAGTGGTAGTTGTTGTTCTGGTAAGCATTAGTTATGCTAATTGAAATTTTTCGAAATTATCTTCAAAATTGTCTTTAAAAATATGCCTAATAATTAAAAACAGGCAGTCATTATGTTATTTATAAAATTTAACAAGAAAAATATATGTTATGTAAATCTTATCAAAATAGTGCTATAGGAATATCTTTTTTAACGGTTGAGTTATAAAACTAAGCAAGTTTTATTATAAATATGTTAACTGACGACTTACAAAATCTAGTGATATACGCTATAAAATGGAGAAAAATAAAAATATTGCAAAAAATATCAATAATATGAAAGAATTAAATATTGCAATCAATCAAATTATAAACAAGAGAACTTTAGAACTATGAGAGATAACGGCGTAAATCATAAGCCATTACAACAAGAAATGATGCGATGACAATAAGAAACAATGGGATAACGTAAAGTATTCAGGAGAACTCTCCCTGAAGACTTGAAGACCAATCAAAAAGCCTTGATGAATGAACTTAAAGACGACACGAACTAAAAAGACATAATAGGGGAAATACGACAAATAAAAAGTTCCCGGAATACATGCAGTTTGCACCTAAAAGAGAAACGAGAAAAAATGGAGAAGACTCGAAGCAAGTAGAAAAGGAGGTGCCATAAGTAGGACCTCAGCAAATGTGAAAAAAGGAATTCTAGATATTAAAAAGGATCTAGAAAACTTTATGCAAAACCAAGAAGACGCGAAACTACAAATGATAGGCATGAAAGAGAATTAAGGAAACATAAACCAGACCAAAGAGAAAGAGAACAAATGAGATGAGAAAACACAAATGCAAGGCGTAGAAAATAATCAGTAAACCGTGAGAAAAAAATAAGCGATGAAATGCAAAACCTTCAAAAGAATAAAAAATACACAACTTAGAGGAGATATATGGAAGACTTCAAAATGAAAATTGACCAAATGAAGAGAAAAATACTCATATAAAAGAAAATTCAAGAGCTGTAAATGTTGCTTTAATTTTCCCTCACCAAAAAGACGTTATAAAAGAAATGGGTCAATTGCAGAAGACAACACACGTCGAAGCACAAAAGCAAATACAAAGATCCAACACATACGATTCTAGGCGGTAAAGTTGGACAATGAACATTTGTTTCATGAAATAAAAATATTGGGATACAACGAAAGAAGCTCGTGAATTGTTTTGTGCTCATGTAAATGCATTAAAATATTTAGAGGAAAAAATGCGTTACGAAGAAGTACATCTGGAGGAATTTTATAAAACGCAAGTTTACAGTCGAAGAGTAGAAATCAAAGAGAAACGTAGGACTGTCGCCGAAGAAATAGATGCGATCTGACTAAATGACTTGATAAACTGCATTCAGAAAATCTTTAGCTCAGGAATGTGAGTTTAGCAGCTTCAACTCACTCGTTGTCAAGACGCAGATTATATATGTTCGCGACTATCAACACTTGGAAGGGGTCAATGTTACCGATTTAGCCCTAGTTCTAGATTTGTAAAGTTTTAGATCTATTTATTTAATATTTGTAGTTTTACTAAATTGCACTTTTCTTAGATTTTGATCCATGTGACCACTATGAATATGTCACTAATATTTCTTACATTTTCTACTGGGTTTAATTATTTCATCCTGTAGAATATAGATTCTTTAGAATTTTTGAGATTGTTTTATTCCTTTTTAAAGACTATATATTTGAGTGGAATTGAGATTTGAATAATTGATTTGATTCTTAACAAGTTGACAATGCCAACTTTCAGATTACCTAGTTACGATTCTTACCTATAACTAGTGTTTACATTTGCTACCTGTAAGCTGTGTTTGGAATAAATAATGTATTCAGTAACTACTTGTTTGGTATCGATTACCATCTGGAACAATAGATTATTCCTATAATAATAATCATCTATCATCATATATATATATATATATATATATATATATATATATATATATATATATATATATTTAAGATTTATTATTTGATTAACAGTTAACAGTTTACTATTCATTCACAACACTAAGCTTTTCAAGCTACTTAGATTTACTTTTAAATACACTTCAGTTTTTTTTCTACCTATTTTATTTTTATGATAGATTGGGTACATGTATTGTGTATGTAGATATTCAGAGATATAATACTATATATAATAGAAGGAATAATAATAATGTTTAAAATTTTCTTAGTTCACGTTCACAATGTAATTCAATTGAAAGAAGTTTTACAGCTTTTTTGGACAATTTAACATGAATTTCTGCAGTTTCAAATTAATACAGTATTAGTAACTTTCCAATCGTAATTAATAACCTAGCCTTGAAGATGACTCTAACCAGTGTCGAAACGTAGGCATTTGATTTGAATGTTTTAATAAATTGTCCAAAAAAGCTGTAAAACTTCTTTGAATTGAATAATAATATTGTCGACGGAAACAAATATTATAGTGGACGTCCACAGGGTAAACATCTTTTAATCTAGTTATCTTTAAATTGATTTATTTTAAGATTGGCCAACTTTTGAAGGGTTCGGTTTACAATGATTTATTTCCATACTCGTGCAAATTTAAGCGGAGATATAGGCACCAGGCACATAGCCAGCAATTCGGTTCGGGTAGGGGGGCTAAATCAGAAATTCATTTCGGGGGGTTAAAATGGTCAAACCTCACGAAAAGTAGCAAGAAGCATGCCTATACCAACATATTTTCAAAGTTTCGGCAGGGGTCCAGACCCCCCAGGTACCCCCCGGCTACCTGCTTGAATTAAATCGTATTATGAATGTTTTTGTCAAGCATCTTTTAAAATACCTGCTTTCACCAAGTATATTATAAATTATTTTTATGGTTATAAAGAGTTTTTAATGTATTTTAGAAATTATAGAAACTTTTTTTTATAATATGGTACGCAGGCAATTAAGAACTAATGGTTTAACTACGATATTGGGAGCCGAGGTTTACAACGCAAAAAATAAGCAATTTAAGCTTTCATATATCTATCTTTGTGATTCAAGTGCGGATTACCTGAAGAGAGAAGGAAAATAGCATAACAAATATACGCATTTAAGTTCAACATACTATATATTTTCCAAAATGTAAACAATCTTCTTAAAAATAAAAATAAGTATCTAGATTCCATTTTAATTATAAAAGCGCTAGTATACAGGGTGAGTATTTTTGTATGAAACATAACAAATTACATGCAAATATGACAAATGGCTGCATTGGCTATAAGCTATAGAATAAGTTTATATTTTGGTACACAAGGTTATTGTCAATCAGTACTTAGTATCAGAACAGTTTTAGAAGAAAAAAAATCGAGAAAAAAATTTTGAATTTTCCATAAAAATGTGTTTTTTTTAATGCTTTGATAGTTTTTAAATTTACTAAGCAAATACCCGAATTTGTGTTTAATTACCTACTATTTTAAATATGAAAATAATAAAATTAATTAAGAAATCATGGTTCTTGGGATTAGACCGTGTCAAAATGGAATCACTTTCCGACGTTTCGCCTTCGATTGCACGAGGCATCTTCAGGAATCTTCACTTCCCTAGATCGGAACACTGAAGTGAAGATCCCTGAGGATGCCTCGTGCAATCGAAGGCGAAACGTCGGAAAGTGATTCCATTTTGACACGGTCTAATCCCAAGAACCATGATTTTTTAATTGACCACAGCCGTGAAAGCTTTCGTTCTATGTTAATAAAATTAATTATAAATTAGCCCAGAGAAAACATTTTTTTTACTTTACTAGGTTTCAAACGGGGGCGTTAGACATTAATTATGTTACCAGCATCAGAAAATGATCTCTTCAGCGGGACAGAAGTTGCTGGTATTTAAAGGTAATGTCTTGCTAATTTGGATAGCTTGTCTAATACTCTTTTATCAGCTGATCCACTAATCGAAATGATAGGTAGTAGTAGATGGCGCTTAAGTAGATAGTACGCTATTGCCGCTGTCCTATAATATTTTCCTAAAATTACATGGTTTATCATAAAAACAATTATTAATTTTGGTGTGAAGGTGTAATCAACATCAACAGCAAGTGTTTCAATGTTTTAACGTGATTAAAATATTCTTATTTGGACGCAGTCTACTAAATTCTATAGCTATCAACTTAACATGGTGTTTAAAAAGGCTGAATTGGATCAGATCAAAGCAGTAATTGAGTAGACCTTTGAGTTAAAAATAAATGAAGACTTTAAACAACGCATAATTGAATGTGTCGTAAAATCCGTTAAGGAAATGTTTGAAATTAAAATAACATCCTTAACTAACTCTGTGAAAATAATCAGCGGTCAAATGTCAAAACTTAAAGGAGAGAACGATCGCCTGAAAAAAACATTAGACGATCAGGAGCAGTATTCTCGAAACAAATGTCCGAATTTTTGGAATGCCATGCCAATGCCACCGAAGGCGAGAATATAAAATAATCTACGTTGCAATTGTTCACACAAAAACTAAAAACAAATATCTCAAAAGTAGATATGAGGCATGCCATCGTGTCTATGCAAAAAATCCTACAGAAAAGAAACCGCCGGCAGTATTAGTGTCATTCCGCGATGTAAACAAAAGTTCTCTTGTCCTACAATATCTAAAAGTACTAAAACATTTTAATGTTACGATTAAGGAAGACCTTACAAAATTTAGACTATTCTCAATGAGTGCGGCAATAACGAAGTTTGAACAAAAAAGTGTGTAGTGCTTGCACGGTAAGGGTTAATGGAACTATGCACAGAGTGGATGACGAAGAAGTCACTACAAAAATAAAAATAATCTGCTAACGGTTTGTATACCTGTCTTTTTTGAGTACAATATTTTTTTGTTTTTTTTCGGGATTTTCCTTCTAGGATGGATAGAATTTTCTTATAGTTTTTTGTTCTTCAGCTAACTGAAAGAATTTTGTTACGATAATAATATGTTCATCTATTGAAAATATTTACCATTACATATATCCTTTTTTTTTTTTATTTTAGTGAGCCGGTATAAATTGTTTAAACAGCGACATGTTTGTAGTTGATTTATTGCTTATTGCTATTTACAGTCTAGTGTATCCACCTTCTTCAAATAAAAAAAAACTTCTATCTAGTCTTTGTCATCCTATACTTACTCTTTCTAAAAAAAAAATGCTATCTTGTACGCATGTAAATGCTAGATCTTTATTAAATACATTTCATATTTTTGAAGGGTATGTTATTGATATAATACTTAGAGAGTGTACGGAACGTAGAGAGCATATTTGGCTCAAAATTCTTTACGGGAATGAAACTGTGATAATAGGAAATATATATCGGCCTCCGCAAAGTAATTACAAAGAGTTTCTTAGTTATTTGGAAGATATTTATCAGACTTTTTCGCTGTGACCGATAAAATAATTTGTTTGTGTTGGCGATTTTAACCTAAATTTTCTTAATATTGACACTACAATAGTGGTACAATTAAAAAATGTTTTGAACTAGAATATCTAATAATAGTTCTAATTTGATAGGTTTGATTTGTTGTAATGCTGATTTAATACAGGATTCTTGCGTAAACGATATCGGTATTTCTGATCACTTATTTACTGCATTTTAAATATTAAAAAATAATAATGAAAACATTTCGTATAAATATAGACCATTAAAAAACACAAATATTTAACGTTTCCAAACTGATCTAGAAAATATTTCTTTTAATAATATTTATAATTCAAATAACATAGATCAGAAAGTAGAACTACTCACTAATAGCTTAATAACCCTATTTGATTTCCATGTACCTATAATTGAAAAAACGAGAAAAATAAGCCTTATAGTTCTTGGATAACTGATAATGTTAAAGTTTTAAAGAACCTTAAAAATCGAGCCTTAAACCACTATCGTCGAGTTAAAAATCAAGAACATTCAGGAACTATTATAAACAGTTCAGAAACTATACTACCACAACTATCAGAAATGAAAGAGTTTATCTAATTAATAAATTTCAAAATTGTAACTCTAGAGAAAAATGGAACGAATTAAAAAAAATTAATGTCATAATAAAAAAAAGTAATCTAAACCCAATAATCTAAAAAAACTAAATGATCTTAACGATTTCTTTGCTCAAATTCCTAGTAATAGAATTGTAAACCAAAACTTACTTGATTTCTATACAAATAATAGTGTTCATTTGGCTGAACGTTTTTCATTTAAGAGAGTTGAGGAAAATTTTGTCTCCGAAATTATTCTGAAATTAAAATCTAAAGCTTGTGATTCTGACAATATAAATGTATCGCTAATAATTTTATGTTATCCATTTATTATTCTATACATTACTTATATTATAAATTGTTGTTTATCCCAGTCATATTTTCCAAAATCGTGGAAGTCAGCATTCGTACTTCCCTTACCAAAAATTAGCAACCCTACCGAATTTTCACACTCCCTACACTCTCAAAAATCCTTGAAAAGGTAATGCAGGTTCAGGTTAATAAATATATTGTACAGCATGAGCTTATTCCCGCTAGCAATCTGGTTTTAGACAAGGCTTCAGTTGCTCAACTGCGCTGTCCGATGTAACAGATGATGTAGTGAGAGCTTTAGACGAAAATCAGGCTACAGTGCTGATTCTGCCCGATTACACGAGAGCCTTCGATATGCTTCCTCATGATCTACTTCTTGCCGTTTTCAAATACATAAGTTTTAATAATATGTCGTTATCACTTGTTCGGCTATTTCTCTCAGAGAACTTAAAGAATCGTTCTTGGGTACCACAAGGAAGTATTTTGGAGCCACTTTTATAGACCATATACACCTCAAATTTTGTCAACTCTCTAAATTCCTGTAAATATCATCTGTACGCAGACGATATACAAATTTATTTCTCGTTTAAACCCGCTAATGTGGAAATGGCTACAACTCAACTTAATCAAGACCTAGAAGGTTTAATAAACAGTTCTAACGAACATTTGCTTAGAATTAATCCAGCCAAATCTATAGCTTTACTTTTCTGTACCGATAATTTGCGTGATAACTTAGAGGAACATATTCAAATATCAATTGGCTCAGAACCTATAAAATTTAAACCATATGCAAAAAAACTTAGGTCTTGTATTGGATATCAAACTAAACTTTAGACAGAACATTACACAGTGTCTAAAAGAGCATACTCTTCTTTAAAAATGCTGTACCCTCACAGGTATTACCTTAGTCAAAATACCAAAAAAACTTTATGCGACTCGTTAGTTTTGTCCCATTTTTATTTCTGCGACAATATTTTTCTAGATTCATTGAGAGTCGAAGAATTCAAAAAATTCGTGTATTCGGTTCATTTTGGTATTAAACGAAATCACAGAGTATCTCATAAACAAACTGAGCTTGCCTGGCTTAACATGTATAGCAGGCATATTTTACATTCACTTTGCTTTTTTATCTCGTGTAATAAATAAATTTAAAGTCACTGACTTCTCATTATCAGTTAATACTTTTAAAAAAATAGTGAAAAAATCATTAATTTCATAAATAACACAGCCCAACACACATTTTGGTGCCTGCGAAATTTTTTTAACTGTTCCTGGGTAATTTTTGGATGCAGAATGTAAAAAAGTTCTCAGATTTTGTCTATTAGATCTAGTTTTAAAAAGAATTGTATATATATTCTACGTTATAACTGTTATAATATATAATATTACTATTGCCAGTTAAAAAAACAAAGACACATGGATTTAAGTATTTATTGCAAAAATTTAATTTACATAATTAGATTAGTCCCTAATCACATAAAAATTTTCTTTTATACGACTTTCTAGAATGGAGTTTACCCTAACTACTTAGCAGTCTCGCTGAAGGCTCCAGCAGTAGTCCGCCATCATGTGGCTATCCCATCGTCCTTGATAACGATCTTCCATAGTTTTAATATCCTGATGGAATCCTTCCCCCTGTTCTTCACTACAATCACCTAAGTTTTCTGGAAAACGATCTAGGTGGCTGTGGAGGTAGTGAACTTTTATACTCATGTTACAGCCGAGAATATTAAAATTTGAAAGCATAGTTTCCACTAATTCTACGTAATTCTCTGCTTTATGATTGCCAAGAAAATTTTGTACTACTTGAACAAATGAACACCAAGCGTTAGATTCAGTCTCGTTCATTGATGTGGTGAATTGTGGATCTTTAACAAGTTGCCTTATTTGAGGACCGTCAAATATACCAGCTTTTAGTTTTTTCGTGCTAAGGCCAGGAAATTTACGTGACAAATACCCAAAACAATTTCCATCTCGATTTAAAGCCTTCACAAATTGCTTCATTAGACCTAGCTTGATATGCAAGGGCGGAAGTAAGATTTTTTCTCTTGAAACCAAAGGTTCGTTGGTCACGTTTTGTTTTCCTTGAATCATGACATCTCTTGAAGGCCAATTTTTGTTAACCCAGTGCTCATTTTTAGCTCTGCTGTCCCAAAGGCACAAAAAACAAGGATATTTTGTATAACCACTCTGCTGTCCAATGAGGAAGTTAACCATTTTTAAATCAACACAAATTGCCCACTGATGTTCTTCGTATTTAATTTTTCTCAAAACTAATGCAATTGTTTCATATTCTTCCTTCATGGTAGTAAAATGACCAATAGAAATTGAGCCATATTTGTTACCGTTATGTAAAAGAACACATTTTTCTGCTCTCTTTCAAAGTGTATTCACCACACACATAACAAAAAACATCGGGATGATTTACACAGATACGTCTGCTTGTGGATGCCATTGTTTCAGTTTAGTGTATCGATACTACAAAACGACCAAAATTTACACAAAATGATAGCACAATTTTACTTGGGAAAACTCAGTAATATACTAAATCGAGTACAGCCATGCAGGTATAGAAGGATCGGGTCAGAGGCAATTACAGGTATAAAAGTAATAAGCAGTGTATTGACTAGTTCCTAGTATAGGAACATTGGGTCAGGGATAATTCCAGGTATCCATTTGGTTAATTAGATTCTGGGAAATTTCTATTTTGACGATTAAGTACATATTTATCTCTTTATTCGTTGTCCTTTATCAGAAAAAAATATCAATTAACCTGTAACCTGTATCTCAAAAACTAGAGCTGATAGAAAGAATCTGGTGGCATTTTTGGAATCAGCACATTAAAAACATCTAAAATCAGATGTTAGATTTCCGGAACCGAATTTTTGTTTTCATTTTGTTACCCTGTTTAATCTAAAGGAGTTAATATAAAATATGTATTACATACAACCAATATGATACTGTATTTAGTAAGCATCTACTTCATTTCTCTCTTTCCTCCTTTCATTATTTTCTTAATTTCTCTTCTCTTGTCTAGAATCCCTCTCCTTCTTATGCTTTAGACTTCATTAGTTTAATTAATATAGACAGCACATACTTTTGTAAACAGGATTATTTAGGATAGTTGTAATTTCATTGTGAAACTACTCTTCCTAATATAATGTTAAAGTTCGTTTCATATTATATATTATATAATACATTAATTAAATTTTCAGGTTTCAGCAGTGCCTACTGTCTAGGGGGATACTGAGTTGACCTTTTGTTTCTGTCAGGATTTAGTTAGTAGGTTTAATTTATTTTAGTTTATTTCAGAATATATTATAAAATGGAAATCTTGATTGGAAATAATAAATATATTATTATTATTATATATTTGATTTAAAAAAATCCTTATTCGAATATATATTTGGGTCTAAAAACTTTATATTGATTTTATAATTTATATTATAAAATGCACCATATTAATGGATCTATCTCTAATAGTAAAATGTCATATTGAATATAATTACTAATTCTCTACTTTTTATCTGATATTTTAAATATAACATTTAAAACTTTAGACTTTCAAATCGAATTAAAAGAAACTACATGCAGTTCTCAAATGTCTATACTATCTCCATTAGTTGCGTTTGAACAAATTTATGTAAACTGCAGCATTCTTATGACGTAATCAGCACCCAAGCTCTTTTATTCGGAAATTACAAGGCAACCCATTAATTTCTAATAATCGTGCTCCAACGATATTTTTCTACAACCGTCAAAAAAAATGGACATTTTTTCACTCATTTGTATGCATAACAGAACCCATTTTAGCATGCTAGAAAAGCGTTAAAAAATACCTTCTTTTTCACTCAAAACTGTACAAAAAAGTGTGCCTTTAATTAGTACGCCTACCGAGTATCTTAATTTCGTAAAGATTTACCACACTTCTTTACCTAATTTCATCACAGCAAATGTTAATTATTAACAGCCTGGGATCCATGATTCAACTTCAATTTAAAAGTATATTCTGCGAAATATCAATATTATATTTCATAAATACATATTCTAATATAACAAAATTGCAAAAGTTGAATAATTAAAAACTCAAGTAGTCGTAATAGTAGCCGAATTTCGAATATTCGACTATTCAAATATTTGGATTTTTGAATATTCGATTATTCAATTTATGAAGATGCAAAATTATTTGAATATTGAATATTCGAAAATTCAAATATCGAATTATTCGAATACGATTCCGAGCCCTAATTTAATGCACATTATATCAAGAAGCTATGTATATAACTCAATATATAGACTAATCTGCCTGCGGTAGATACATACTAATGTTAAGCATCGTCCAGCCTGGCTAGTACTTTTTAAAATGTAGCCATTTGACAAAGACCGTGGCCTTGCTACCGCGTTCTCTCTAAAGAAATAATTAAGGCAACCAAGGTAAAATGTAAAGGTAACCCGCAGGGCATCGTGGTCTGTCCGAACATAAAAGAAATCATAATACATATTTTAAACATAAAAAAAGTTAAATTGAGATTTTGATAAACTAATAGTGATTAGTTAGGCTACTTTATTTATATTATTTTAATCACCAAAGCAAAAGTAAAGAGTCATTTTCAAAGGAAAAATATTTACAAAGAAAATCAGGGAAAGTTAGTTTAACCCTTGAAGAGATTTCATTAATACAACACTTAAAACTAGTAACTCGGTAGGAAAGTTTATATAAAAATGCCAGGAATAAAAAAAGGGAACGAAAGTGAGATGTTTGCAAGTTAGATCGTGGTTCATGTTCAAAGAATTAAATAGGTCAAAGCGGGCATATTTTAAAATTAGAAGGCAAAGGAAACATAAAAGATTTTCTTCACGGCAAACTTAATTCATCTTAGGAACCCATTCAGCTGAAAACAGTTATTAATTCCAGGAAAAATTTATCATCCATTATGCAGAAAATAAAAGCACGAAACTTTCGTTCTTAAGGTCTTTATACTAATTAATAAATTTAAAATGTTGGAAAATTATTTTTCAACTAAATTTGTAAAATTGTCCTAAGAAAAAAAAGAATAGACAAACTTTCTTTCGATTCTTTCTAGTGTCAAGGTTTTTATATTGCCTGAAATTATCGTGAGATATTTAGTTGTTATAGTGTTGATCATAAAAAAATCAACCTACTAGGTTTTTACAGATCTAATGTTTTGGATACAAAAAAACATGTGTTCCTATTTCCGTCGACCTGACTGTGTGTTTGTTTGCGTCACAGCTAAAAACTACTTCAGATTTTGGTCAAAAATTGAGGGTCATATAAGGATGAAACCATAATATTTTGGTAAAAATATAACATGACGGAACAAAATGGCGGCCTAATAAATTAAAAAAAAAAGTATAAAAAAACCGCAACTCCTTACTCAATTGACCTTAAATTGTATACAAATCAAGTGTGAAGTAGAGATGAACTGGTAAAATTTTGATACGAATTCTAGATGCCAATACAAACTGGCGGCCTAATGTTGATAAGCTCAGTCTGAAAAAAATCCGTAAATTCATCTTTACTTCCCTCGTACTGTGGTAATAATTTTATACAAATCCTATATAATTTATTACAATTTTTGTAACAAATCTATTATGGTGGAACAAAATGGCGGCCTAATGAAATGTTTAAAAATCGGTTAAGTTTTTTATGGAGGAAAATAATAAAGCACATTCTTTTTTCTTTGTAGACTACGTGAATAAATAATAAAAATAAATACGTTAAGAACTTAAAAAGATTGAAATAAATTACAGCTTATAGAACTAAGGTTTTACTAAATAATTATAAGCATATAAAAAATATCTGCATATAATAAATAATAAGTATAATAATAATAATAATAAATACATTAAAAACTTACAAAAATTGAAATAAATTACTTATAAAATTTACATAAATTTATTATTAAATAAATTTATTGTATTTGCACAAAATTATTGTTACCTTCATCAACATTAGCACTATGTTCATTTTTGGACATAGGCCTTCCCTAATTGCTAATCGATCACGTTATTGTCCTGTTTGAGTCCACTGTATGCCAGCTGTCATTTAAAAATCATCGTATCATCGCAAGAATGATCACCACTTCCTCTCTTATGATTAATTTGCGATTCCGTCTACTCAATCTACTTTTAGTTACGGGGCCTGCGTAACTTCATTAAGTTGGGCAATCTTTACTCCTATGTCTGTTAATTTAGTAATATATCTGACTCGTTCGTTTTTAACTATGTCCGTTCTTGTGATGCCCAGCAGTCCTCTTTTCATTTCACGTTGGTCTATTCTCATTGATTCTATATTTTCCTTAGTTGCTGTCCAGTTTCAGTTTCGAATGTCATAGCTGTTAGGACATATTGTTCAAGCTTCTTTGTTTTTAGGTATTGAGAAATCTTTTTAGTTCTTAGAACAAATGACAGTTTTCCAAATGCCGACCATCCTGCTCGAATTCTTCTCATTTCCTCTTTCTCGGTATTTCTACACAGTGCTATTCTTTGCCCCAAATATATGTATTCTGCTACTCTTTCTATTTGTTTTCCATGCGCGTTTATATGTTTCTGGTTCGTTGTACATTACCTTCATTTTTGTTAAGTTAGAACGACTTTTTGGGAGTCTTTGTTAATTTCGTTGATTACTTCTTCCAAATCTTTTGTATCCTTCGCTATTATTAGTACGCCATTCTCTCAACATAGGTGAGTTAGAGATTCTCCATTTACCTTTTCCGGTCCAGTTTAAGCTCTCTCTCAGAATATTCGGAATGGTAATTATAACAATTTGGCGGACAGCGTGTCACCTTGTCTTATTCCCCTGTTAATTGAAATATTGTAGATTTTTTCGTATAGTTCATAGGTTGCTGTTGCCACTTCATGTAGTTCCTTTACAAATTTAATATATCGGTAGTCGACTTTGTTATCCTTGCTCCAGTGCTTTTGGTTCAATCCTTATTCATTTGATTTTTCAATAAGTATTTTCACGGTTAATAAGTGATCCCGGGTACTATAATACTTTCTGAACCTTTATATATATATATATATATATATATATATATATATATATATATATATATATAAAATGTGTTTTTCATTCCGGGTGTACATCCGTTCACTACTGTCGTTCTGAAAAGAACAGTTTTGCTGACGTTTCCCCAAAATCACATTTGGCATTTTCGAAGCTTTTTTTCTCGCGTCCTAATAGAGACTGAAGTGTTGGTGACTGCGACGCTTCCTTTTATACCCCCACTCGGGGCCGAAGGTTATATCTGCGCAGGCGTTGGTTGTTATTTATGTTTTCCGGATGGTGCTGTTGTTGTTGCGCTAATTGCCCTTGAGTTTTTGCGATTTTAGATTTGTCGATTATTGTCTTCCATACTGTTGGTAATTTTAATGATTCGTCCCTTTTATTCAAATCACCTTGTTTTTCAATTTCTATGGCTTCTCGGATTATTCTGGTCTTATAATGTTCTATATTGGCAATCTCCCTACACCCATCGAAATTTATTTTATGGCCGGTTTCCTGATGATGTAGGAATAAAGCTGAGGTTGTTTGTTTATTTCTGATGCTGAGTTTATGCTCTTCCACTCTTGCTGATATTCGCCTGTTAGTTTGCCCTACGTACAACTTTTCACAGTCGTGGCACGGAATGCTGTACACTCCGTGGTTTTCCAGTTTGATTTTATCTTTTGGGTTTCCGAGTAGTTTACCTATAGTTGTTTGTGGCTTGTGTATTGTTTGTATGTTGTGTTTCCTCAGAATTCTTCCGATCCTGTCTGTTGTGCCTTTTACATATGCTAAGACTACTCGTTGCTTTCCCGGCTCATATTTTTTGTTGTTCGTTGTTCGGGAAACCTGTACATTAATAGCTTTCTCTATGGTGCGATTTGTGTAGCCATTTTTCTTTAAAGCACTAGATACTACCTTAAGGTCGTTTTGTCTCGTCTGTGTTTCAGTTAGTCGCACGGAGCTAGATATTAGAGTATTTGCCACAGCTTGAATTTGTGCTGGGTGATGATGTGATTTTGCATTTAAATATCTGTCTGTATGTGTTGGTTTTCTATACACGGTGTATTCGAAATGTCCGTTATGTAGTTTTGTGACCAAAACATCTAAAAATGGTAGTTTGTTGTTTTCCTCTAGCTCTAGAGTAAATTGTATTCTGGGGTGGATTGAATTTACGTGAGTCAGAAATTTTTCGAGCTCTGCATGACCATGTTGCCATATAATAAATATGTCATCCACATAACGAATCCATAATTTGGGTTTTAAACTTGCTTTCTCAAGAGCTTCTTTCTCAAAGTATATCATAAATAAATTCGCGACTACTGGTGATAGCGAGGACCCCATTGGAGCACCATCCATTTGTTTATACATTTGCCCGTTGAAAGAAAAATAAGTATTTTTGAGGCAATGCTCCGAGAGTTCTATTATATGTGCCTGGAAATCCTCGTTCATAGCAATCTTGTGCAATGCTTGGAATACTGGGATATAACGATATAACGATTTGACATCTAGGCTTGCTATGATATCGTTTTTTTCAAGGACGATATCTCGTATAATTCGAGTGAAATGCTCCGAGTTTTTTACAAATGAATCAGCTTTTTCTAAAGTTGGTTGCATAATTTCAGAAAGGTATTTCTCCAGTTTTTGTAGCGGCGAATTAACAGCACTAACAATAGGTCTGATAGGCGCCCCTGGTTTGTGTATTTTTGGTAAACCATAGAGTTTAGGACATATGCTCGACTTTTCCCGTGGTATGATTTTTTGTTGAATTTCGGGGTTTATTGGTGAACTTTTTATTTTATTTTTAGTTGTTTTTTCTAGGTACGTTGTCGGGTCCCTTGGAACAGGCCTATAACAATTGTCTTGTAGGATACCCTGCATTTTTTGTACGTACTCTTGAGTATTCATAACCACAGTTGCGTTTCCTTTATCTGCTGGAAGGATTGTGATGTCTTTATTTTTTCGAAGGTTTATTAGGGCCCTTTGTTCAGTGGCATTTAGGTTTTGTTTTGGTGTTTTGCTTGTTCTTAAAATTCTTGCCACCTCTTGTCGAATCTCCTCTGCTTTTGTTTCTTCAGAGGAGTCAAGGACAGCTTCCACTCCAGCTATTATTTCTTCTTTCGGGATTTCCTTAGGAGATATCGCAAAATTAAAACCCTTACTCAGTACGGATTTTTCACTTTCTGAGAGACTGTAGGATGATATATTATGTACTAATTTGTCGACGTCTACTGATGATTTTTGTGGCTGACTCGACTTTCGTAGAAGATTGTCATACTTTTTCGAAAGTTTATCTGTCTTAATATTCTTATTTGATTCTGTTCCCAAAAAGCCAAAGTTTCTATGCGATTCCACAATAAAGGGTGAATGATATTACTTAGTTTAAGGTGTAACTTTAAAAGTTCTTTTTCTGTCTCGGCTAGTTGTTTTCTAGTTTGATGGATTTGTTCTTTTAATAACGCCTTACTAGCATTTTGAAGTATGGTGTTAGTTTTTCTAGTTTTTTTATGATAAGACAACCGTGTAAAAGTAGGAAGTAAATCGCTGTCACGACACTTAATTTGAAAGATTAGATCACATAAAAGATTAGTTTTCTTACCTCTCTAGAGGTGTATAGTGTTGATTTTTACTCCTTCACGGATGGTTTACCAAAAATACACAAACCAGTAGTATCTAGTGCTTTAAAGAAAAATGGCTACACAAATCGCACCATCAGACCTATTGTTAGTGCTGTTAATTCGCCGCTGAGGAAACACAACAAAAACAATACACAAGCCACAAACAACTATTTCTGAAATTATGCAACCAACTGTAGGGCAAAAAAGCGAATATGATTCATTTGTAAAAAACTCAGGAAAGCATAAAATAAATTTCACAATATCGAATTATACCAGAATAATCGAAATTGAACAACAAGGTGATTTGAAAAAAACGAACCATTAAAACTACCAACATATCATAAGCTAAAATCGCCTAGATGTCAAATCGTTATATCGTTATATCCCAGTATTCCAAGCATTGCACAAGATTGCTATGAACGGAATGGATTTCCAGGGCACATATATATAGATATATATATATATATATATATATATATATATATATATATATATATATTTTCATCTGATTTTCTCGTTATTCTGTTTAATTATCTTTGTAAGCACTTTATCAAAAATACTTATTTTTTTCTTTCAATGTTCAAGAGTTTTGTTACTTTTAGGAACAAATGGATGGATATAGCTCATCACCTGCAGCTTTATTAATTTTTATCTCCTTTATTGCTTCTTGTATCACCAGTAGTTGCGAATCTTTTATTATTTATGATATACTTTGAGAAAGAAGCTCGATAACATGAACATCACATAACGTGTACATCCCTAAACGTGAAACCAAATTGGTTTAAAACCATTCAAATTATGGATTCGTTATGTAAAGGATGTTTAACATTATTTATTATATGATGCAACATGGTCTTTGTCGGCAGCTTCAGTGCCTTTATTTAACCCCGCCATTATATTAAATATATGCCTGTATATGCCTCCCAACGTTACACCTCTAATTCAACCTATTGACCAAAACGTTATTAGGTTGGCCAAAGAATACTATATTTTTAATCTAGAGCTAATAAATCAAAGATGAATGTCAAAACAACAAACTCCGAGATGCCATTTTTAGATGTTTTGGTCACAAAACTACATAACGGTAACATTCGTCAAGAATTGTTAACTGAATACGTTGTGTAACCTCAAGGAATGGAACTTTGTGGAACATGAAGGAAAACACATACAGACAGATATGATCAAGATCCAGGTTTTTCTCAGGCTAAGGACAAAATCACTCATGCAGAGGCAGTTCGTATATTTAACCGAGGTCTGGAATGAGCAGAGGAAAGAGGATATTCAATATTTACACAAATTACGTGAAACTGCAACTATTCTTTCAAACAAAAAATGTACCTATCAAACAAAATTGGATAAGTTTTTTCTAAACACAAAAGATTAATTATAAGTATTGTATGTTGTATTTCGTCTCTGTCATTTATAACTTTTCTCTCTGTGTTTCTTAGGAGTAGATGTTTCTTTTATGCCCATTTTTGGTTTAGGGGATTTGAGTCCTTTGTTTCTTTGTATGACTACGTTAATTTGTTGTAATTGAGTTTTTAGTTTATGTCGTCTCATGTATTTCTTTATATCTTTATTTATTTTTCTGTAAATATTTTGCTTTCTTTTGCTAATTGTCTTCTCTTTTCCATCAATTATTACCGTCATTGCTAATGAGATACCTTGATTGAAACACCAGATCAAAACCTATGTTTTAAACAGCATCGCTCATAAAATCACAAAAAGTGTCAATCCAAAATTGTCTTTAACCGAAAGGAAAAAAATTATTATTCTTATGATGAAAGGGTATGGCGATCGGGTCAGGTCTTACGAAGAAGTTAAGAATGTATTTAATGACGCATTTCCAAACTGAAATCCCATTTTAAAAACTGTCCGACGATTTGGAGAGCCTATTCTTCCTCGTTAAGAAAAACTTGTCGAGCAGCTCATGTCTGCTTCAAACTGGTGCATAATGTTTTAAGAAAACATAAATATCATCCTTTCAGAATTCATTTAGTACAAAAATTATTGGAAGACGATTTTGAGCGGACTTTGATGTGGGAGCAAAATAACCAATTTTTCAACTTTATGGTCTTTTCGGATGAAGCAATATTTATGTTAAACAGTAAAGTCAATAGGCACAACTGCATATTTTGGACCGATAAAGATCCATTAGATGAGAGAATATCATATACAACGTCCTAAAAAACTGAATGTATGGGCTGGGCTCGTTGGTACCCACAAGATCGGGCTATTTGTTATTAAAGAAAATTTGACATCACAGCTTTACCTTCAGCTCTTGGAACATCAAATCATGTCTGCTATCCAAAACGTAATGGGTCTGAATTATGCAATTACATACTTCCAACAGGATGGAACTCCACCGCATGTTGGAGTAAACCTGAGCGAATTTTTAAGTATTACATTCCCGGAGAGGTGTATTGGAAGAGAAGGTCCTATCGAGTGGCCGCCTAAATCCCCTGATTTGGCGCCAAATGAGGACACTTAAAAAATAATATTTATGCAATCAAACCTAAAGATCTGGCTGAATTACAGCCTCGAATACTGGATGAAATGGAACCAGATTTACAATGTAATTCAACGGTTTTATTTTCAACTAGCTCACATGTCATTTATTAAATTTTCTGTGTACCAAATTTGTTTTAGATCGGCCAACAAAAACTGAGATTTTAAGCCGTTTCCAGACTTTTATACACCCTGGCAGAGGCGTGCGGTGAAATTTTAAGAAGAGGAAGCAATTTTTAGAAACGTACCTATTTGTAATGTAATTCGATTCTTCGATCATTTTTTGCAAATTCGTCAATGACGTCATCATAAAAACGTCAATGCTCCGACATATTTTGGAGTACTTTATTTTCAATGGACAACAGCGATGTATGCGAAAGTCTCTCCTGCCCCGTTGAAATCCTCACGAAATTTTTTATACGTTTAAGTGTTAAAAAATTGAGTTCTACTGATGAACTTGTGGCAGGTATTGTAATACTAATTCACACAATTTCGACACTTTGATATAGGCATCTTCCAGCTCCTTGTCTTTTAAAAATTGCATTAGTTCCCTAGCGTTATTTTTTGCGCTAATGTCATCAGTTTCGTAAATCACTTTTAGTTCAGATCGCATTAACACTCGGTCGAAGAACTCGCCATAATGGAAAAGTTTTTCCTTTAAATGCATTAAAATTTCAGAGTTCGAGGAATTTAAAATCATCTAAAGCGTTAAATCTATATTTTATTTGTTGCTGAATTTGATCGGTTATTAAAAGAGGCGTCGGTATTATGTTTGAACATCTCCCACCTTGTCTGTTTGAAGACGCTTGGCTTGTGGCTCTACATTTAACGTCATCGTTTTCTCCCAAAGTAGGTCAAAGTCATTTTTTGGCTTAACATGGATTTAAAATCATCTACTTTTTTTTAGGCAAAAAGCAATATCCTTTTGTTTTAGTTTGTAATATATTAAAAACATTGTCCGAGAATGGAAATATTTCTGAAAATATTTTCAACAAATAATTAAAATTAAAATCTCGTTTCAAACAGTCCAAAAACCCCCTCGAACTATTTATTGCTTCTGAGTCCCATGTTTCATTATTTTCTATTATATTCTCAAATAGTTCAATCAGTGATTCACGATTTTCAGATACTGTTAACACAAGTTTTCCATTATAGTTCCAACTAGTACCAGCTACTTTGGGCAATCGTTTGTGGACAATGGAGTCCAAAGCTTCTGTACGTTTTGTTGGAAAAAAAAAAGCAGCCATGCCACTTAAAGTAACGAAAAATACTTTACATTCTTTAATGTGTTAAAGTTTCTCGAACTTTAGCTTGCAGACACCCTAATTGCCCTGCCATCACTGCAGCTCCATCATAGCTTTGAGCAACTAATTTTTTCTCTCTATTAATTTCTTTAGTAACGTTATAAACTACGGTATATAATGCATCTGCTGTACGATTTTCGGACACATTCTTAAAACCTTAAAATCGCTCTTGAATACTTCCGTCTATTTTAACGTAGCATATTACTATAGATAATTGGCTAAAATTAGTGATATCAGTTGTTTCGTCCAGAACAATAGCAATGAACCGCGCCTTGCCAATCTCCTGCTCAATTCTTTTTAGAATAGTGGTTGCAACAGCGGAAATTAAATCATTCTGGATTCGATTCGACGTTCCCCGAAAAACGCTAAACTGCTCTAAATGATTTTTTAAGCAATTATCATATTTAGCCATTAAACTAAGTAAATCTTGAAAATTTCCTCTATTTGAAGAAACCCTTGTTTCGTCATGTCCTCTAAATCCCAATTCGTGCTGTCCGTGCTGAAACAAACAACATCGATAAGCCTTCTTAATATTTGCGTATTTTTATCGACTAGTTCATTGTGTTGGCGGTGACTAATTTCCAACTAATTAAGGGCGTGTTCAATTCTAGTTTTGCCGAAGACTTTTTCTTTTATGACGACCTGCAAATGCGCTTTGGACATAATGTGTCTTTTTACAGCTTTAAGGAAATTGTTTAAATCGGAAAAACCAGTTTTATTGCAGAAACCTTTTTCATTTTCAAAAAGTAAGCATGGCCAACAAGATAATTTACTTATATTTCCACATCCTGTTAGCCATTTAAATTGTTCGTATTGCTTTTCCGGATAAAAATGTCTAATACAGTTTTTCATTTTTATGGTTAAATTTTTCATAGGCGGTTTTGCCCTTCCTTTGGAAATTATTGGAAGCTTATCAGCAAAGTTTAATGTTGAAAATCTCTTTATTATTAAGACACACCACACATTCACACACACTCTTCTTACCAAATTCTCCAACATTTTCAATGTTATTGCCGACAGCCGAAGTTGACGGTATTTGCATATCCAAGTCCGTATTATTGTCTTCCATATCGCACCATGCACGACGCAACGTACGTATCACACAACACGCGGATAGCCGTTCAAACAAAGAACCTACTCCAACGATATCTTCCGCCCCCACTTAAAGCACGCGACTGAAATGCAAAAATTGCAAACAGCTGGTGGAAAGTTCAATAACCTCTGGCTCGATTCACATGAATTCAAGCATACAGGACTTGGCTCCAGAGAAGCTAGCGGCCCGCATAGGTTCTATTCCATTTTCTATTGTCCCTCGGTCGGAGTCAAGGCCGCATTTATTATGGGCTTGATAATTAAGATAATCTTTTAGCATTTTTATTATAAACTAAATTAATGGTTTCCTATTTCAAAAATTAGATTTTAGAAGATGTTTTGTAATTTTTTTTGGGGAAGCACTGCTTCTCTTGCTTCCATGGACTGCACGCCCTTGAACCCTGTATACTAATATACAAATTTATATAGCTTAAAAAAAAGTTAACTCAGTTATGTTAGATTTACTCCAGTTTTAAGGATAGTTTTTTGATTGTACATAGGATCTGGCAAACGGAAAAATTGAATGTATAATTTGTGTTTAAGGATTAAAAAAATTGAAAACTTTATCCTTTTGTGTTTCTATTAAATAGCGTAGCTTTATTTTTTTTTTTGCATTATTTTCCAACAAAATGAAAATCCATTATAGATTGAATATTAAAACAAAAAATATTTTTTAAACATAAATCATAATATAAAGTTAGAGCAATTCTATTTGACCGCCATTTTATTTCGACAAATTGGACCATTTCATCCCTATATTAGCCCTAGATTTTTTAAACCAAATTTTGAAGTAAACCGTATAATGTGTTTTAACCGCTTACAGACAGATCGACGGAAATGCGAGATCATGTTTTTCGTCACCTAGGGATCCTAAAAGCCAAACACCTGCAAAAATCTAGGAGGGTGATTTTCTTTCAAAATTACAGTAATTCCCTCTTACGAGGAAAGTACAAGTGCTTATTTTACCTAACTACTCTAAACTAATTTCGAAAATAATTAACATGCCAGTATGTTGATTTTCATTAGTATTCCTAAAGCGAATTCCTAGAAATGAAGATTCTTTTAATCTGGCAGTTGCCTTACATCTCCGGCGCTTTCTTATCTTGGTCTGCGATTTTTGCTCGTTGCCATCCTATTCACTTAAGCTCTAACTGATGTACGTTTGTAAAGGAAACGACTAGGTTGCTGTAAATATCTTAATTTAATTTGATTCATTATTTACTGTTTCATTTTGATTATTATTTAGATGGCAAAATTAATTAGAGAAATTTACTGTTGCACAATTAACTTGTTTGAAATGTTCTATAATCGGCCTATATTTACAAAAGAGTATATTTAAACGTTTATTATTTTAAAATTACATTTTTTTTAAATTATGAAATGCATTCCGGTTTACCGCAGATAAATACAAACGTATGCATAAAATTGTTATACGAGCAGCATTAATACTTATGGGGTAATGAGAGACATTATATATTAAATTCAAAACTATAATTTTTGAAAATTTAAATTTGTCCTAAAAAATAAAAAAAAAATGTGATACTGAATTTACAGACCCACAGATAAAACACAATCCAGTCTTATGAATAATTTTATTTCAAAAATTCAAACTTCCCTATAACCTTAATTTTTTTTTGAAATTCATTGAATTGTTTCCATGATCCAGTGGAAGCATATCTGCAGATGACTCAGAGTGTAGAGTTTTAAAAATACTACCTACTAGAAAAAATCCCAATATATATCAAGCAATTGTAAAGGTGGGCAAGTCAGTGTACGATAGGTCCGTAAAAGCGGGTAATTTGTTTGTGGCGTATGCGCTGTTTTAAGTGTAACGAATTTGGCCATTCCTCCCAAAAATGTAATAATTCTATGTCTTGTCCTGTATGCGGTGAAAATCATGAAGTTTCACAATGTAAATTTAGAACGAAAAAATGCACTAATTGTCTTAAATTAAATAAAAATGTATCAACCGATCATGCGGTGTGGGAAAGAGAAAAATGCTCCGCTTACATTGAAAAATTAAATAAACTTAAACCTAATACTGTAAAATAGCAACTACAGAATACTATTTCTGCATCCCCGGTAAACGAAACTACGCTGCGCTCGGAATTTGGGGATTCCTTATCAATTCTGTACCAAAACACACGAGGTCTCAGGTCAAAAACAACTGACTTTTTTAATTACGTAGCACAAAGCAGTCTTGAAATTATTGCTTTTACCGAAACATGGCTTAACTCGTGGACTAAAGACTGTGGACTGTTTATTAATACGTTTAATGTTTACAGGGCGGATAGAAATTGCCTGTTGAGGGATGTCACTAGAGGCGGGAGTGTGTTGATTGGTGTTCATCAAAAATTTAACTTAACTCTGGTTAATTTAGGTACTTATGCTTTTCCACAACTGCAATACATTGACTTTATTGTAGTTAAAATTATGCTCCATTTATCATGTATATATTTAATTAACCTTTATATTCCTCCTAGCACGCCTTTTGAGGAGTTTCGGGGTTTTCTTGAAGCTCTGGAGTTACTAACATTTTTGTTTAATTCTAAAATTATTATATTAGGCGATTTTAATGTCTCTGAATATGCTTGTAACACTCAGACAGTAAAAATGTCTGTTCTTGATAATTTTAGGGACTTTTTTGACTTAACTCTGAATAATTTTGTTTTTAATCAGCATAATAGACTACTTGATTTAGTTTTTACCAATCAGCCATGTCTTGTTGAATTGTCGTTGGAACCCTTAATGACTGAGGATAATTACCGCCCAGCTTTGGAGATACTCTCAAACTAAATAAAAAACTGGATAATAAAAACAACCTTGAGACTTCGTTCGTAAATTGTTATAACTTTCCAAAGGCTGATTTTCACTCCATGTACGCTCTAATGTCTGGCATTGATTGGTCATTGCTGGAGCCGTTTACTAATCCTGAAGATGCCTGTACGAATTTGTATGAAAAATTGTATAATATATTCGACCAATGTGTGCCAAAATACTCTTTGCGTAAAAATAATGAATATTCACCCTGGTCAGCAGTGATATTGTTCGATAAATTCGCGAGAAGTCAAAGCAGTGGCACCTTTATAAAAGAAGTAATGACTTACAAGCGTTTGAAAATTTTAAACACTTGAGAGCTGAAGTTAAAGCTGCTACCACTAAAGCCTATAAACAGTACTTAGAAATTTTGAATCACAAATATCAGTCAGTTCCAACAAATTTTGGGCGTATGGTAATAGTAAACGTTCATCTTCTAAGGTCTCCAATGTTGACATATTGCGATACTGAGTTGAATAATCTCTCTGATATACTCAATAGCTTCGCAGATTATTTTGATGGATCATACGTCGGACCTAGCGGAAATACTTATGATATGGAAAAATGCCAGTCGTCCCTCGTTAATATCGCCACTTTTGACGAGTCTGATGTATTAAGTGTCCTTAAGAAAATTAAGCCGAAAATGACAACTGGGCCGGATAATATACCTGCATTTATTTTGAGAGACTGTGCATGCGTCGTGGCTCGACCGCTGACCACCTTGATAAATCTTTGTTTAAAATCAGGTAAATTTCCATTAATATGGAAATCATCAACGGTATGTCCTATTTTTAAAAGTGGAAATCGATCCGATATAAAACGTTAGAGACCTATCTCAATCATCTGCAATTTTTGTTAAGGTCTTTGAAGTACTGCTGAAATAAAGAATATACAGTCATGTTAACAATTCTATAACGCTGAGACAGCATGGTTTCTTAAAGGGTCGCTCGACAGTATCCAATCTCTGTGTGGTCACTCAGGATATCGCCGAGAACATTGACAACAAAATCCAAACAGATGTCATATATACAGACCTACAAAAGCATTTGACCCAATAGATCACGGTATTTTACTACAAAAAATGTCGGCCTTTGGCATATCTGACCAGTTAATTATGTTGTTTCAGTCGTACTTCACTGATCGAACACAGAGGCTTTCAGCGAACCTTGCAACCATCGTAGAGTGGTGTCTAAAGAACAACTTGCAATTAAACGTCGCAAAATGTAATTACTGTCTTATATACTAAGAAAAGATCCTATCATATACAGATACTATATTCAAAATCAACCTCTCGAGAGACCTGATGTGCTTACCGACCTTGGAGTCACATTTGATCCCTCACTTTCGTTTAATAACCACATTGATAATGTTATAGAGTCGGCTAACCATATGTATGGATTTATTGTTCGGATCAGTCAAGATTTTAATGATGTCAAGACTTTTAAGACTCTTTACAGTACATATGTCAAGTCCAAACTACAGTGCGCCTCAGCTGTCTGGAGTCCTTTCTATAGGATACATATTGGCAGGTTGGAGTCTGTGCAGAGACTTTTTTAAAATACCTAACTTACAGAATTGATAAGGTATTGGAAATTGTAATAATACTTTGCTGTCTAGGCACGATTTTTCTAGTCTCGATGTCGTTAGGAGATGCTCCTCGATTGTCAGAGTTCGCAAGATTATTTCGAATGATATACAGTGTCCAGATTTGTTGCACAGATTAAATTTTAATGTATCGCGTTTAGCATCCAGATGCACTGACTCGTTCTACCTTAGTACTCCCCGTACAAACATTTTAAAAAACTCACCTTTATATACTATGTGCAATGAATATAATATTAGTCAAAATGCGGATATCTTTCAGTACAGTGTAAGAGACATTAAAAAATATTCTTTTGTCGACATCACTTTGATTTCCTGTCCCTGGTCTGATTTCTCTGGTGAATTGGGACTTGTTTCCGTTAATATTTGTGGAATCCTCTCGATTTTCGAGCAAGTTTTAAAGGAGGTTGGAAACTTGGATCATCATCTGAATCTGAAAATGACTCAACTGGAATTGAAATATTAGTTCCAGTATATTCAGGATTTTTAACATTTTTTTTAGCAGCCTCTTTCTTTGCAATTTTGGTGTTTTGTTTGTTCTTGGTTTCTTTTTCCCTGTCGAGAGCATCTTGCACTGTCAAGACCTTCCCATACTTTTAAGCTTTTAACTTAACCTTTTTTAGGAGCAAGTGACTTGAATTATTTACAAATAGATCTACCAATGATAACTTCTCGTCATATATTTTTGATGTTGATGCCATTAGTATTGTTGATTTCCACATTTTCTGAAGTTTCAGAGTATTCCCTTTCTCATTCTCCCCTTCAGTTTTCACTGATACTCACTCGCTTCTTGATGCGCAAGAAAATTTTATAAAAGTTCCGCGTTAGTTTTATTTCCTTCTTGATGTGTCGCAGTTTCATTTTTACCTGAAGCAACGTTGTTTTGGAAAAATGGGATTCGTCACATTTTGAAGAATGCACTGAAGAACATCCAGTAGCGACAAAGCCAGATTTAATTATTGAACTAGTCAAATGATTAGTCCATGATTGTCCAATTATCCTCGAAAACTCTGCTTTACTAAGCCAAGTATGTTGATTGGTTGCCACCGTTTTTACACCATGTTCTGTTAGCATTCTATGCCAATGACTTTTAATATTCTTGAAAACGGTCTTATCAAGTGGTTGTAAAGGTGGAATAAATGACTTGGCAGTTTTATAAGTAGATATTATTATTTATTGCCGTTTAGACGCTTTTTCCTCCTCACATTATTCACAAATCATTAAAAAAACTGTCCTGTTCCCATCCATTCATTCTCGCTAACTGCATAGAGAGTATTCGGATGGTCGTCTTCACTCGCCCACCTTGCTTCCACAGTTGTAAGACCCTTAAATATAATAAACGGGGGAAGTTTTGAACCGTCTGCACTGACACAAACTAACACCGTGATTTGATCGTTCCCAGATCCCTTAATAATTCTTTAAAAACATGTAGTACCCGTTTCTGCAACTGCCTTCACATTCCTAGGATCTAAGCCAAATCCACTTTAATCACAATTAAAAAACAAAAAGGAATGATCCTTTAAATCAGTTTCCGATATTTCCCTTTATAGTTTTTCGTAAAAATCGTATACGATAAACGGATCAGAAGCTGCATCCTGCAAACTATAAATACCAGTCTTCATCCGGCAACCATCAATCTCCACTGTTTATTGCGTATTATACGGTTTTTTGCTTTGCATATATTGCTTAACTTAAAGTTTTTGAATTTCTTCGTTCGTGCAGAGGTAACCTAGTTCCTCATTCTTCCCTAGAACAGGATTCCGTCCAGCTCCTAATTTTGCACCTTTTACTTGCCGGTGTAACACTAAACTTTGAACCGATCCTTGGACGTCCGATATGATTTTTTTTGCTTTCAAAAGTCATACTGCTTTCGACACCTCCTCAGGGTTGTACGGTGGATCTATTTACTTTTTTACATATTTGCAGGCATGGCAATACCTGGAATGAAAAGATTACGTTAACGTAATGATATAGGTAGGTACCAAAATGTATTATTACGTTAGAGTGCAAGGAGTTTCTATTTACTCCCACTGCAGATTCCGATTTACCCCTCGATCAAGTAACTTAACATTAACATTTCACACCTTTTTGGTAACAAACTGTAAGAGTAAGCTTGTTTGGCCATAAATTACTATTTCGGTATATCCTTTCCTTCAGTTGAAACATAAATAGTAAAAGAGTACAAAGATTTTAAAAATTCTATTTAAATAACACATATGAAAGTTTGATCGATCCTACTTTTAACAAGAAATTTAAGGGCATTTAACCACATTAACTTACTTTTTTGTAACAATTACCGCAAGAACACACAGACACTTGCACTAACAGTTGAAAGCAAGTAGTCAACTGTCATCTGTCAAAATTGTTGGGTGCGTTCCTAATTTTACTCTATTCCGAATAACGCCAACCTATCCTACCAGAAATAGATGTCAACTTGCTTAATTTAAATGGAACATCCTGTATATTATTTTATTTTTGGATTCTACGCAAAATACTAGAGATATTTCATGCATCTCATCTTTTTTGACAGTTTTGATATTTATGTCAAAAATGACGTTTGCAGACCGAAAAATATCTGCAAATTCCTCCTATACAAAAGCTTTGATTGTTTCACTTGGGCAAGTTTCTTTGTAGAAAAAGCCCTATTTAGATGATTTTGTGTGCAATTTTGATAATTGTTAGTACAGGATTTTTGGTTATAAATGCACCATTTCATTAACGTTCGTATTTATACAGATATCAAAAAAAGTTGAATACAAAAGTTTTTTCTAATTATACGATTTTTTTTCTAATGTAGTTGCAAATATATAGGGTGTTTAGTTTTTCTGAAAACAGCATCAACTTGATTTCTTAAATGTAACACTCTGTATACTACACGTCCATCATATGGGTCTGTTCTTACTCTTTATAAATATAACAGGTTTGATACTTTTATCTTTAAAGACACCCGAGAAATTTGATAAAAACCCTGCAATAAGAGGCAATGTGTTAGAGAGAGACGGAAAACGTTCTTCTATATAGTGGAGTCAATGGGACATTTCTTATGAAGGTTTTTTTTCTAAAATTTCTCAGGTGTCTTTAAAGATAAATGTATCAAATCTGGTATATTTATAAACGGCAAGAAGAGGCCAATTGGATGAACCCATAATATACAGGATGATATATTTAAAAAATCAAAGTTGATGTTCATTTCAGAAAAACCAGGGACTCTATCTGTAAACTACACTAAAAAATCTTATAACTTAAAGAAACTTTTGTATTTAACTTTTTTTGATATCTAGAAAAATACGAAAAATAAGAATAAAAATTAAATTGAAAAATCAAAAATCATTTTCAAAAATAATATGCTATTACCTTACGTCTTATACATTTATATATGAGTTGGCCATGAAGGCTATAGAACAAAACAGGGGCTGGATTAATGTCACTGTTATTTACCATTTGAAACTTATCAGTAATCATGGCAGGGCCCTTAAATCATACCCACGAGAGTTATGTAAATTTGTTATTATTTATAGAGAATGTGGCATTTTTTGCTAAATGTTGAAACTGATGTCCTTGAATTTCCAGATAGCTATTTTTCGTATTGAAGCAGTAATTCTTCATGGGTTGTTTTTCTGATTGATTTTGAATATTCATTTTGGAACTCGTCCCACACTCGTTGCAAGCAAACTTCCATGGTTGTCACAGGATATTTAAATAGCCTGCACCTAAAATCAATTAACATATTTTATAACTAACTTACCATTTAAATTATATTGACAAAAATGTAGTGCCAAAACGCCATCATTACTTATTGCACAATAAATTTAAATCACTCCAATAATGGGAACCATGTCGATGAAAAGCACCATTTTTTTGTAAATTTAGCTTCGTCCAAATGATATTGTCTAAGACGAAATTATTCCTTTGCGCACAAGTTAAAATAAATCCACAGAATGTGACTCTTCTTCAGTTTCTTTTAGTTGATGAAATGTAGAAAATCGGGACTAAAAACATATAAATATTCAGTCAATTTCACCGTAAAGTTTGCACATGGTTCTGTATTAAAATTTTTTGTATACAGCTTATTAATGGTATACAGCAAAACTGTCAAAGTATTGCGATTTCACCAAACTTATCTCAGTCCAAAAGTTAATAATAACCAACATACAAGGTGTTAAAGTTGTAACTTTCATTTCGTTTTTTCTTAATGATTTATCAACAGGGTGACAGAAAGGCACGAAATTAGGAATTCGGCTGTCCTTTGAGGGAGGAATTCAAATCTGTTCTTAGTTCGGATGCCGCTTGTAGAGGTCGCCACTTACGGTACCTTAAATTTACTTAAAATGACATAACTCTTTTGTATCACGGTATATTAACCTATATGTTAAAGACTGTGTGTTTTCCACTTTTTTCCGCAAAAAAGGCAAAATTTGTAAATATAGCTCCGAGTGACCTTTTTTCTGATATCTGCGTGTCAATTATTCAGTACACCTTTTCAAATTGCCAAAAGTGACATTTTTATTGAAATACATGGCTACAAGAATAATAACAACGGAAAAACAACGACATAAAACCAGAAATAACAAGAGATGACATCTTTCGAAAATAAATGTTCAATGTGATTTCTATTTATTTCAATACTTTTAACAACCCGTTTGCGAAACGACCGTCTTATCTGAAATAATAACCGATCATCTCGAAACCGTTCAACAGCATTAACAATTTTATTCCATAATAAGATGTACCGAACACCTTTTGAAATTCCCAAATGTAAATTTTTTATCGAAGTAGGCTGTTATTAAATCAGATGTCAGTTGCAGTAACAAACACTACACACTTAGTTGCTGTAAAACTGTGCTAGTGTTTGTTGGTATGACATGACGTGTTTCACATAATTTTTGAAAGGTTTTTCCTTTAAGCACGAAATACCAAGGCATAACGAGTTTTCTAACGAAGAGATGCGGGATATGATGTGTATGTATACGCGCAGGAAAATTTTAACGGACGCAGGGCCCATGTACGATTTGTACGACTGGGAGACACAGACTCTTTTCGTCCCAAACGACATTCTGCAGGACGCCCGAAGATTATAACTCCCGATCGGGAAGACAAAATTCTGCCGAAAACGCTGAATTATGTACTAGACACCTTTCTGCGAGAACTGGTGTAGGCAAGTCCACCGTTTCCAAAATTTTTCATGAAGAGGGACTGCATTCATTTCATTTCACGCCAGTGTAGAATCTATTGCTAACTGATTTGCCAGCTAGACTGACATTCGCTCGTTTCTGTGGTACCCAGCACAATGCCGACCCGTTTTTTTTACACAAAATATTATTTACATATAAAACAACGTTCACACGTATAGGCATTTTCAACTTTAGAAATAAACATGCATATGATTTAGAACATCCGCAATTAATAGACAAATGTAATTTTCAACATGAATTTAAAATTAACGTTTGGTGTGGTATTACTGATAATCATATATTGGGCCCTTTCGAATTACCTCTGTATTTAAACGGCGAAATATACCTTAATTTTCTGCAAATACAGTTACCCAAATATTTTGATGAGTTTTTTTTTAGAACTAAGACAAAGCATGCTGTTCATGCAGGATGGAGCCCCAGCACATTTCTCTAGACCTGTCAGAGATTATCTAAATATTCAATTTCCTCATCGCTGAATAAGCCGTGGAAGCCAGATGCCTTGGCCGTCACGGAGCCCTGATTTCGTTCCACTTGATTTTTGTGTATGGGGATAAGCTCGTGTATAAATAAGCAGTGAACACTCGAAAAGAATTGTGGAATGAAATTGTAAATGTTGTGGAACAGTTTTGAGATGATCGGTTATTATTTAAGATAAGAAGGTGGTTTGGCAAACGTGTTGTTAAACGTATTGAAGTAAATAGAAATCAGTGGCGGCTCCTGGATTTAAGAACGAGTGAAGCGTAGCGTAGCCGGGTGTACACCGTGGTAAGTAAAAATAGCGCCGCAGACGAAAATTTTTCTGGGTGCCACGGCCAAAATGGCTATTTTGGCTAACCTTTTTATGATGTTAATTATACATAGCTTTGGAGCGTTTTATAATACTTAGGGGAAACAATATGAATATAAGATTTTAAATATATGTTTTTGTTCTTAAAAAATCAGTTATGTACCTATATCTTAAAGCTAATTTCGATTCTATTCGATCGATGCAAAACTGCTTTCACCTCCGATGATCCGAACGCAGTAAGTTTTTTTACATTAATTCTATAACAAGCGCCTGTAGCCTGCAGCAGCAGTTTTATGCCGCTCCCATTTCTACTTGGCTTACGGATATTCACCATTGCGTATATTCACCAACTGCCGTAAACAAATGTAAGCGCGAAAGCCGGCGTGCGGGGGGAGTCTGATGCGGAATTTGTTACTGCTGACTGTGATTCCATTTTTACAATGAAAATGTAGATTATAAAATGCTTAATATTTTAAAAATATTTTTATTTGTAAGTAAATTGATTAGAAAATGTTTCTTTTGGGAATTTGAAAAGGTGTACTGAATAATTGATACGCAGATATATAGAAAACGGTCACTCGGAGCGACATTTACAAAGCATACCTTTTTTGGGTAAAAAAGGTGAAAAACACATAATATTTGACATTTAGGCTAATACACCGTGATTCATATATTTATAGAGATATGTAAAGAGATTTAATGTGCCGTAAGTGGCTCCCTCTACAAGTGGCATCCGACTAAGAACAGATTTGAATTTCTCGCCTCAAAAAAAACCCGGTTTTCTAATTCTGTGCCGTTTGTTACCCTGTTGATAAATTATTAAGCAAAAACGAAATGAAAATTTCAACTTGGACACACTGTATCTCGGTTATTTACAATTTTTAGACTGAAGTAAGCTTGGTTAAATCGCAATATTTTCACGCAAAGAATCTGCAGTTTAACTGTGTACCATTAACTAGAGGACACCCTGTATGTACCTCAACTTGAGAAAACCATCGACGTACATACATATGTATACGAAGAAATTCTATGTTTGCCAAAATACATTTTTTACCAAAATACCAAGGACTTGCCTCATAATAAAACCTTAGATTTATTAAGAACAGTAAAAATGTATTACAATTTATATAATACGTACCGAAAAAATACGTAACCGAAAAAATGATTACCTAGTCACTATATAAATACATAAACAATATTACCTATGTGTGGTAGAATTGAGACGAGGAAATTCCAGGCAAGAGGAAACTCCAGGCAAATATACAGTTTTTGCTATATTTTTATGTTATTTTTGTAGAACCGAAAGTTACTGATGTCTTTTAATATTTAAATGCCCATGCGCAAATAACAATTTTTGATACTATTTGGATTATAATGAATACACACTTTTCATCTCCACAACTTTTATTTGTCCAGTAGTTTACTTACTATGATTTCTCAAATATTTTGTTGGTCTGCCATTTTATTGAACATTTAATTGTTGGCAGTTTGGAGATAAACTCTTGATTTTTGTGCAAAATTTTGATACCAAAAATTAGTTTTTTAGCTTTGCCCTTAACATGGGAACAGTATTAAATTTAAAAAAACACCAACTCATGGTAATATTTTACCAATTTAAGCTCTGTCTCACCGTCACTTGTATGACAATACGTATATAAACATATATGCCTATATTTGGGAGCACAAGCTCCATCTCGATTTCTGTATCAAAAGGCTCATATTTATTTGTCAAATTATTTTAAGCCCCTTAAACAAAAAATCTCCGAGAAAATCGCATGGCTGTATTATTCTGTAAACCTGTGAAACAATCTTATTTTCACTTTATCTTTTTACTAAGTATAATCACGTGTTTCATTGCACCCTAGTGTTACGCTTCTACTAACGGTATACATTTTTGTTTTAATAGTCTTCGTAATATTTTCAGGTAACAAAATTTACGTTCAGAAAAGAAACATTACACAACAACAAACACAACAAATTTAGAGTTTCTCTCTCAGATCCAATTTAACAAAGGGGTATTATAGCGCTTAGTTAATAATTCAGAATAATTCCTGACTTTTCTTTTAGTTTGTAAATTTCAAAAGATTCAAGGAACAAGAGTTTATTTTCTCTATAAAGAATATCAAATTGTTTGTTGAATTCTCGATTGTTTTCTACTAAATGAGTCCAGTAAAAGTTTGGTATTAGGAAAATCTCTTTTGTGTTCTGTATATCTTCATTTATTTATGTTTGATCATTTAATTATTTATTACGCGTTCTCGTTTAATGTCATTAAGTGGCTAGTGCTGTAAAGTCGATCTTTGACAGCGACAGTGAGTGGATTTAACTCACTGTGGCCTTTAAGGGTCACACAGGTATGACCTGGTAACATTTTGGCAAAAATCCAATATGGCAATACAACATGGCGGTCTAGTGGAATATTAAAAAATGTATTACTACAAAACTACGTATCCAATGTATCTCAAACGTTATACAAAAATCAAGTATTATGTAGGAATGAACTGGTAAAATTCTGGTACAAATCCAAGATGGCGGAACAATATGGCGCCTTAATAAAATATTTAAAAATGCGGCTTAAAAAACTACGTAATATGCTGCTTACAAATTTTGTGTCATAACTAATTGTGGTATAGAAATGAACTAGTACAACTGTGGTACCAATTTAAGATGGCGGCCAGATAAAATATTTGTAGTCGTGAAAAAAATCACCCTCAGGTTTTAGCGTCCTTAGATGCCAAAAATACGTTTTATCAATTCCGTCTGTGGGATTTTCAGTTCGCCGCATAGCTTAAAAACAGCTTGGTAACAGTATGCCGGCCTAGTGAAACGATAAAAAAATTATTATTAAAATAACTAATCAAGTGTTAACATAGAAATGAACTGTTAACATTTTAGTAAGAATAGTAAGAATATAAGGTAGCAAAAGAAAATGGCGGCCTAATAAAATATTTAAATATCTGCCTGAGAAGAAATAAATATTAGATTAGCTTCAAAATTTCTGCGTGCATTAAATGTGATATAGAGATAAACTGGTTAAGTTATGGTACGAATTCAAGATGGCCGCCAAATAATTTTTCCTTCCATCGTAAAAGAGAAGTATTGTAATCGTGAAAAAATCACCTTCGGTGATGTTTTCAAATCTTTACGTTTCAGGGTCCCTAGATTGCAATAAACATGTTTTCTCAATTCCGTTGGTCTGTCTCTACGCGGCATATCTAAAAAACTACTCAACCGAATGACTTCAAATTTAGGCCAAAAATTAAGGGTCATATGGGGATGAGCTGGTAACATTTTGGTAAAAATACAATATGGCAGAAGAAAATGGCGGCCTAGTGAAATATTTAAAAAATTATTACTAAAAAACTAGTTAACTAGTGTATATCAAATTTCACACAACAGTTAAGTATTATGTAGAAGTCAACTGGTAAAATTTTGGTGCGAATCCAACCAAATGGCTGCTTAATGAATTATTTAAAAATTCAGCGTGAAAAATAACTTAGTGAACTGATTTCAAATCTTGTGCTCTAACTAATTGTGCTATAGAGATGAGCTAGTAAAACTGTGGTACCAACTCAAGATGGAGAAACAAAATTGTGACCAAATAAAATATTTGTAATTGTAAAAAAATCACCCCCTCAGGTTTTACATATTTTTAGATATTAGCGTCCCTAGATAAATATTCAAAAAATATTTTTATCAATTCCCTCGGTTCGTCTGTCTGTCAGTTCCCAGAATCGCTTAAAAACTACTCATCAGAGTGGTTTCAAATTTTAGTAAAAAATTTAAGGGTTAAATGGGGTTAACCTGGTAATATTTTGGTACAATCTAGACAAGGTGGCGGTCTAGTGAAACGTTAAAAAAAATGTTACTTAAAAAGTCAGTTATCCAATTTCCAATCAAGTGTTACATAGAAATGAAGTCGTAATATGTTGATAGATATAAGATAATGCAAGCATTAAGTGTGATATAGAGAACTGGTACAGAGATGGCGGAACAAAATGGCACTAAATAATTTTTTAATTATGATACAGGGATAAACTGGTACGAATTCCACATGACGTAACAAAATGGCGGTAAGTGCCAGTATAAAAATTTATTGAATTTATTTTCATTATGCCCAAAAATCGAGTATGGCATAGGTAGAAACTGGTAAAATATTGGTAGGAATCCAATATGATGGAACAAAATGGCGTCCAATAAAAATATTTGAAAAGATGGTATATATGTGTTACTAAATGACTATGTACTGAACTAAATTGGGTCACATTTCACTATTCCTAATAAAAGGAAAGATTCATAACGAGAGAAGTTCCGCGTAAAGGAAATTTTATAATGTTTCACGTCTAGGGACTCTTAAACGTGAAAATCTGTAAAAACCGGGGTGGGTGATTTTCTCATGACAGCACAAATATTTTATTAGGCTGCATTTAGTTCCGCCATCTTTAATTCTTACCATAATTTTACCAGTTTATCTCTATATCACAATTAAGTCTTGCACGAAATTTGAATTTAATTTAATAAATAAGTTTTCCAGACTAACTTTAAAAATAATGTATAGTAGACGCCATCTTGGATTTGTACCAAAATTTTACCAATTCGTTTCTATCTAATAATTGATTTTTGTAGCCATATTTTTTTAACATTTCACTAGGCCGCCATTTTGTTTCGCTATATTGGATTTTTAGCAAAATGTTACCAGGTCATTCCCATAAACCCTTACTTTTTGACCAACGTTTGAAGTCAATCGGATAAGTAGTTTTTTAGCTATGCCGTGAAGAGACGGACCAACAGACAGACGGACGGATTTGAGCAACCATATTTTTTGGCATCTAGGGACGGGAAGATCTGTAAAAACCTGAGTGGGTGGTTTTTCCATGATTTCAATACTCCATTACCATTTTCAACGATATCCAATAATAATGAGCAAAACAGAAGAAAACAGCATTCAGAAATACTTACCAGCACGCCATTTAAGTCTATATATGAAGAAAAAAAGATTAAAAAACAAAACATAAATGAGCCAATAAAGAAAAAAAAAGTTTTAAAACCTAAGTCCCAGAAAAAAATAAAGGCAAAAAAATCATGAAAAGGGAAAACGATTTTTATTTCGCGATGAAGATCGGAAGTGTCTTTTGTAGATGATAGTATTTTATGTGATGATGACAGCGATGATGACCTCGAGGACGCGAGTTGTATATAATTTTTTGCTTTGATGCTGGAAAATCAAACGAACTTTGGTACCGTTGTAGATCATGCGGACGCTGGTCTCATGCCCTATGTTCCGGATGTGACGACGCAAGTAAATACATTTGTGAATTTTGTTTAGGAAAATGTTAATAATTTTATCTATAATTATGTTAAACTGAAACCTTTTTATTTATGCTACATGTTTTTTTTTGTATAATTTTACACTTTTTATGGTGAAACTGAGTTGATTATTATTTTCGTTACTTTTTGCACGTAAGTTTTTATGACTCTCATTACCCCTAATTGTGATTATAATTGCTCCGAGACTTGGGCAATGAGAGTCAAAGCAACTTTTTTTAAATTACAAAATGTAGTTGTTCTTTATTTTCTTAATATATTTCTAATAGAGGCGTTGTATAGCCTAATAAATAAATTATTGAAAACGCGAAAGACTTATTCAAAAATAAATTAATTTAATGCAGTTTTTTTAGTTTTCTTTAACTGACTACGAGTCCCCCGTGCTCCCCTACTCAGTATTTAGAGGTTTTTTTCTCATCATTACGAATAACGGTAGCCGGTTTAAAGATATCTGGAAAACCCTGTATAGACTTCGATTGAGAGAATATAGGAAGAACAGGCTAATCAACGTACCATCTGTCTCTAAATTGTATTAAAACTTGAGTTCAACCAAAAAATACCAAGAAAAAGGGTAAACAAAGCGACGTTAGTTTCTGCCAAGGAACACAAAAAGTTTGTCACTGCTGAGAAATAGTGCTAGAAAGGATATTTCCAACTGTATGGCGTCACGGCCAACAGGCGCACTTTTAGATTAGCTTGTGTTATTTGAATATGCCTGCTATTTTACAGTTACACGAGAAAAATATTTTTTGTTGCTTTTTACTTTAGTACGTTTATATTTGAACATTTTTGCAAGTTCACTATTAAGAGTTTATTATTTATTTATTATTATTTATTATTTATTTAGTACCCGCGACTTCGTTCGTGTATGGCGATAGCGAACGGGATACTTACATCGCTTTATTTAGGAAATTACCTTATTATAAACCACTATATTTTGTTGTATTTTCTTTCAACTTTTTGTGAGCAGGTACTTGGGAGATTTTTGTTTATAAATAATTGTACGATTTTTTTGGATCAACCTTGCATATATTTTTTTAAATATGTAAAAAAAGTTAAATAAGATATACGTGTTCAAGCGTTTATTTGAAAAATATATTGAACTATTTAAGGGTCGATTTCACCCCCTTGATATTTGAGTTTTGAAAAATCCCTTCTTATCGAACCTCTACACACTACAATCAACTCATAATTCACTTTTTACGTCAAACTGTTTGAGCAGAAGAGTAATTAATCAATGACACGATTTTTTGAAACAACCAGTATAAATGTTGAATAAATTTTAAACTATCTGTAAAAAATAATAAAATAAGATAAATGTGTTTAAGCGTTTTTCCGAAAAATCAACCGTTTTTTAAATAAAAAATATGGTAATATTTAAGGGTCGGTTTCACCCCCTTGGAATTTGAGTTTTCAAAAATCCGTTCTTATCGAACCTCTAAACACTACAATCAACTTGTATGTGAAAATTCAGCTTTTTACGTCAAGCGGTTTTCTTCATATCGAACCTCTCACTACATTCTACAATAAACCTGAATGCCAAAATTTGGCTTTTTACGTCAAGCGGTATGAGCAGGATCGTGAATAATCAGTGTCCCGATTTTTTAAAATACCCTTTATAAATTTACAATACAAAAACAGTGTTGAAGCGTCTTGGTTGCCAGACGATCATTTAAAAAAAAAATAGACAGAAATAGAGATAGCTGACAAATACGAGGGCTGCATATATAAAAAACATAATAAGATAATTCTCCGGCTCAAACATGGTAATGGGTTAATTAGCAATCAGCTCCGCTTTACACACCACCTCTGCTTGTTCGTTTCTAACCGAATATAAACCACTGCCGTATATATTTTTGTTTGCTTTGCCTACTTTCCATAGCATTCATAACGGCACGCACGTCTAAATTTTTATATTTTCTGTTTTCTTTGCGTACTTATAACGTGTTTAATAGGGGTTTAATTCTTTTGGGTGGAACATGGGACACTAGGATCCAACATTTATAAATAAAAAATCTAAGTTTCATACTGGGCAGCTGTTGTTTATATATTAGGGAAGTCCATCTACCAAAAATTTTCGTGAAAAATGAACTAGTCTCCCTCGTATATTTTTTTTTGTACCGGGTGAGTCAACGATTGAAAAAAGTAAATTTACGTCGCACAGGTACAATTTGGAAACAAACTGTTTATACTATGGGATACATATGTAAATCGTGCTCATTCTAAAAATATTTTGAATTAAACGGGGTGCGTCAAAAAAGTAGGGCTACTAAAAGTTGTATTTTTTTAAATGGGACACCCTATATTTGACTTGATTTTTAAATTTTACATAAAATTCTAACATTTTGTATTACATGTTATATGGCTAAAATTGATACTTTCTTAAATATTTGGCTTCAAACAAAAGAAAATATAAATTTGGTGCACATCTATGATTAGCAATATAACGCCTAGTTGTGCCACTAAAAATAAAATATTTTGCTTCTGCACAAAATAGGCATGGAATAAAGGATTGCTTTCGTAATATGGAAGATATTACATACAGGGTATCCAAATTTAAATGCCCTACTTTAACATATTAAAACCAATTTATTTCAGTTTTTTAAATGGAACCCCCTGTATATTTTTATTTATTCTTTTTAAGCATAAAAAAATCTACAATTTTATTACATATATTATATATCTATCTTCAATAGTTTTCGAAATATTTTAAAATTCTCTTTTTTTGCGTAATTTAGAAAATTACCAACTCGATCAAAGTAGCCATAGTAGCTGTCAGTAAAACAAAAATATTTAATATGAATACAATAGTTTATTATCTAAAATTAATCCAATTAAAATTTAGATAATATAATAGTTTGTTAATAAAATTGCTACAAAAAAAATGATCTAATAACCTTAAGATTTTAACATCAGAATCTACAGTAAGCAAGACTAAAAGAAAATATAAATATCATCCATTTCATATTACATTAAACCAAGAGTTACAGGCTGAAGATTTTAAAATCCGCGTTAAGTTTTGTAACCCAATGCTAAGGCGAGTAGGGCCATTTCCGAACTTTTTAGACAATATTATGTTTTTTGAATGAATGTTACATTTCAAAGCAAAGGATCCGTGAACTGGCATAATATTATAAATATTTAAAAATTGTGTTGAAAATGGAGTCTACTCGTCTAGTTTGCAAATAAGTACACACACACACACACACACACACACACACACACACACACACACACACACACACACACAGACACACAGACACACAGACACACACACACACAGACACACACACACACACACACACACACACACACACAGACACACACAGACACACACAGACACACACAGACACACACAGACACACACAGACACACACAGACACACACAGACACACACAGACACACACAGACACACACAGACACACACAGACACACACAGACACACACAGACACACACAGACACACACAGACACACACACACACACACACACACACACACACACACAGACACACACAGACACACACAGACACACACAGACACACACAGACACACACACACACACACACAGACACACACAGACACACACAGACACACACAGACACACACAGACACACACAGACACACACAGACACACACAGACACACACAGACACACACAGACACACACAGACACACACAGACACACACACAGACACACACACACACACACACACACACACACACACACACACACAGACACACACAGACACACACAGACACACACAGACACACACAGACACACACAGACACACACACACACACACACACACACACACACACACAGACACACACACACACACACACACACACACACACACACACACACACACACACACACACACAGACACACACAGACACACACAGACACACACAGACACACACAGACACACACAGACACACACACACACACACACACACACACACAGACACACACACACAGACACACACACAGACACACACACACACAGACACACACAGACACACACAGACACACACAGACACACACAGACACACACAGACACACACAGACACAAAGAAAACATCATTCGATATACTTTATACTATTTTATATTATTACAGTTAGAGATGCTTCTCCTGAAATGTATGTCTTACAAACTAGGTGTTTTAAATAAATAAATATTAATACTATGAATAAATTAAGTAATTAGGACAAAATACTTTTTACCAATTGAAATAATTTTAATCATAATAATAAAGATAGATGCTGGAAAAAATATTTTAATAAGTCTAAAAACAGGAAATCTTTTTTAAGATTGACTATTACTATTACAATTTACAAACTCCCAATTTTCTGGTTCCTCTCTTCGATGTTTGAAGGTGTAAAAACTGAGTTCGAAATATCGAATTTTATTAGCCAAGTACGTTTAATAATATGGCGTGCGTGGCTGAGTGGCCGTATCTGGTGCTCAAGGTCCCTGGCTCGATTCCGGGTGAAGGTAAATTTTATTTGAAATAAATTTAAATACGTTAGCTATCTGAAGAAAAGTCGGTGGCATGCTCCATCAGTAATATGTAAAAAATCACCTCCCAAATAGTGTCATTCGGATCCGACGAAAAACTGTGGGTCCAATAAACCTGCGTAAAACAACTTAGATACAACTAACACACAGACATCATAGGTTATGCGATAGGTAGTTTGATCTCCACCTGTGAGGGGAAAGCCGATGAAGAAGTCGTTTAATAAAATACCTATTAGAATATGAAGAAATACATAATTTTCTCTTAAAATAGAAATTTCAATGTTTTATTGTCATAATATTTCTTTGATAAAATTTAATTGTGTTACTCAGCAACGCCTTGTCACCTTTCTCGATGTGTTTCCTAATCAAATCGTACAATATTAAAAAAGCACTTTGTCCTAAGTTTATCATTGTTCTGTTCTTTGAGATGTCATAAAAATGGCTACCCCTAAACCAATATAAACTGAATTTAAAATAAATGTAAATATAAAAGATATTTTTTTTTGTCTCCACCATCAACAGAATATTTAACTAAGGTTTAGGTCTATATTTAAATAATAATATAATTTTGTATTTTTCTGAATATTCTAAATACTTTTGCGTAACATTTTCTATACCTAAATACAACTGTTTTCGAAGTAAGTTCGCTTTAAAATTAACATTTTTGAACTGTTGAGGACCTGTAACTGCCAAACGACTTATCTTGGCATAAATTAAATTTAACTCCATCTTAGTTTTTAATCATCTATACTCTGACACCAAGTTCTGAGATCCCCTGTGGCTTTTGTACAAACCTAAGAAACTGAGTGTTTTATTTTTTAAATGTAGGTTTTTTTATTCTCTTCAAAATAATACTAAAATTACTTTTTATATTAGAAACTCCATTTAATTTTTTAACTCGAAAAAAATAACAAAAGTTTGTTTCCTATGTTTTAAATATACAGGAAGAGCGATTATACTTAAAAGGAAAGTTAAATAATAGTTACAAACCCCAGTTTTTAAATAAAAAAAAGGAATTATTTATTATAATATAATAATTATAATATTTAAATACTATTTTTTTATTGAAAAGGATTATTATTAGTTTTTTAAATATTAATTAGATAAAATGTATTTCATTTAAAAATAAAATTATAAAAATCATAATTCCTTTTTTTCGTTAAAAATAAGTTTTAGCAACTAGTTAGCTTTCTTTTTAAAAGTAATCGCTTTTTTTCTTTACATTTAATAATAAAAATAGACATTTAAATGATAAAAACATAATTAAGAAAATAAATGGAATTTCTTATTAAAAAATTATTTTTTTGAAGAGATTAAAAAATTCTACATTTATATTCTATTGTTCAAGGTTATGTATTGGACCCAGATGTTGTGTGGGAAATTTGAGGAGAAACATTTGTATTTTTTGTTTCGATAGGACCCATATAAGCCGCTGTACTTATGTTTTTGTGAAAAAAGATTGACAAAAACGCCATTTTTCTACAAAAGTCAAAAAATATGGCATCTAGTCGTTGTGCAATTCAAAAACTCCTACCCTTATAGTCCTAGTAATATGTTTACAAAAAAAATTTGAGCGAAAAGCAGTTCCTTTTTCATGAGAATTTCCTGTAGATTGACTCCACTTAAGATTATATAGATTCAAATTATTGTATTAGAGACACTTCGGTATCCATTGTTTACTAGATATTTCAATTTTTTTATTGTAAATATTTAAGTACGAATGATTGGAACACAACGAGAAGGCTACAAGAATATTTACTTGAATCACTGAGCTTGCATATGCGATCTTATTTTTGACAACTACGTATATATTTAAATTTTTGGCAGATTCAAATATTTTTATGTAGGCATTAGGTTTCACGTGAGGTACTGTTTGTTTTTGAATTCTTATCATTTGAAACAATAGCAGGACTCGCATCTATGCTGTTTTCTGTTGGTGAAGGAGTGTCTGTCAATTCCCCAAAAGCCAGGTTAAAAAGATTGCCTAGAAATGTCAGTCCTTGTTCTGCCGTGTGGTTCACCACTGTAAGTAGGTCTTCACTAGTGATTTGGGATTCGTTCCTAAAACAATAATTTTAAATATAAAAAGTTGAAACTTGAGCAGTTTTTCACTTGAAATAATAGTAGTGTCTATATAAATTAAGTTACTTTTGCAGGGGCGGCTCCTACCAGAAGCACGTACCCCTCTAAAAATTCTATATAGAAAAAAAAGCGTGTAATAAAAGTAAGAAAACGGCAAAATATACCTATTACCCGAATTTAATGAAAATAATAAAACATTTAGGTATGAAATTATGCCGGATCCAATGGCGAGTTCCGCATTGCTGCCAAGTTTGCCGTTTTTCTGTTGTAAAAAGATTTACTCTATATTATATTACTTTTACAACATCTGTGTAAAATTCTCAATACTTTTTATGAAGAGCACCTTTTATGAAAGTCAACAATTTTTGCAAAAATAAGGGTCTAATATCTATAATTTAATTACATTTTATTCAAATCTGCACACAAAAGGTTACCTGATATCTTTGGTAATGTCAGTTTTGTTGATTTACAAAAATGGATCGTTTAACTGAAACCCAAAGGATTGAAATTTTAATTATACTGGGTTATAGGGATAGAATGCAAAATCTGCAATCCAATTAACTAAATATACCCTAAGTAAAAGTAACAAAAAATTTTGTGAAACTGGAAATGTAAAAGATACTGTACGTTCTGGTAAACCTAAAAGCGCAACAGACTGTGATAAGGATCTGAATGTTTTAATCAATTTAGAAGAAAATCCGCACCTTTCTACCAAATATTAGGAAGAGAAAATGACGTCTCGCACATGTATGTAGATCGACTTGTAAAAACGGAAAAATTTCATCCATACAAAATAACTTTGGTGCAAGAACTCTCTGACGATGATTACGATAGGCGTTTGGAATTTTGTGAATTTATGATGGAACGCTGCAATACCAATCTAAATTTTGTCATTCAAATTATTTTTTCTGACGAAGCAACTTGTTTTTTGAATAGAAAAGTTAACAGGCATAATTGTCGATATTGGGCCAGAGAAAATCGACATTGGATACGTGAAAATCATACCCAATTTCCCCAAAATATAAATGTTTGGTGTGGTATAGAGGGTGCAAAAATATTCTATCCCTTCTTCATGGAAGACACATTAACTGGAGAAAGACATTTGAATCTTTTAAGGGTCGAAATTGTCCCAGCTATTGCAGAACTATTTACTTTACCTGCTGTATTAAGTATTTAAACTTGATTTTTTTAAGGTAATGGTTGAAATTATGCCGGATCCAATGGCGAGTTCCGCATTGTTGCCAAGTTTGCCGTTTTTCTGTTGTGAAAAGATTTTTTCGTAATGGAACAGTCTATATTATATTACTTTTAAAACATCTGCGTAAAATTCTCAATACTTTTTATTAAGAGCATCTTTTATGAAAGTCAACAGTTTTTTACGAAAATAAACGTCTAATATCTGTAATTTAATTACATTTTATTAAAATCTGCACACAAAAGGGTACCTGATATCTTTGGCAATGTCAGTTTTGTTGATTTACAAAAATGGATCGTTTAACTGAAACCCAAAGGATTGAAATTTTAATTATACTGGGTTATAGGGATAGACATGCAAAACCTGCAATCCAATTAACTGAATCTACCGTAGGTAAAAGTAACAAAAATTTCGTGAAACTGGAAATGTAAACGGTGCTGTACGTTCTGGCAAACCTAAAAGCGCAACAGACTGTGATAAGGCTCTGAATGTTTTATTCAGTTTAGAAGAAAATCCGCACCTTTCTACCAAATATTAGGAAGAGAAAATGACGTCTCGCACATGTATGTAGATCGACTTCTAAAAACGGAAAAATTTCATCCATACAAAATAACTTTGGTGCAAGAAGTGTCTGAGGATGATCACGATAGGTGTTTGGAATTTTGTGAATTCATGATGGAACGTTGCAATACCAATCTAAATTTTGTCAGTCACCTCGGTCTTCGGACTTGATGCCCCTCGACTACTTTTTGTACGGACACCTTAAAAATGGCTTGTATGAAACTAATGATCTCGAGAATTTAAAGGAGCGAATAGAAATCGAATGTAGACGAATCGAGGAGGCATGGCATTCTTTTTAATGTGTTAATTGTTTTCCCACAGTATTTGGCCTACTGTCAGAAAGTAAATGGACAATATTTTAAACATCTTACTTAGTTTCATTAATTTATTGTTTGTTGTATTAGGTATTTCGTTTTTGTATTGTATTGTGTCCCTTGTTTTTTCACAACCTTCTTTTAAATTTGAGACGCTGTTTTCTCTTGCTAGTGTTTTGGTAGCAAGATGAGGAATTATTGTACTTTCCGGCACTGGCGGCTCGCCAGGTGACGCGGGTGAAGCGCCGCTTCACCTACATTTTCCAATCAATTTACTTACAAATAAAAATATTTTGAAAATATTAAGCATTTTATAATATATATTTTTATTATAAAAATGCAGTATGTTTTATATAAATTCACATTATTTACTTAATTATACAATTATTTTCTATCAAAACTAGTGCGTTATATACTCAAAAAATAATAATGACACAAAAACGTAGCGCACTGAACACCTTTTCATAAGAGCGACCCGTTGAGTAGCAGTAACAAATTCCGCATTAGATTTGTTTACGGCAGTTGCTATGGCAACGCAATGGTGAATATATAACAGCAATGGTGCTGCAGACTGCAGGCGCTTTTTCGCTTGTTTTAGAATTAATGTAAATTAGTGCGCTCGGATCATCGGAGGCGGACTGCGATCAAATCGAATCGAAATTAACTTAAAGATATAGGTAGATAACTGTTTTTTAAAAACAAAAAAATGTATTTAAAATCTTATAAATATATATATTTCTCCTAGTATTAAAAAACGCTCCAAAGCTATGAATAATTAGTATGATAAAAGGTTTAAAAAACATAAATTTTGGGCGTGGCACCCCTGCGACGCTGTCCACCTAGCTACCTGCGCTTCATCCGTTCTTATATCCACGAGCCGCCACTGCTTTCCGGTCTGCCAGAACGTACAGCATCTTTTAATTTTCCAGTTTCACGAATTTCTTGGTTAATTTTACTTACGGTAGATTTAGTTATTAGATTTCTGTTCTATTTGTCGTTAAAAATGTTACAAACATCTTGCAGGTTACGCATTCTATCCCCATAACACAGTATAATTAAAATTTCAGTTCTTTAGGTTTCAGTTTACCGATCCGTTTTGAAAATCAATAAAACTGATATTGTCAAACATATCAGGTAACCTTTTGTGTGCAGGTATTTAAATAAAAGGTAATACATTGAATTGTGGATATTGGACCCTTATTTTCGCAAAAACTGTTGACTTTCATATGCTCCTAATAAAAAGTATTGAGAATTTTACGCAGCTTTAAAACAAATAATATAATATAGGGTGTTCCATTAAAAAAATGTTTCTTTTATAACAGAAAAACGATAAACTTGGCAACAATGCGGAACTCGCCATTGGATCCCGCATAATTTCATACCTAAATGACATATTTTCAAGCGGTGATATTGCCGCCTGAGATATTTCGCCGTTTCCTTACTATTCATACATTAAAAACACTTCAATTTTCAAGCAACTCTTAAGATACCATTATTATCTACTAAAACATTTCAGTTTACTGACGGCGTACATACTATAACATGACCCTATAATACGTCACAGATCGCCATAAAGCACGTTCCATTCTATTTTGTTTACGTGGTTTTTATGACAACAGACGGTGTTCAGAGCCACTGATTGGTTAGGACACCGGCACATTTTACATGTGGACCTGATTTGTCCACTTGTCGGAAATAGTATATTACATAACAAATGTTGAAGGTGGTAGTTTTTAAATGAGGAGGTTCAGGAGGTATTACGATAAATTTGGCATGAGTAATATACAGAGTGGTCCAATAATAGAGGACGTCGGCTGTAGCTCAGAAACCGTTAATAACAGAACTCAAGGAAAAAAATATTTGTACTTAAATCGGCCAAGAGAAATCGCTGTACATTATTTTCGTTCGAAAATTGGCCTCTAGGGGGCTAACTGCAACACAAAAGTGCCAATGCCAAATTTTTCCTAAATTTTCATAATTGAGGTATGTAGAAAATATAAGCATTGTATTCTTCAACAAATTACGTATTTTTTCCTTGAGACCATTTTTGTCTATTTTCAAAAATAAAGTGGTGGAGGAAGGTCAAACATTTTTTACTTTCAAATGTTGATGTCATAATGAGTTTGTTAGTGGTTGCTGATTATGATGATTTTCTCAAAAAAATCAAATGGTACCCTATGACTTGTATATTACAATTTATTTGGTAGTTATGAAGGGCATTGAATGGTGAAATAAAAAATCCAGGTCCGGATTTAAATCAAGAAAGTTGATAATGGTTTCTCGAATCCAAAACGTCTGATTGGGAAATTAACCTTGCCGTTTTATAAAGAAGAAAAGTGACAATGATATAGTGGAAATTATTTTCATCTCTCATTTCAATTAATCCTGAAATTTTAGGAAAACCAAGAAACTAGCAAAAAACAAGAATCCAATAGAAACTTTAGTATTCTTACATAACTGTAAAGAATAAAATTTAACAAAGGAACAAAACAAAAAATATCAAAACTCAGCCTCATAATCACAGAAGCTTCACGATAAAATAGTTAAAGTTAAGGCGAGGCAGGGCAGAACTCTGCTTAGGCAAAAAGATTAAACCAAATATTATTAAAAATACTGAAAACTACTTTCGTAAATGCTCAAAATGCCGGCCGTTATTGTCGATTGGACTGCAGCCTCCACTTCTACTACAGAGATACTTTGGATGGCACTCCTAATATGGTCCACCATATCGTTTCTTGTAATAGGTCGAGTTACCGGTATTTTGGGCATTTGCGAAAGTAATTTTCAGTTATTTTAAATTAAGTCTTCTATTATTGGACCAGTCTGTACATTATTTCTTCTACGACCACCCAAAATTTTCAGTAGAATTATTATATTTTATATATTGTATATTTCCAAGACCCATTGACCCTGTAGGTTGCCTCCAGCGATCTTGACCTATCCCAACTCGGTGTGAGCGATCAACGTCACTCGGTGACCGTTTTGCTTTCGCATGGCATTGTCCATATCTCTTCTGTGTGCGTTTAATTACATATATTAATCTTTTTTTGTTCAAATTTGAAACTTTTTTGTTACAATAAAATGCAGCCTTCAAGATATAAGGTATTATAATTTTAAACTTATGTTTAGGGATGTTGGTTCACATTTTAACCCAGTTTTTTTGCTGAGTGCATTTCAAAAAGTTCGCATCATATTTGAACAAATATTATGTATTTTTAAAGTCTCTAAAAAATATTCTTGTAAAAGGTTTTAGCATGACAAATAGTTGAATAACTCTAGGAAATGTACATTTTTTTATACAAGGTATCCCAGTAGTGTGTTCTCGATTTTGGTGATAATGGTTAGAGATATAGAAAAAGTTTAAAGATAAATATTAGTATATGGGATGACTTATATACCCACTTAAATAGTTTTTCATATATGAAACACCTTATATTTATTACATATTTGCATTTTATTTAAAATATATAATATATATTATATCTACTACGTCTATTTAATATATAGTCCAGAGGTCTAAGTTTAATTGTTTTCGAGATAATGACATTTAAAAACTGGGATTTTCAATTTTGAACAGCTGCAGTCTAAACTAAACGGTTCAAATTAGAACAAAATGGTTTGCACTCTCCTGATTTGGTTTTTAATAATCTACCATACATTTGTTCTCTATTTCTAACCGGTACCAAGATATCAACCGAGAACACTAGGGGGACAGCTTATGTATATTATAAGTATTTTTCATATTTTATTAACTATAGGCATACTATTTGCAGTAAATACAATTATTTAACTGTTCACAACTGACAACTATCGCAACGAAAACGTCAAGCTGAATACGCAATAAACTGGCCGCCTGGTCAGATCGGGTCGCCAGTCGACGCCACGACCTCCGTCTCACCCGCACGTCCCCCTCGATAGATAACTGCTCTTCGAAGTAACCTTAAAGTTAATGGGCCTTGGTATATTTTAACACTAGTATTGAAACAGTTGCCACCGGTTACGTCAACTGTGACATTGACGTAATATTGTCAACACACGTGTTGAAATTTTTTTTTCAATACGCGTATGATATATGCTCTCTAGCCCAGTTAACAGTGTGTTTTGTCAGTTTCCTAGGTGGTCGTAGGAAAAGTTCTTTCCACACTATTTGGTTGACTCCTGGGATGTGCATTAGGCAACCTTATTTGTTCCAATACCATTTTAAAATCAAATTATAATAAAACAAGCAATATTTCTCATTTATAGAATATTATTAAAACTTTTTGTATTACATAATAATATATCACTGTTATTTTAATTCAATTTTATTGTCGTTATCTTCATCTGAATTAATTATAATAAATCAAAGGACTGGATTTTTCCATCTCGGTATAAATATTTAATTTCGCAACACTTGATCTTTCAAAATATACGTCCTTTTCTAACATGTAGTTTTGAAAACCCAATTTAGTAATACGAAATTGCCAGTGAATTTTACCAATGAAATATATAAATTTTTCACAATTTCCTTAGCATAGAGGGATAAATATTTCTTTTTAAGCGTGGTTTTACGCTTAAAAAGCCTTCAACCGGAAGCGCCATCACCAGCTGTTTGCCACGGACTGCTACATTCTATAAAATCAAATACAGGAGACGTTAATCAGTCTCGATAACTCAGCTCTTTACGAGATGGGTACAAAGTAAAACTTTTGCTTAGAAGCTCTACTGTACATACATTTTAAAGGTGAAATTTGGGTAAGAAGCAATTTTGTCACCAAGCACGTATATACGCTACTGGAACTTCGAAGTGCAGCAAGAAAATTTTTCCTGGAAATTCAAAATAAAGTATTTTCGATACGGATGACGATTTTGAGTTACGGTTTGCAGTTGAGTATGCAGCTCGATAAGGACAGCGTCAGGACTACAATGCAACCGTCTCATACAGTGTGTTATATAAGACCCTGCCATTTTTTGAAAAGTTTATTCGACCAGAACTCTTACTGTGAATTTCTTTTTCTCTGTGCAACCAAAATAATCTAGAGCAGGGTACAAAAAACAATTTCAACAGATTTTTTAGAAAAATTGATTTTTTTAAAAAGTTCTTCTGAACAAAGCCCACTTATGACAATCAGATCTAGTATGGTCTATCAGATTATGAACACGGTTGGCTCCTGTAAGTACTCCACCATGAATATTGTATAAAGGGTGCACCAAAAACTTTACTGATTCTAAATGTTAACAATGTTGAATTTCTGCCCCGCAAGGTTGGTAGTATTCCAGACCTTTGTTACCCACTGTATTATTGGGACAAAGAGAATTATATCAATGATAAAAGGCGATTTTTCCTTTTTTATTAAAAAAATCTGTTTTAAATTAAAGGCAATATCTGAAAGAACAACAGCAAATGTCAAATATAAAAAAACTGTTTCGGCAAAAATGTCCATTATTACTAAAACTGGCATTAGAAACAACATCGAATTTATTTATTTATTAACAGTAACAACTGACAAATATAAATTTACAATAAGAAAAAAAGCCATTAATGCTACTGTTACTGCTAACAGCTTTCAGTGCGCAATGGTATTTAAAATACTGTGTGTGCACCGTCCACATCATTAGAACTGAACACAAAATATACAATTCTATTGTACATATTAACTAAAAAATAAACAATCTTATAATATATATTTCTTTTTACCCTAAACAATATGCCTGATTGTATAATTAAATTCGATCAACCATTTATTGATTTTATCTTTAACTTTATAGTAGGGTTTTGATCTGCTAGCTGGTTACTATCTTTATATACTAGCTCTGTGGAATATCTTTTCTTTTTGAAAACCATTATCTTTATAACCCATTTCTGTGCTATTTGCAATTTTGCCATCAAAACTTCCAAGTTTCTCCACTAATTACTATCCCTGTATCATCCGCGAAACAAAATCTTCCACTTTATCTATACTACCTTAAATAGTAATGTTGATAGGACTGTTCCCTGTGGCACACCAAACTTCATCCCTGCATTATCACTTACCTCGTCTTCAGTTCTGACACACTGTTTTCTTTTACTCAAATATGACTTGAGCGAATTATTAGGAATACCTCTAATACCCATATTTTCTAAGCGTCCTAGCAAAATTTGATCACAGTGTCAAAAGCCTTCTGTAAGTCAAAAAATATTCCTATGACTTTATTACTTTGATCAAGATTTTTCAGCATACTTTCGGTTACTCTACACAAGGCAGTCTCAGTATTGGAACTTTCCCTGAAAGCAAATTGGTTTTTGTTCAATAGTTTATGTTTTTCAAAAAAAATTACCTACTATTCTATTCCTTATACATTTTTCTATTACCTTACTAATTGTACTTGTTAAACTTATTGGTCTATAGGTATTTGCTGATCTTTTATCGCCTTTTTGGAAGAGTGGTATAATAATTGAATTTTTCAATATATCAAGGAAGACCCCTGTAGCAAAAATATTATTTATAATGTGGCTTAAAAGCTGAATTAGTTTATATTTATACTGCATTATAATATTTGTACATATGCAGTCTTTACCACCTTCACTCCCTACTTTAGACTATTAATTTCCTTAATTATTTCTTTTTGTGCTATTGGATTAAATAGAAATTAATTTGCCACTCTACTGTTCATGTTATGATTTTTATTAGTTTGAGTAATTTTTTCTGTTAATTTTCTACCAATGCTGCTGAAAAAGTTGTAAAATTTTTCTCCTGTCACTTATTTCAATATTATCCCAATCTATTATACAATTTATATTTACTTTAGCGACTTGGTCATTGGTAGCCTCATTAATTACTATTCAAAGTTTTTTTGGATCATTTGCATTTTTTTCTGCTACTGTTTTATAATAAGTGTACTTAGATTGTTTAATAATTTTTGAAAACATTTTTCTATATTCCTTATACCTATTTAATAAAACTGTATTATTTTGATTTAATGTACATTGTTTTTTAAGCCGATCTCTGCTCCTAATTGACACCAATAGTCCTTGGGTAATCCAAGGTTTTAATCTCTGTTTTTACATGATACAGTAAATGATTTAGTTGCATCCACAATGATACCTTTGAGTTTGGTAATGAAAATGTTTGTACTTAAGTTTGCATCGCCCTGTTGCAGAACATCATCCCATTCTATATCATTCATTCGGTTTGAAAGTTTTTCATTATTTAGGGTTAGTTATATATTTTTTTTGTAGCTAGTTGTTAAACTTGTTACTTCAAGATTGATAAAAAAACCAAACCCAATAAATCACTATTTAACGTCCACCTCTTAGATTTTGGTGACCCTGTATACAATATTCATGTTGGAAAATTTAAGGGTGCCAACCTTGTTCATAATGTGACACATATAGCTTTGATTACCACAAGTGGGCTTTGTTCAGCAGATTATTTTAAAAAGTCAATTTTTCGAAAAAACCCCGTATGTCGGAAACGAAGAAAAAATTTCAAAATCGCTAGAAATGGTTTTTTCTTTCCTACCTCTAGATTAGTTTGGTTGCACAAACAGAAAAAGAAGAAGAAAAAGAAATCTTCCATGGTATAAATTCTGGTCGAACAACCTTTAAACAGAGTCTTATATAACCGCCTGTATAAGAAGGTTGCTATGGTGTCCTGAGGGTACCCTTATCGGGCTACATACTATTAGTATTGAATAAACAAAGGCAAAAACCGCAACTCAAAATCATCATCCGTATTGAGAATATTTCAATTTGAATTTCCAGTAAAAATTTCTTTGGTGCAATTCGAAGTTCCAGCAGTTTAGTTATAGGTATAACGAGATAAATCTGGTGATTATTACCTATTAAAGAGATCACTAAAATCCAGCCCTGTACACTAGCAACATAAATTTAACGGTTTATACTCGTATATTATATGTATGTATTATACCAAGTAGAAAGATTTTATTGCAAAAACAGTCAAAACGAATTATCGTGAAAAATGCTATTAGTCAAAAAGTTCGTTGTGGTTTTCTTTTTCTGTGGCAGTCTAAGCGTTAGTTTTGTGGTTGTGTATTGTGATTAACTAATTCAAAATACTTTGAACTATAGTGTTAAAATATAAATTTGCAGGCAATTATTTTTTGAAAAAACAGGCCTGTAAATTATAAGGACAAGCTCAAAACAATTGGGGAGAACTGATCCTAATTAAAATAATTAAAAAACTTCTTCAGGAAAAAATTGGAGCATTCAATAGATATTTCAAATGATAAAACACATATTATTTTGAAAACTTAAAAGGCTGTGTACATGTGCAAAAGTAATGAAACAAAAAGGTCTGTCTCTTTAACGTGTATATTACCTAAATCCAAAATTACAGAGCGCTTTCAACTAACTAGGACTGGAAACTTTTCTGTCTAATAATAACCAAAACATAAAGTAAAGCTTGTTCAAAAAATGTAATGCTCCTAAGAACTTAATTTCTAGCAATCTAAGAATGCCTCGATTCTATGGGCTTCCTAAAATACACAAGGACAACTTTCCAAATCAGACCGGTGCGTGGTGAGTTTCACTGATACTCCAGTTTTAGTAATTTCAAGTTTTGTTCTCTATCTCATAAAAAACCTTACTATTTTCAAGCCTTCTAACTCGGTAAGTAACACTCTAGATTTAATTAATAAACTTAAAAATATTAAATTGAATAACAATCCTATGATACCCTTTGATATGAGTAATTTGTTAACATCAGTGCCAAAGAAGGAAACTATCCCATTGGTAGATAACTTATTAAAATGTAACAACGTCAAAGTGTCTACAGTGGTGGATAATACTTACGCTTTTAAATTTTGCTCTTTTTCAGGATTTTTTGGTTTTTAAACAAGTTTTATCAACAAACTGAAGGTCTTGCTATGGGAAGTAGCTTATCCCCTTTCCTTACAGATCTGTTTATGGGCAATCTTGAGAGCCTTCATATTCTTAATAATACAGAAATCACGCACTACTAGAGATACGTTGACGATTGTATTGTATTAATAGAGGGTAATTTTGATTCTGCTAATCTCGTATTAAACAAGATTAATCAAATACATAGTAACATCAAATTTACACTAGAAATTGAACAGTATGACTTGCTTAATTTCTTAGATCTCACCATTTATAGATTAGGTACCGACCTAAAATTCAAAATAGAAAACCAACTCAAACTGATCATGTCATTCTAGTGTCTAACCATCCATATCAACATAGGAAAGCCGTTTTTAATTATTATATCGATATACTTTTGAATATCTCTATGTCAGGGGCTGACTATAGTTAAAGCAAATTGCTTAGCAATATACATGACCCAAAATTAATAGATAACAAGATAAACAAGGTTAAAACTAAACTTTTGAAAAAATCTCTCTTTCCTTTACCTGAATTTGATGTTGATAAGTTTGTCTTAATTCCTTTTTTAAATAATAATTTAACAGAAAAAATTTCAAATATTTTAGTAATAATATTAAAATATCTCATAAAATTAAAAACAACATTGGAGAGTATTTGAATAACAGCTCTCTAGTATTTGAATACCTGCTCTGAATGTGACGCTACCTACATAGGTAGAACTTGCAGACCTCTGTCAGTTCGCATTAATGATCTTGTTAACAACCCAGATAAATCACCATTTGGCAGTCACATTTAGTCTAGTCAACATATTTTTGATCCAGATAACAATTGTAAGCACTTGGTTAATGTTCATTCAAAAAACTTTATGAGGCTTGATTTTTTTTGAAGATCTTGAGATCAGTAATAAGCTTAAACAAAACCCAAATTGTCTCAAAATACGAGTTAACCTCAATAGAATACCGATTCTTAGAAGTTTATTTTCTGAAATTCTGAAATTTTCACCTCGTCACTCCTCGGGCAAAACTTGTCACCCACCTACATTCTTCCTTTTTCTACTCAAACCCCTCCCGTCTTTTTCAGAAAAAGAATTTATCAATTTTTCTACTCAAAAAATAAATATAATATCAGGTCTGTGATATTCCTATTTTGTTTTGAAAACTTATTGGTAAAATAATATCAATTTTTTGTTAAACAGATAATTAAGATATTTATTGCCATTCTTATGGGTTAACTTATCATTACTATCAAAAAATGACTGTTAATAATTTGTCAGTTTTTACAAAGATTACTGAACTCTTCTTATTTAAAAATTTCTATTATTACCAATTTTCAAACCTTTTGATAACAATTTATTAGCCACCATTATTTCAAATTAATTTTATATAGGCATACAATAAATTGTAACACATTTCTGTTCAGCTAGTTCTTTGTCTAGGGTAAGTAACAATGTACGCTTTTTGCTTAAAAGGGGAGAACTGCACGCAAAAAGTGAAAAACCAGCGACAAGGTCTAGTCGAGTTGAAAGTAAGATGAAAAGGTACCTACCCATTAAAAAAAACTTCCTGCACGTCCGACCTCAAAAAAATGTGTTATGTATAGGTAATTTAAATTACATTTCGGTTAAAAATGGGTTCAAACGGTTTACGCGCTGCAGAAATACAAAGACATGAGTACGATTTACCATTTCAAATTTTGCAGTTACGTAGACAAAGGATCAATGTAAGGCGGTAAAGAGCCATTTTGTGGAAAAAAAATTATATGCGAAGGCATGTGCGTCAAAAAGTGGTCAAAAAATGGTCAAAAAACGACAAATCTACTTTTATTTTATAACTCTAGATTTGATTTTTTTATAAAAATTCGCATTTAGCGCCCAACTATACATATTTCCCTATTAAAATCAAATTGAAGCTAATACATTTGTGACGATTAGAAATTCCTGCATAAATCGTTAGCATCGATTTGTTGCAAATACCACTGGTAAAATAGTGACCGGCGCTCGGCATCGCCAGAATGCAAATGTTGCACTATGTTAAATTTGTATCAATGATACTAATATTTCTTCAAGATCCTCTGACCGTCAGTTTTTGGCATACAAATTTTCTTCTCAATTTTTCTACACGGAGACGAAGGTGTTGCTTCTATATATCCCAAAACATCTATCTGTTTTCTTTCCCTGTTCTCTTTGTTGTATGTTTTAGGACCCGTATGAACAAATGATCCGTGCTCAACTAAATTTACTTTTAAACGAGCAAATATCTCAAAAAACCAGGGGCGAGCGGTCCATGTACGCAAGAGAAGCATTGCTTCCCCTAAATTCAAATAAAAAAAATATATAATTAAAAATAATTAAAATATTATTAATTAGGCCAGGGAGGGCGCAACCTGTAATACGACACTGACTACAATACAACCATTAAAAGCAGCATTTTAAGTTAAATATCAGAAGAAAATAATATATCATTTTGTATTTGTAGTGCGAATGAGAATGCACACAGTGCGTCTTCCTCCTTCCCTTCCTATACACCAGGGACCGACTCAGGACACCGGCGCCGGCGGAAGCAAAATTTGTGTTGCTTATTACTTCACATGAACAACACACTGAAAAAGCAATATTAAAATTAAATACAAGGCGTTTTTAGTGCAATTTCGACGATGGATGCGACAGTACGATTGGGGCAGGAGCAGGGGATTTGCCGATAAATAAGACTGTACAGTTGTGTAATTGTGTGGTGGGTTCAGAGTTTTTGCGAAAAGATAAATATAATAAATGCGGGTAGGCTAAAGCCTGAAATGAAACATCTTACAACAAAAATTAAAACTTGCACCCGACATTTTAGTGCCGGTAAATATTCTGAGCCATATATGTGGTCGACAGGTTATGAGATAAGAAATAAACTTTTTGTTATCCTTGTTTGATTTTTGTTAATGAACATGGTGTGTGGAATTACAACGGATTTGCTGATTTAAAAATTTACATAAAGTAGTAAAACGTCACACAGCTCTAAGAATCTCTTGCAAGCTGTTATCAAAGAAAAAGTTTTTGGGAAGGCTCGAAAAAAGCTTATTGATATTGTGTGTGTTTTCTTGCCCTTCGTGAACTTGAGTTTCGAGGTTACGATTAATCAACGTATTCCGCAAATAGAGCCAGTTATCTAGACCTTGTTTCTCTGTTATCTAAGTATGACACTTGTTTAAAAACTCAATTGGAACAGAACAACGTGGTTCAAGGCACTTGAAATCGAATTCAAAACGATTTAATTTCTGCAATTTCGACTATTATTTTAAACAAAATTAAAGAAGAAATTAAGAAAACCCGTTCTGTGTCTATTATTTTGGACGAAACGACTGATGTTACCAAATTTAGTCAGCTTTGATGCGGTTTATAAATGGAGACGGAAACCTACAGGAAGGATTTTTAGATTCTATTAACGTGTCAGAAGATAGAACGGCTAACTCACTCTATAAAATTGTATGTGTAGTATCAATGCCTGTGAAAATTGGTTGCTCAAATTGATGATGTGCTGCTGTGATGGCTGGACATTTAGGCAGTGTTCAAGTAAAAGTGCGAGAAACTTATCCATGTGCTATCTTTATGCACTGTTGTGCGCACTAATTAAACTTAGTATTGACACAATTAGAGATGAAGATGAAAGAAAGAACGCTCTAGAGGATTTTTAGATAGTTTATAAAACGATTTTAACTTTAACTTTTTACTGTTGTTTTTTCAGATATATTTCCATTTTCTGATATCGACGACTTTTTTCCAAGTTTTGGATCAGATTTATCAAGAAGTAGACAACAGGTTTAAACACTTTGAAGACCTAAACTTTCTCTAATTGTGTAGTTTTAACGCCTTTAAAGTAAAACGTTTTCCGGAAACCCAGTTAAAATGTTTTATGCGTCATTATGGGCAGTACTTTGATTTAATTTTGTTACGTTCGGAACTAACTGTTATATATGTACAACAAAGACATCGAAAGAAATAATTCTGCAACTGAGTTATTAGCTTTTTTGAAAGAAACAGATTTAATAAACGCCTATTTAGAGGTAGTTAAATTATGTGAGTTAGTGTTGACGTTTCCAGCGACTAGTACCTCGGTAGAACGTAGTTTTTATGCGCTTAAACGAATAAAGACTTATTTGCTGCATGTCTCTATTTGCGATTGAAAACAATCTTGTACAGACAATGTCGCAGCATCCGCGTTTCTACGACAAAATTATTGACGAGTTTGCAAAAAAAGATAGAAGAATACAACTACATTACAAATAGGCAAGTTTTGAAAAATTGCTTCCTTTGTCCCAAAGTTCACCGCACGCCTCTGCAAAAAACAGTTGTCTTCTTTCTGGATATCTAACAAGCAAAAACTTATAATGATAATACAGATTTTCATAACCATAATAGCTTACTTACCTTTGGAAATATAATTCTCGAGGCTTCTTCAGAATTTTCATTACTCTGTATAAAACATACCAGCATATCATATTTTTCATAGTTTTTATACCCTGCCATTATTCGAAGAAATTGATAAAAATCAATTAAATGAAAATACCAAATGAACATTTATAAAATGCTTTATAAACCAGTCGATCCAAAAACCGATGATAGACAGATTTATTTAACATTTATTTTTGTTTGTCATAAAGAATAGCCATAGCCTACTATTAAATTATGCATTTAATTTCAGAAAATTCATTTATTTGCGTGTTTCTGAGAAAAAGTGCATCCTATTATATATTTTGGAAAAGGTAAAAAAGGCAAATTTTATAGTCTATAAATATACTGGGTGTTCTATTTAAAAAAATAAAGTAGGGTCCGATAACTTTTTGACCTGAACCTGTGTACTAATTCCGAAGTTCTACGGGAAAAGTTATATAAGAAACAGGTATCACATTTTCGATAAGTTATCTGATAGTTGATATACGAGGAGTGTCTGGAAATCCCATATTTTCAATTGAGCCCTGTATCTTAAAACCTAAAAACGCTATGAAAATTTTGTTAACGGCATCTTTAGTATTACGAAAAATTAGCACCCTGTCGCGAAAACCTCAACTATCCATTTATAAAAATAACGGAGATACCCCACAAAAGTACCCAAAATGGGACCCTCTGTACCTAATACTTAAAAGATCAAAATAGACCGGTACGAATTAATACTAAAATACAAACACAGATCACATATTAAAGCGCTAATATGCAACGTGTGCTTGTATTTTAATTTTAATTTTTACCTATAATATACATATTTTAAACCTTTCATGTTTTAGATTTTGTTAAAGTGTGTTTAATTTCTTTAACTTCTACGATATTTGATTACCTACCATTTTTTTCCAGGTACACCATTAAACAAAATAGTAAAAAAGGAGTTATAAAAATCCCAAAGCAAACATTATTATACAAATTTCAGTTATGAAACATATTTTTAAAAGTGGCGAAAAACCCTTACAATTTTACTGTTATTCATCGTGGACATGCCCGCAAAACTTACGGATTATGATAACCACGTGTTTCTGTTTTGTTGGGCTGCATTAAATAACACTATAACCAACTTGAAAAATTTAAATTAATTAAAAACACCGAAATTCAGTGTTCAGATCTCAGCATCTGAACTCGAGTACAGTTCGTCTAACAAATAGTTTTATAATTATTGTCATAAATATTGCAACATTAATTACGATAATGAATTACGTAACTTACTGACTCTGTGACGACTCTGTTAAGTTCCCAATGGCTTCTAGGACAGGTGATGTGACATTTCTTTCCTCCAAAGTCATTCCCTCAGGTCCCATAGTAAAACAGCCTATTTTAAAAGTTGCTGTAACGGCTTTCAGTAGCATAGGCTCAAGAAGCAAACATCCTCTCAGGCCGTCATTGTGGGGTAACAAATTCGTAAATCGAGCACAAATCTCTGCTATGTTCGTCAGTAAAGCCATACACGTCTTATCAGGGTTAGGGCCTTTCACTTGCTGACTATGTAAAAGACTGTCTCCGTATGATACGTTTAGCTTCAGTCCTTCTTCTTGAGAAATGTACTTCATTTGAACACAACCTGTGTAAAAAGATATATTTGTTTATTTTTTTGTTTTTATGTTTATTACCCCACAGGGTAGTAGCCCCTGTTATTTTGTTTTTTTTTATTTATGTTTATTACCCCACAGGGTAATAGCCCCTGTTATTGGACAGGATACGCAGTAATGTTAAAATATAAAGAAAAAATTGCAAACAGTATGAATTATCAAATATCTAACATCAATCTAGTACTAAATTATAAAAAACTACAAATAGTACAAATAAATAGAGCAGTCGGAATAATGAAACCACAAAAAACAAACACATAGTTATAAATATTCAAAATAAATAGATTTAAATTTTTTTATAGTTGAAGTGAAAAATATCTAAATGATCCTTTAGCGATTGTAAAAGGAGTACATAATACGGAATGGTGATAATTTTAGGATGGTTATTCTAGACTTTGCTAGAAAAAAATAATAGTGATGACTATGTCGTGTAAGATAATAATAAATTTTAAAATAACTGGCTTTTCCAGGAAATATGAAAAGGTGGGTAAGACCATTTTATTATTATTACCATTATAATATTATATTATATTTGAAAATAATAGATTAATATTTACTAAAATCTCAGAAAGACTGCCGACTATCAGTTCCCTATTACAGTTTTAGTTAGTGTTTCTTTCGCCAATGATAAAAAAATTTGTTTTGGCTAACATTGTGCGTTCCCGTATATGTATGTACCTCAATGGTATTCTCAAGTTGAAGTTTTTGTGCAAAAAAAATAGTTCGACGTGTTTTGCCGTTTTCCAAAAAAATACTAATAGTTTCGGATTTTTGTATCAAAAAAGGTCTGGGTTAATGTCTCGCGAAAATTAATTAGATTTTGGGTGCAGTGGGTGATATTCGATTCGATATTTTTAAGATACAAGTGCAAAAACGTTAAAAATTCATATTCATATAAATATTTTGACATCGAAGAATTCTGAAATCACTGACCTAGATTCTTGATTTTTTTTCAGTGGTATAATGTATTTAAAAAAAAATGTATAATATTTCGAAAAACAGCGAACCTCGTCAAATTTACTTTTATTTATAAATAAAATAAATTTTGTTCCAGTATACGAGACAGTCCCAAAGAAATGAGACAACCTCTTGAAAACAAATCAAAAAATGCAGAAACTCGTCATATTTCTTTTTACATATAAACATTTTTTTTAACTGTAAAGGGGTAACCTTAAGGGAATGCATCAGCCCCCTGAAAACGAAAAAAAATTATTTCAAAAGCATTTAGTTAGTTATTTAGTTGTATATAAAAATATTTTTGCCCACTATACAGGGTAACCCTAGAAGGAAGAAACAGCTCCCTGAAAACGAAACAGTGTAAATACATTTTTTCAATAAAATGTAGCCGTAGTGATACCGAAGACTCTCTGCCAGAAGGGCGTATCCGCCAAAATTAGCATTTTCGTTTTATTAGCTAAATTGACTACTCTTGCTTATATGTTTCCATCTCCTACCTCAATAGGAAAAGCAATATTTTATTGATGTAGTGGACACAACTTTTGGCAGAAGAAACATATAGGCTAAAGCAGTCAATTTAGCTAATAAATTGAATATGCTAGTTTTGGTGGATACGCCCTTCTGGCAGGAAGCCCTCGATATGAAGCAGCCACCAAGAATTGAAAATATATATGTTTATTTATATATATATATATATATATATATATATATATATATATATATTTTTTTTTTTTTTTTAAACGGTTGGTTGAAACACGTTAAATTTCTTTATCTCTCTCTATACAAAACCTCTTTTCAACCATACACTATACAGGGTAGCCCCAGTGAATAAAAGAGTGTCTTAAAAATTCAAATGTTGGTTGTTAGTCCTTCACGGATGAAAAGGCGTTTCGCCAAAATCACATTTGGCATTTTCGAAGTGTTCGTTCTCACGTCCTAATAGAGATTGAAGTGACTGCGAATCTTCGTTTTATACACCCACCCTAGGCCGAAGGTTAAATCTGCTGGCCGTTGGTCGTTATTTATGTTTTCCGGATGTTGCTTTTGTTGTTGCAACAATTCCGCTCGATTTTTTGTGACGATTATTGTCTTCCCTACTGTTAGTAGTTTTAATGATTCGCCCTTCTTATTTAAATCAACTTGTTTTTCGATGTCTAAGGCTTCATGAATTATTCTGGTCTTATAATGCTCTATATTAGCAATCTCCCTACATTCTTGATGATAGGGCCAAGGTTGTTTGTTTCTGATATTGAGGATATGCTCTTCTACTCTTCCAGATATTCGCCTGTTAGTTTTCCACATGTACAATTTTTCGCAGTCCTGTCACGAAATGCTGCATACTCCGTGGTTTTCCAATTTGATTTTGTCTTTTGGGTTTCCAAGTAGTTTAGCTATGGTTACTTGTAGTTTATTAATTGTTTGTATGTTTTGTTTTCTAAGAATTCTTTCAATTCTGTCTGATGTTGCGATTTGTGTAGCCATTTTTCTTCAAAGCACCAGATATTAATATATTAAGTTCGTTTTGTCTCGTTAGTGTTTCAGTTAATCGCACGGATGTAGATATTAGAGTATTGTCTACACCTTGAATTTGTGCTGGGTGGTGGTGTGATCACGCACTTAAATATTTGTCGGTATGTGGTTTTCTACACATGGTGTATTTAAAATATTCGCTACGCAGTTTTGTGACCAGAACTACAACTAGTATTGAAAATAAAATAAAAAAAAATCGAGCGGAGTGCAACAACAAAAACAACATCCGAAAAATAGAAATATCGACCAACGACCGCTCAGGTATAATCTTCGGCCTAGAGTGGGGGTATAAAAGGAAGATTTGTAGTCTCTTCAGTTCAACACTTCAGTCTCTATTCGGACCCGAGAAAGAACGCTTGGAAAATGCCAAATGTGATTTTGACGAAACGTCAGCAAAACTATTATTTTCAGAATAACAATGACTTTAAATTTCGGTAAAAAATTAAGGGTCATATGGGGATCACCTGGTAATATTTTGGTAAAAATCCAATATGGAAAAACGAAATGGCGGCCTAATTAAAAAAATTATTACTTAAAAAATGCTAATACAATGTATCTTAAAATTTGCACAAAAATCAAGTATTATGTAGGAATTAACTGGTAAAATGTTGGTACTTAATAAATATTTAATCATTCAGCCTGAAAAACTACTTAATGCATTGATTTCAAATTGTGTGCCATAACTAATTGTGTTCTAGAGGTGAACTAGTAAAATTGTGGTACTAATTTAAGATGGCGGAACAAAATGGCGGCCAAATAAACGGTTTGTAATCGTGAAAAAAAATGACCCTATCAAGTTTTACATATCTTCACGTTTTAGCAGCCCTAGAGGTCAAAAAATATGTTCTACCAATTCCGTCGGTCCGTCTGTCGGTTTCCCTGTCTGTCTTTTCGCGGCATACCTTAAAAACTACTTATAACATTGAGTTCAAATTTTAGTTAAAAATTAAGGGTCATATGAGATGGCCTGCTATTATTTTGGTAAAAATTCAATATAGCGGAACAAGATGGCGTCCTAGTAAATCGTTAAAAAAATTATTACTAAAAAAATAATTATCCAACTAGCCTCAAATTTGGGAAAAATTAGGTGTTACATAGAAACAAACTAGTAATATTTTGGTATAAATATATGATAGCATAACAACAAAATGGCGGCCTAATAAAATAATTAACAAATCAGCCTGAAAAACTACTTATTTTGTGCAAGCATTAAATGTAATATAGAGATAAACTGGTAAAATTGTGATATGAATTCAAGATGGTGGAATAAAATGACGGTCAAATAAAATTTTTAAAAATCAACTTGAAAAAAATCTTATTCATTTAGCTTTAAATTTTGCCGATAAATTAATTGTGAAAAAGGGATAAACTGGTACGAATACAGCATGACGTAAAAAATGGAGGTATATGTCAATGTAAAAACTACTTACGGAATGTATTTTAAATTATACTTAGTGTGGGATAGATAGAAACTGGTAAAGTATTGGTAAGAATCCAATATGGTGAAACAAAATGACACCGAATAAAAATTTTTAAAAAGACAGTATATTATATGTGTTACTAAATGACTATGTACTGAACTAAAGTGGATCTCACTTCACTATTTCTAATAAAAGGGAAGATACTTAACGAGGAAGGTAAATTCACTAAATTTGTTTTGTTACAGGTAGTCCCAGGGGTCAATTTTTTATTTAGAAACCATTAATATTTTCAGAAAGTGGCAAACCACTTCAACTTTACTTAAGTTTTTTTTTGCATATGCATCTAGAATTGTGGAAGCTATTAACGAATATATAAGGAGAAGTACTATCTTTCCGAAAATACCTTTCTTTATATAATATTTTTTCCTCAGATTCAAATCCAACTGCGCCCAGCGAAAGGGAGAAAATTAAACCTTTGTTTTTCGCTAGCACGTAAAACTCCATGTCAGGAAAATATTAGTAATTCATGATAAATATAAGTTGGGCAAATATCGTTAGTAATTTTTGTAGAAGTGATGCAAGTGGCTACATAAAATGGTGTGCACAAGTAAAACATTTTGATGTATGCGCTTTGAGACACGGTGATTTCTTTACAAGAGAATCCTCAGCCTTCAGGAATTATAGCCCTTTATATTCCAGGATTAACTTAGCGCGGACACTCTATTAATATGAGCATCAATTTATCAACTTCAAATATCTCGTAAGTTCTAAAACTTTTCATGTCATGTTAGGTATATAAAAGTTTTACAGGTCGGCGCTGACAGAATTAGTAATACGCCGAAAATAAAGTTTTTTTGTACCTCCTGAGAGTATCGTGTCTTCAAATTTTCTGAAAAAGCCAACTGATTGGGGAAAACGCTAAAATCATTACGATTATTAACAGAATGAGGAACGTGATAATATCAGAATCTGCCACTGGGGCAAATAGGCTTAAGTTTTTGTTGAACTCTAACCTGTATGGTTTTTAGTTCTACGTATAATTATTAATTAACACATACTTCATTTGTAATAGGCATCCATTTTAAATACATACATACACTGCTCACTTTTTTAAGTTGAATGCCTACTTTTTTGTCAGTTGTTAACCATCTACAATTCTATTTCTTTTATATTCTGTTTTCAGTTACTTTTAGTTTGAAAATAAATCTCATTGATTTAATTTACTTCTATCAAATAGTCAGTGGCGTACGATGCATTATAAAGTATAAATAAATTGTCGACACTGCCTACGCGCCAGTGTTGTAGCTACAACCCCGTAATGTGGAGGGGACATGGATGCTAGGGGGCCGGCAATAATGTAGAATGGAGCCCAAGGCAAACTATGGATGACTTTTTTACTTCCCTCGTAAAAGGAAAGTATTTTAATCGAGAAAAAATGACCTTATGAGGTTTTGTCAGATCTTTACGTTTCAGATGCCCTAGATGCCGCAAAAAAAAATATTTCTGTGGGTCTGTCTATCTGTCTATCTGTTCGCGCGGCATAGCGAAAAACTTACCCGATTAACTAAGTAAGTAAGTAAGAATCCAAGACGGCAGAACAAGATTGCGGCTTACTAAATTGTTTAAAAATTCAGCCTGGAAAACTACATAATTAATTGATTCCAAACTGTGCGTCATAACTAATTGTGGCATAGAGATGAGCTGGTAAAATTGATTTAATTTACTTCTATCAAATAGCCAGTGGCGTTCGATGCATTATAAAGTATAAATAAATTGTCGACACTGCCTACGCGCCAGTGTTGTAGCTACAACCCCGTAATGTGGAGGGGACATGGATGCTAGGGGGCCGGCAATAATGTAGAATGGAGCCCAAGGCAAACTATGGATGACTTTTTTACTTCCCTCGTAAAAGGAAAGTATTTTAATCGAGAAAAAATGACCTTATGAGGTTTTGTCAGATCTTTACGTTTCAGATGTCCTAGATGCCGCAAAAAAAAATGTTTCTGTGGGTCTGTCTATCTGTCTATCTGTTCGCGCGGCATAGCGAAAAACTTACCCGATTAACTAAGTAAGTAAGTAAGTAAGAATCCAAGACGGCAGAACAAGATTGCGGCTTACTAAATTGTTTAAAAATTCAGCCTGGAAAACTACATAATTAATTGATTCCAAACTGTGCGTCATAACTAATTGTGGCATAGAGATGAGCTGGTAAAATTGACTTAATTTACTTCTGTCAAATAGCCAGTGGCGTTCGATGCATTATAAAGTATAAATAAATTGTCGATACTGCCTACGCGCCAGTGGTGTAGCTACAACCCCGTAATGTGGAAGGGTCATGGATGCTAGGGGGCCGGCAATAATGTAGAATGGAGCCCAAGGCAAACTATGGATGACTTTTTTACTTCCCTCTTAAAAGGAAAGTATTTTAATCGTGAACAAATGACCTTATGAGGTTTTGTCAGATCTTTACGTTTCAGATGCCCTAGATGCCGCAAAAAAAAATGTTTCTGTGGGTCGTCTATCTGTCTATCTGTTCGTGCGGCATAGCGAAAAACTTACCCGATTAACTAAGTAAGTAAGTAAGAATCCAAGAAGAACAAGATTGCGGCTTACTAAATTATTTAAAAATTCAGCCTGGAAAAATAATAAATTGATTCCAAACTGTGCGTCATAACTAATTGTGGCATAGAGGTGAGCTGGTAAAATTGTGGTACTATTTCAAAATGAAGGCCAAATAAAATGTGTGTAATCGTGAAAAAAATTGCTCTGTCAGGTTTTACATATCTTCACGTTCAAAATATGTTTTATCAATTCCGTCGGTCCGTCTGTCGGTCTGTCTGGCAGTTGGCGGCATAGTTTAAAAACTACTTACCAGAATGATTTCGAATTTTAGTCAAAAACTAAGGGCATTTTGGGATGACCTGATAATATTTTGGTAAAAATTTAATATGCCGAAACAAGATGGTCACCTAGTATAGATTAACCCTTAATATAGTATGCTTCCAATTTATCATTCATACTAAATACTTTCTACCGATGCGACACTTTATTTTTCGGAGTAATTTAAAATAAATTAAATAATTATTCCGTTATGTTGAAATTGTACCAGTTTATCACATTTAATTTTTGTGTACTTGTGCAAAATTTGAATTCTATTGATTAAGAAGATATTTTTACGTTGATTTTTAAACATTTTATTTGATCTCCATTTTGTCCCACCATCTTGAATTCGTACCACAACTTTACCAGTTTATCTCAACATCGCATTTAATACTTACACAAAATTGAAATCAATCTTATTAGTACTTTTTCCAGGTTGATTTTTCAAATATTTTATTAGGACGTCATTTTGTTGTGTTATCTTGGATTCGTACCAAAATATTACCGGTTCAGTTTTAAGTAACACACAATTTTGTGCAAAATATACGGTAAACCCTTAATTTTGTGACCAAAATTTGAAGTCAGTCGGGTAAGTAGGTTTTAGCTATGGCGCGAACTGATAAACAGACAGACCGACGGAATTGAGAAAATGCCTTTTGGCATTTAGGGATGCTAAAACGTGGATAGATAGAACCTAAAAGGGTGATTTGTTTTCCCGACTGCAAACATTTTATTTGGCTGCCATTTTATTCCGCCATATTGCATTCGTACCACAATTTAACTAGTTTATCTTTAGATTGTAGTTAATTCTTGCACAAAAATTGAAATCAATCTAATACTCAGCTGTTTCAGGGTGATTTTTTTAAATATTTTATTAGGCCGCCATTTTCTTTCACCATCTTGGATTCAAACCCAAATTTTACCAATCGATTTCTATGTAATACTTGATTTTTTGTGCAAAATTTGAAGTAAATTAGATAATTAGGGTTTTAGAAATAATTTTTTTAATATTTCAATAGGCCGCCATTTTGTTCTACGATGCTGGAAGGTTACCAAGTCATGCTTATACGACCCTTAATTTTTGACCAAAATTTGAAGTCAATCGGGTAAGTAGTTTTTTAGCTATGCCGCGAACGGACAGAGAGACATTCCTACGGACTGACGGAATTGAGACAATGTTTTTCGCATTCTAGGGACCCTGACACGTGAACATCTGTAAAAATCTAGGGGGGAATTTTTCACTATTATAATACTTCTCTTTTACGAGGGAACTAAAAATGAAATACTAAAAACGCAAACGAATTTTAATTATGAAAATCAAGTGGACATTTTCGAAGAATATTAAATAATAACCTTATGCCAGAGGGTATTTATTAAACATAAAACTAGTTCCCAACAAATAACTACGCTGCAAAGTATGTTCAAACAAAAAATTCGCAAAGACTTGTTAGTTTTTAAAGGCAAAACAGTTCATTATCGCTATTGTAGAGAAGATCAAAGTAGCATTTTTAAAAATAGATGACCGTCGCCCATTTTAATTTTTAATTAATTTTTTACTTACAATTTCCTATTCTGTGTTTTAATAGTTTTTGAAATATCAGGCTAATCTATTTTCAAATTCATATTGAAGTAATTTCTGCTACATATAACTTCCGGGTGACACGAAAGTAGAGGTGAACTGAATTTACTGATTAAATTTGGGCACTACGTGGATGTTCGAGATTTGGGGTAAATATCTAAAATGACCGGCTGGAAAATAATCTCATTGTCACCTGAATGAATTTTCATATTTTGCTAATGCTAAGCACGTTCGGGCCAATTATTGGGGCTCGTGCATCTTAAGCGTTGGCAAAATAAAAGAACGGAATTTAAACGTTGGCAATTTATTTGGTTTTGGGCCAATGATTATCGTAAGTATCGTTTGTTTGTTTCTATTTGGATGCTTATTTCACTACGAAATTGGAATTAGACCCTGTCAAATTGCAATTACTATCCGACGTTTCGCCTACGGATGTACGACACATCTTCAGGGATCATTACTCCACGAGATCTGAACACTGAATGAGATCGAAAAGATTCAGGCGGGCTTTTATATCCTACTTGTGCTTGGCGAAGCGTAACCCTGTGTTAAGATCGGTTTCCACGTGTGATGTAGACAATAACCCGTATCTCTATTAAAATGTTTTGTATGTTTAAAAATTTCAATAGGTTCTCTAATTTTTCGTTTCTAAAATCCCGGATCGATTCCAGAACCTTGTTGCCCTTTACATGTATAACATGTGGTATGCTGGTGTTCAGCTACAGTAGATTGAACAATTTGTTTCTTTTTAATACATCGTTCATCTTCCTTATATCTAATTGATTTTGAGCGTCCTGTTTCTCCCGTATACACTTCTCCACAGCAGCAATGAGTTTTATATACTTATTCTGTTTGAAAAGGTACAATATCTTTCGTGGATCGTAAACTTGTCCAATCTTCTTATATGTACTGAAGATTGTACATACGTTAGACCGCCGAAGTAATCCTCCTATTTTGTCTGTAGTGCCATCTATGTAGGGAAGAAGAACACTCCCTAACGGTGGCTCCTTATCATTTTCCGTTGGCGGAGTTAGGGGATAAGCAGCCACCGTTAGGTAGTGTTGTTCTTCCCTACATACATGGCACTACAGACAAAATAGGACGACTATTTCGGCGGTCCAACATACGTATAATCTTCAACATTCATAAGAAGATTGAACAATGTTTGCGATCCCCGAAAGATATTGTACTTTTCCAAACAAGAATATATAAAATTCCTTGCTCATTTGAAGAAGTGTGTGTAGGAGAGACTAGACTTAAAGAACATGAACGACGTATTAAAAAGGAACAAATTGTTCAGTCTGCTGTAGCTGAACCCCAGAATACCACGGGTCATATTATAAACGCAAAGAAAACCAAGGTTCTAGCATCGATTCCAAAATTTTAAAAACGCAAAATTATAGAATATTTTGACGTTTTTAAACATACACAAAATTTCGATAGAGATATGACTTATAGTTCGGCGATCAGAAGTCGGGTATAAAAGCCCGCCTGAATCTCTTCGAGCTTATTCAGTGTTCAGATCTCGTAGAGTAAAGATCCCTGAAGATGCCTCGTGCCATCGAAGGCAAAACGTCGGATAGTAATTTCAATTTGACACGGTCTAATCCCAAGAACCATTATTTCTTAATTGAGCAAAGCTGTGAAAGCTTCCGTTCTGTTAGTTGCCCAACGAGCAAAATGTGTTCGAAGATGGGCAGAGTTTTCTTGTGTATAAATAGTGTCCATACTTCTTTTTGGAATCGTGCCCTATTTGACGCCATATACCTAGAATGTTCCCGTATTATGCTAGTTTGGACAGATTAACAAAAACACTTTTCCAACACGTTGTGTCTGTATTTTGTCCGAAAATGTTGTTTCCGCTTTGTCACTAAAATGTGTTGAACGTACAAATTTTAAACGCATATTTTTCATTTTGTTTCGGGAATGTGTTGGATGGGCACATTTTAGGTCTCATATAGACTTATTTCATACACCTAGTTTCCATTTTGTTTCCAAAGTGTGGTAGTTTACCTTAGATGAGTAGATTGCCCATTAAATAAAATTGATTGTGCGAATTTAAACATAATTTAAAAAAAAAATGCCTAAAAATAGTAGAACTACCACACGAAAAGTGTAGAACACAACTTCCTGCCATTGTGTATCATAGGAAATAGAAGAAACCCAATATAAATTAAATTTTTACATAAATGGGTCTAATCATATTGTGTCAGATGTATTAATAAATGGGGGAAAGGAAAAACCTATTTTCCGTACCGTTGGATTCCAATTCTGAAAATATATTTTTTATGATGATGAGTACGATTATGATTTTAGGGATGATAACAGTGACTTTGAAGATGAACCAAAAATACAAGTGTCATTTATGGAGAATCTGAAAATATGGGCACCTAGACATAAAATTACGCATCGCGCATTAAATGAGCTACTCAACTTGTTAAAAAAATCCGAATCGTAGTTATCTACCTACAGATAGTAAAACATTGCTTGAATCGCCCTCAAAACTAGATACTGTACCAATGGGAGTAGGTAATTACTGGTACTGTGGCCTAGAAACGTGTTCAATCCACCGTTTTGATAATTTGCATAAGCCTATAAAATTAGCATTAAGTTTCAACATCGATGGTTTATTAATTATGCTTATAATGGTGGCGGCAGGCGGTAAAAAGCGAAATTGAAATTTGAGAATTTGGAAGTTAGAAAATTCTTGTTGTAGAAGTGTGTTCGAATCGAACCCAAATTGGAACCATCGATACGCACCGGGCTATTTTAGACGCAATGTGTCTGACAAAGCAGGCCCATTTTAGGTACATTATGTACACGAAAGCCAAATAAATTCTATATAGCTAATCGAACAAACTGTTCATACCTCTAAGAGACCAGAGTAGAGTTTAAGACGTTATCAACAAAAAACTAAAATCAAAGTCTCAAATATATTTGATTAGACTAAGTCTAATATGTCTAAGGTGACATGTTTCGCTCAACCGGCATCATCAGACCTAAAAAGAACTAATTTTAAACACAAAAATAATAAGTATACAAACAAACACCAAATAAAAATAAAGTAAACGTTTTGTTTTATATACACTTACTTTATTTTTATTTGGTGTTAGAAGGTATAAATGTTTGTATACTTTTATTATTTTCGTGTTTAAAATTAGTTCTTTTTAGGTCTGATGATGGCCGGTTATCTTTAATTTAAATTTCTGGCTCGTTTTGAGCTATGTGCTATCGTAAATCATAATAAATATATTAGGACCTGTTTTTCTTTAAATATTTTAAAAATAAATAAAAATATTTAAATATTTGAAAATTAAATATTTTCATTGTTTTTAAGGCGCGTGTGGTTTTTTATCAACTATTATCACACATTTTGTGTGCGCTGATAAGTTAGGCTATTAAATATGTATATTTCTCATTTAGAGGCGTATAGGAAACAAAAATAATAATTGATATATTGTGTCCATTGTGCAACTAAATTGTTAAGTATAAATATATTGTGTGTCCGTAATGAGTTTAATTTTATACAAAATGGACACACAAATATAATTTTGGCCAAAAACTAGTTAAAGTGTGTCGATTTTGCAACCATGAAGACGGGTTTCGGTAATATCTCTTTAGAAACATACCAGAAACTAAAGTCACACGTGGGCACATTTTAGTGAGAGTAAAGGCACATCTTGGATAACCTTTGGATATATTTTAGGCCCTATCTGGTATACATGTTGATTACCATTTCGGCCTCACTCAAAGTGAGCGCGGTGTCGACACAGTAGTACCGACACTTTATCTAATGAGTGTCTATAATTGCTCCTTGGGTGTATTTTATGTTTCTGGCATAAGAAATCAGTTCTAGTAAAAGACCAAGTCCATGAATATTTCTATGTCAATTCTAATGATTAGAACAGATATATCAGTCTAGTTCACAAACTCAAAATGGTGTTAATTCTTGCTACTGCTAGTAAAAATGTGAGTGCAATATGCAAAAGTGTCAAATTCGCCCATAAACAATTTCAAAAGTTATTAACAAATTAAGATTAAAAAAATGTAGTTTCGTTTTTTGCAAATAACTCAGAAACTTAAATATTTAATAAAAGATTTTTGAAGGGGAAGAAATTTTTAATAAAAAAGTTTTACTGTAGGAACTCTATCTCTATTATTATTAATTTAAAACAGTAAACAGTTTTTTACACTACTAAATATTAATTTAAAAATTACAAAAAATATAGTATTATCTAGACACCTGAAGGAAGAAGATTCCGCTGAAAAAAAATGTTTTCACTTATTTTACAAAAAATCAGCCTATAGTGTATTTAACTTTTTTTTAGAGTTTTCATTTATATTTCAAGTCGAATAGCAAATAAACAAAATCTACTAAAATTATTTCGCCTCGTAGACACGTGAACACAACTAAACTATATGAGCTTATGATATTGCCATGTTTTTAATTATTATAATGTATTAGTTTTTAATAATTGAAACTAACAAAAACGTTAATGTTTTAGTTTCAATAATTAATAACTAGTCGGTTATAATAATTAAAAACAGTGCAATGTCATAACCTCATGCAGTAGAGTTGCAATAAAGTATTCACGAAGAAAAATAATTTTAGTTGCTTTTGTTTATTATCCAACTTAAATTATACATTAAAGAATAAGTAAGAAAATCCTTCCTTTTGTGAAGGATAATGAAGCATGACCCTCTTTATTTTCGTACATCAAATATTTTAAAAGTCCGTCATTCTGTTCCGTCATATTCAGACCACTATTTTACCAGTTTATTTTTGTATCAGACGTAATTTTTGTGAAAAATTAAAGTTAATAGAGTAAGTAGAATTTTTAGCTATACCGAGAAAAGACTGGCCGTCAGAAACGGAAAAACATGTTTTTCGACATTTAAGGACCCTAAAACGTGAAGATCTGTAAAAACCTGTAACGATGATTTTTTCACGATTTCTTCCTTTTTCGGGAAGTAAAAATTCGGACCGTCACCGTCAGTCGCCCCCAAAGATCAGGTACTTGGACATGGGCCATCCAGACCTCTTGATTTATCGTAAGCATTGGTCGATAGAATGTGAAAAGTAGGGGAACCAGTTGGCGCATACCTGTTGCATCTCTAGTTTAATTCTTACTCTAAGATAATGACCATGTGATGTTATAATCATTGTATTTTTCTGTAAAACTAATTTCAATAATACAAGCAAATACCTCTAGTGCGTAGCGGAATATTAACAAGAAATTCAAACGTTGGCAATTTAGGTATATGCATTTTAGACATAACGTTTTATTCTAGGGTTAAAATTTTATAGTCAATGTGCTGCCCATCTAGTGTGTAATTCTTGGATATCTAGTTAGCTATTGCAGATAAAAGAAAAACAAACTGCAATGTTTCTTGGTTATTTAAAATATATTTTGTAAGAATATTTTTATATATACAAGATTTTTCAAAAACAAAGGGAGCAACTTATTGTATTAAATAATAGTAAATAAAAAGTAATAAAAATTCAACTGTCTTCAGAATATTAACTTTTAAAAATTGAATATTCTAAACTTTGAAAAATTGCAAAATAGACAGGACTTTTTGAATCTTAAATAAAAAAAATTGGCAATTGCAAGCAAAAAAATAAGCATCGAATTTGTTATTTAAAATGTATATTTTTAGTTTATGGAAAGAACACGTATTTCTGGTTTCAACTATAGATACTTGGTCTATATTTGATCTAATAATTATCGGATAAATTAAACCACCGTCGGTCTTGCTCATAGTAAATTTAACACAGTCGGTTCGGCATTTAGTTATAACTTCCCAGCCTCTCTGGTTAAGTAAATTTAGCGGAATATTGCCAAAATACGAGCCGAAATAAAAAGTTTGAACTAAAATAATCCACGTTTTACTCTCTAAGAAGAGCTAAAGTTTAATTACCGTTAATCATTAGATATTTATTTTGTTTTTTTTTCTTGGTTTTTATCATTCTTTTATTCCATAGTTTAAATTTTTTGATTGAAAATAAAATAAATCCTTTTATTTGTGGCCCAAAAATTGAAATTATTTGAATACCTAGTTTTAAAACTAATTTCATATTTGTCTATATTTTTTAAATAAAATTTAATGTTAAATTTACTTCGAGTCAGCCGGGCGATGCTGCAAGGTTTTTAGAGTGAATTTAGTTAGCTGTTAGCTTGAGAAAACTACTTATTCAATTTACTTTAAATTATGCTAAAAAATCAAGTTGGCACAAAGGTAGAAACTAGTAAAATATTGGTACGAATCCAATATGGTGGAACAAAATGGCGACCAATAAAAATGTTTGAGAAGACAGTATATAACAGTATAGTACTAAATTATTATGTGCGGAACTAAATTGAATCACACTTCAAATTCCTAATAAAAGGACAGATTCATAACGAGGAAAGTTCCGGGCAAAGGAAATTACCGATGTTTTATTTAACATACTATTATTAGGTGAAAATGTAACTGTTTTTTTTTTTAATTAATCATACATAAATTAAACATACTTTAATTTTCTCTTTGGAGGCCAGAATGTTGGCCTTGCGTTTAACAGAAAAGAAGAGATTCGAGATTTTAATAATGCTTGGTACTGCAGATATCTCAGGACACGGTAAGAAGTTTGTGAGACCGTAAGCAACAAATATCCCCAAAGAGAGTTAATAAGTCGAAAGTGGTAGTGACTCTATTCGGAGGCGAGAAGGAAAGCTTCGAAAATGCCAAATTTGATTTTGGCAAAACGTCAGCAAAACTGTTCTCAGAACGACAGTAGTTAACGGATGTACACCCGGAATGAAACCACGTCGTACTTTTCCAAATATATATCTATATATATATATATATATATATATATATATATATATATATATATATATATATATATATATATATATATATATATATATATATATATATATATATATATATATATATATATATATATATATATATATATATATATATATATATATATATATATATATATATATATATATATATATAAATATATATATATATATATATATATATATATATATATATATAATATATATATATATATATATATATATATATATATATATATATATATATATATGGTATATATATATATATATATATATACACAGATAAAAAGGATATCTTAAGCTAAAGTAAAACGTGTTTCAGCCAAGGCCGCCATGTCTTTGGATATGGCCAAATGAATATTATCTTAACAAAAATCAACCATATCCTTGGCTTTATTCTATTAATATTTCCCAATTATAAGAATATATGACCCAATTCTAAGAGAATCAAAGGATTCATTATCTTGTTCTAAGATACCTACGAGAAAATATTAATTATCTCAAGGTAATCATTTCTTTGGCCCAAGAATCTAAATCTTGACTCGGGCATGATCTTTTTAAATGAAGCTACTAATCTCAAAGACATGTTCTTGATATAAATAAATAAATGTTCTCGCGATAAATGAATAGTCTTGAGGTAAAGTAATTTTACAGAGTTATGTACTTTCATTTAAGATTTTTAAATTCTTACTTCAAATAAAACTATCTTCTGTAAAGAAATATTTTCTTAGCTCAAGAATATGCGTTCTTTGACCTAAATCCATTAATTATTATATATCTTACCTTAAAATCACATCTTAAATTTGAATTTAAATTATTAAAAAAAATAATACCCCATGTTTACAAAATATAACTTAGGTAGTCTTGTGTTTCTATTTAGTATAATAGGACTATTTTTCACCTCTCAGCTATCTATAATCTTTTATAAGCTTTTAGTTAAATGTGTTGAATAGAATTTGAGCAAAAAGTTAGAAGTTTGTTCTTTCACGTACTCCAAAAATTAGGTATATTTGGTAAATTCTGGGTATATTTTTTTTTTAATAAAAAAACTCAACAGGCTGTTGAAAATCTGTTATTATTTAAAGGTAGCTTTGATTGCTTAAAAGATCACTGCAAAAAAAAGATGACCCCTTTAATAAAGGGTTCTTGTTGTTTCATGTATTCTATAATGGCGCAGTTAAGGTTTAGAAAAAAAAACAATATATGGAAAATAAATATATATTAATCAGTCACATTTAACGAAAAAATCTCCTAGACCAAGAATAACATCAAAGCAAGACTAAACACTAATTTTTATCAACAAAAACAGATACTCTGGTAAGACATAGGAAACAAACTTATATATTAAATAGACAATACAAAAATTGGTCTAAATCAGTCACAAAAAGAAAAAATATTCTAGACCAATAATAACATCAAAGCAAGAATATAAACAATGCTTTTGAATCAATCAAACCAGATATTCTGGTAACATACATATGAAACAGACTTATAATATATTAATAACTTAAATCAGTCTCAAAAATAAAATATATAATCTTAGAACATACTAAACAACGATATTTTATCAACAAAAACATAAATCTTGTAAGGGCGGTTGATTCATCATAGAAAAGGATTTTATGAAAAAAGAATTTTATTTTGAAAACAAGTAGGTATCTTATATAAAAAAAATTAAACAAAATGGTTTATTCATTCATACTTGGCACTACTGCCAAGGCAAACTTTTCCTCTGGTACCCTTTTCAAAAAGTATTTAAGCATACAAGAAGTATCCATACATAATTGTTTCCAATTTATTTACGCTTTTCAAGAAAATCAACTCCCATGAAAAAATTATAAACTTGTACTTAACTTAGTTATTAATTCAAACTTAAGAATATTTTCACAACCAGAAAATGTTAATATATTATACCTATAATACCTATACATTGTATATAGGTATAGGTACTACTTAATAACTGAAATAAAGCAGGACCCATTACCGGTAAAATGTATATTATGAACTTGTTTAGAATATGTCATGTCATCAAGTGATTTAATAAGTAACGAATTTTTAAAATTTGATACAGTGCATTTATTAGTTATAATTTGAAAAGCTTGGACGTGTTCAGAAAATCCAACAGTTTCAAAAGGCAGTAATAAAAAATAAATTTTTCCCTCATTTGTAAACATATGTACTTTATTTCAGCAAATTGTGTCTCACAAATTTGTATAGGAAAACCTTTCTTATATATAATGTTATTGATATTTATCCAAGACACTCCAACTACTTTTTGTGATAATTTGAATATTGTTAAAATATTTTCAGGAATTTCGTATCGGGGACTAAATTCAATTTTTTTTCAAATCCTTTTTTACACAAGAATCGGTTTGATAATCTTAGTTGCTGTTTAAGTGATAAAGTAAGCAGTAAGTTTTTTCGGCATGTAACTGAATTAGCGGTTTGTTTTAGTAGTCTGTGGAATGCTTCGTACCTCATACACCAGTAAAACCTGGGCGGCCCAATATTTCTTATAACCATAGGATAATGTAGTAGAAAATGGTACTTTGGTTTTAAATTTTCTTGAAACAAATCCATATACATGCTGTGATGTTCTCTTATCAACAATTGAAGATTAAATCATCGAGCCGTTTGAAGTTAAATTTACCACCCTGTATACGCTCTAAAATTTTCACAATTTTATGAACTTTTTAAAAAATTACACAACCATTAGGCAAAGGGTACCTAGTCTAGATGTCAAATTTTAATATTGACAAAAATAATGAATTTTCGTAGAAATCGTGAAAAAATGGTTATTTTTAGAAAATTTTGTGGTCAGAATACCATTTGTTTAATATTTGTTCAATTTTTAGGTGATACATAATTTTTACTGTTTGAATGGTATACCAATTATTTTTATCTAGAACTACGTATTTAGAAAATATTTTTTCCTTTAGTTTTTTTTTAAATATGACAAAACAGCACTATAAAATTTATTGAAGTGACCGAAACATATCAACTGAGTAATTGAATGAAGGCTTTAGATGCACCATTAGGTATTTGATAATTGGTGCAGGATTAATTTTTTATAAAATTTTAGGGTGTCTTGTATATATCTTTGTCTAATACTGTAGATAACTTACCAGTTCTGGCGCTAGGGGACCCTTTAGAATCGGCCATTTATCCAGGAATGTCTCAATGGTATCCACGGATTCCAATTTACGAATTTTGTATGATTTTTTCCAGTGATGCTAGACCTCTGAGGTTGGTTCAACGTTTTTCTTTAGCCATACATGACTGTCTCTAGCTTCATCTGATATGGTTTCTGAAACAAACAAAAAAACATTATTGTCTCAACGGCCCAACCAAAAAAGCTATTAATGATATACCGATGTCAGAGCAAAACATTATTTTACTTATGACTATTAGTTTACCTTTTTCATTTAGTTTTTCTGTGTCATCAGGATTATTAAAGGATTCTTCCTTGGTTTGATTTTCTTTTTTTAGATTACTGATAATCCATAGCAAGTTTCTTTGTTTATCAGCTAATTTACCCCGTGACCTCTCGGATATATTTCTTAAGGATTTGCTTTTTGGAATAGGGGCAATAAAATAGGTAGAAGATTTTTCATTGGGAATGGAATCTTCAATTTTCTTCGCCAAAATATTCAGGTCTTCTTTTGATAAACGTTTGTATTTGTTAATCAAATGTTTAATTAAAAGTTCTGAAAGCCTATCCCTGTCAAGGTTTGAAAGTGCAGAGTGCTTGTTTGATTTGAACAAAATTGCTTGTCCAACAATATCTGACTTCAAAAACTCAATAAGATCAAATTCTAACAAAGCAGAGTATGAATTTTCTTCTTCTGAACTCACAATTGACAAACTGGAGCCTGTAACATAACCTGATGAAGTCGCCAGAGTTAGTGTGGTATCTGTTGCTGTCGCATCAGATGGCACATTATTTTCTGCATTTTCTTCAAAGGCATCTTGATGATTGTTTATAATTATTATCGGTATTCTGCCATTATGACCATCTTGTACAATAGTTTGCTCTCCAGTTGCCTCGATTGCCGTGGATCCTTGGTATTGTAAAATAGTCTGCTCACCAATTGCCTCAATTGCCTCGGTTTCTTCTATTTTTTTCTTTTTTGGAGCTGGCTCATACTAAAAAATAATTACGTGTATTTATAGCAAAAATAAAAAATTTAACCTAATTTCAAATCAGTAAAACAATTACAAATAAATAACTGTTTAAATTTGTTTAAAATGTTAGAGTAAGTAAAGGTTTAAATATATAAATGGTGCACCTGAACTCGATTTTCTAAATACATTTTTCACCCCCCCCCCAGGTGTTATTATTAAAATCTGCATTCCCAAAAACCCATAAAAAGACATATTACTCGATTTTTTAAAAACATTCTTACCCTTTGCCCTTACCCCTCATTTTCCACAAAAATATCAAACAGGGGTTGTAATTCAAATCTGCATAAGTACCCAAGAACCCATGAAAATACGTATTACTCAATTATAAATAAATAATTAATTGTTATTTTTACCAATTAACCCCTCATTTCACCCCCTTCCCCTCTACCCATTTTACTGGTATAACAATCCGAACTATTATCATGTACCAAATTTCAAGTGAAATATTATTTTCTACTAAACCCTCAAACCCTCATAATTGAAATCTATCCCAAAAACCTATAAAAAGACATATTACTCGATTTTTTAAATACATGTTTTTTTATATAGGTTTTAATTTTTATATTCCCTATTTGCCTTCACTACTTATTTTCCACTAAAACATCAAACAGGTATTAAAATTGGAATCTGCACGCCCAGAACCCCATACAAAAATACATACTTAATTGATTTTTTAAATACATTTTAATTTTCACCCCTCCCCCGTTTACCCTTACTTCCTGATTTAATATCTATACTCACCTCTATATTGACAGCATTATTTATACGTTTAATTGATCGCTTGAGTTTAATTTTGTCCCCAATTCGGCTTTCTGTTAAAATATCTAATTCCGGTTCAGATAAGTAAGAAAGAATTTCTAAATCCGTAATGTTCTGTTCTGGAACAAAAAATACGTTAACATATATTCAATTCTAAAGGAGAAAAACATGAGCAAGCACTTTTTGACAATATTAAAATAAGTAAATCTGTATTGAGATGTCTAATCAACAATCAAAAGAATTTTCCTCGAAATTATCTTATGTTGAGGATATTCACTTTATCCCAAGATGTATAAAAATATAACGAGAGAATTATCTTATTTGAGGTACGTCAACTTTCGTTCAAGAATTTAATCTTACAATGAAATAATATCTCTTTTGCTAAGATTATAGTTCTTTTTAGGAAGATCAGTACTAACTATAGAGGAATGCAAATATCCGCCATTTTAATCGGTGTGCAGCAACACCATTCTACAAAAAAGTTAAAAGTATCAAGCTTAAAAACTAATAATAAAAACACCCCTACATTGACATGAAAATAGCTATAAAGTCAAGCAAATATTTGCAGTAACACGGTATTATATGCCTATGAATATAACCATAACCTTATTTTGTATAATAATTATACCGGCAAAATTAATAAAAATATATGCAGACATACCTTGAAACTTAGGCCACAAGTGTTCTAAATTGAACTGGTTAAGAAAAGTAAGAACTTCACTTACTTTAGTAGTTTCACTCATGACGATATCCATGAAAAACTTGCTAAATCATGTAGGTATGAGTTTTTTCAACAGCGGCACTACAAACCGATAGCGACTACTGGGACCACTGACCACGAATGACCAAACCTCGAAACCACGATCGATATGTTCGGAACCGACCGGGAACAACGTGGACACGCTGACCGCGAAGCGCATGTGGGTTTGGGATAAGGACGTACTCTTTCAGCAAGAATCGATAAACAAAAAATCTATTTCCTAAAGACGGTTGCCTCAGAACAAGGACTTTATTCGTCAAGATAATTAGGGAATATTGCGAAGAACGTAAAATCTCTTTTGACAAGAACAGATGAGTTTTAACTAAATATATGTCCTTAATTGAAGATAATCAACCACCAAGATAATATATTATCTTATAATAAGAAGTCATTTTTATCTGTGTATATATATATATGGTATATATATATGAAATGTTGATTCTGGCGAAACAACGGCCCCAAAGGTATCAAATTCATGATACCGTTTTTATTCAACATACAGTTGAGAGTTTTCCATCAACTCTACCACATGGCTGCATTGGCCTGATGAGCCCCATATAGGGCGAAATATCGTCAATTGTGCCGATAGAGATGATGGAAAGTTCTTAAAGGTTTCTCAGTATAATGTTGAAGACAGTTTGCTTAGTATATATTTTTAGAGGTAAATAATAGGGTCCATTGACAAAAATAGGGTGTATTTCCTTATATTCACCTTACTGTTTTTAAATAAAATTCTACTTATTAGTTCTTAATGGATTTATTTTTTAAAACAACTGAACTAACTAATATGCTTCAAAAAGGAAATAGTGAATTTGGTTTAAAAAATTAAACTGGTTAAAAAGTATCGGTAAATTGGTTTTACCCGGAACTTCCCTCATTATGAATCCCTTCTTTTATTAGGGAAAGTGAGGCATATAGTCATTTAATGATATGGACAGTACATATTAAAGTTATGTTACCTTTTATTCCCTTATTCCATGGAAGGATTCTGTAGCAATTTTGTTCAATACTTAAGTGTACTATTTCCGATTGCCTATTAAAATCGGTAACCATTTTTTTTTCAAGCTATTTTGTATCTATTTCTGTGTTCATCTTATCAGGGTATATAATCTTCTAATTTAAATTTACTTGAAAAAAAATCGTACCTTTTAATAAACTTTCTTGTTCACCTGCATGCACCTTTATGTGCCTTTTATCTTCACTAGCAACTAGCAACATCTTTGTGTTTGACCTTATAATGTCACCTTGCCAAATCCTCTTTTGTTTTTTAATGTGACAAAAATATTTTAAATAGGTAGTTTTATTCCATTAAAAGTTGACGTGTAAAAGCAGAAAATCACAGTACATTCAACATGAAACAACAGAAAATATATGTATGTATGTAACATGTTTGAAATAGAATAATACATAACAAGTCTCAAAAGCGGAAGGTTTCAATACGATGAGGTATTTCAGAAATCATTGGAGTTTGGAAACGATCACTTTTACACGAGTAATTATTAACATTATTTGTCCTACAACCACAAAGAAATTTCAGTAGGACTTTTATTTCTATTTTTATTTATTTTCAACACTAGAATTGAAAACAGTTATTTTCCTAACTAGTCAGGAAAGTGATACTTTCTTCGTTAGTTAGAGTGAATCTTATTTCTCATCTGAGTAATGAATATTTTATTTTCTATAAACAGTACATTGTTAATATTAAAACGACTTATTTATTATTGATAATATTGATTGTAAATGTACAATTTGTTGCATTGTGTGAATTAATAGCAGAAGATAACTGAGGCTTTAAAAGGCTGGCTTCATTAGGAGAGTAGGTTGAATACAACTGATTATTCTCAAAGGTATATATTGAAGAAGCTATCAAATTAAATCTAGATGGCGACTGTTACTCTTGAGAACTAATATCAACAATTTTATGGCACATCTCTTTCTTTTGTTGTTCTGACTCTTCAAGGTACCTGTCGGTTACGGAGGTTGACTTCCAGCCTTTTAATCTTTTTGTATTTGTTACTCCATCGCCAGAATCCATTTAAAAGATTGCAGAGGAGCTTTCAAAACTATGTCCGGTATATTGATCCGGATTAGGTAGGAGTAATAAGGCTGCTATCTCGGCCGGAATTTTTCCAAAAGTATTTATGCCCACACACTTTTCATTTTTAAAATTTAAGAGAAAACGACGATGTGGGATGCTCTTGCGTTACATTTCAATGTACTTTCTGTATAGCTTTAAATATTTCCCACTATTTATTTCATCTGATATCATAAATGATCACGCTGAGTGATTCTTAGAATCCGTAATTTTTACGCTAACAAGGTTTTCTTTGCTTGCAATATTATCAAGTTTTATTTTTGTAAGTTCCGTTCTGTAGCAAGTCCGACCAAAGCAAAAATACTTTTATCATTAGATATGTGTCGTCTGGGGCTGACAACATGAATTTAGATATTCAGTGCATCACAGCTTAAATGATGCAGTTGCATGTAAAATGAACAAAGCGCTTAAATTGACATAAACCCTAATTCTAAATAGCTCTGATGCACTCAAGATTAATCAATATAGATATTACATAATACAGAATAGTGATATAAAATATTATTAGTCATATATTCATGAGTTTAATGTCTCAGCCAATGGCGCAACTAGGGGGGGCTAGACAGCCGACAGACGATTGGTGATCATATTTTGAGGAAGCCAAGCCGATAATAATGAAAAGTGATATAGGTGGGGTAAATGTTCTAACATTGAAAAATAATGGAAGTCATTGACATAGATACTTAATTTTTGTCGACTACACATATTTAAAATAAAAATAATATTCCAAAAAATGGCGAAAATTGTCGAAGATATTTAATTGTTTGTATCAAAATAATGTTTGTCTAGTATATGTACAGGGTAATTCTGGTAAGCGAGACCCCCTCTATATATCTGTGATAGCTGAGAATACAAAAAAACTGAGTGGTTCAAAAAAGTTGGGCGTATCTAACTTTGCATTTTTAAATGTAACTCTGTATTTTTTATTTCAGTTTTGAATTCAGCTTGCAATTCTGCATGTTTTTTGGATAACATACTATCACTGTAAATTTAATAGTTTTCGCCAAAATGATATTTCAAAAAAAAATTGTAGTTTCCCTCTAAGATTGTGACGCAACTACCAGCTGCAGCCAATACCAGTAACAAGCATTGCTATCAAAATTGCACCAGTTAATATCTATTTGCAAACAACAATATTTCGATTTTAACTTTTTATTTATTAATAACTAAACAAATAATCAAGGAAGTAACAATTAACGGTAAAAAACGTAAAAACTATTAAAACAATTAAACGTGATAAAACCAGTGAATGAAGTTTGGGATATTAGAAAATGTTAAACTCTTAAATGTTCGAACGGGTTTCCATTTTGTTCGATACACAGTTGTAAACGTCTTTGATTATTTTTCATCACATCTAAAAGTGTTACAGGAGTAATTTTGGAAAACATATTTCTTCTAATCCTGGTTTTCATTTCTTCGATGGTAGTTGGTGGAATTACATAAACTTGTTCTTTGATACATCCCCAAAGGAAAAAATCACATGGAGTATGATCAGGTGACCTTGCCGGCCAGTTTATACTCCCTCTTCTTACTAACCATTTGTTTGGATAAGTTTGATCCAAATAATTGCGAACAATGTGGGAATAATGAGGAGGTGCCCCATTGTGATGGTACCACACAATTTGTCGAACCTGTTCAGGGACCTCTTCCAAGTATATAGGCAAATCGTTTCTTAAAAAATTTAAGTAAATTTTGTTCGTTAAAGTGCCGTCAAAAAAATGTGGTCCAATAACCTGCGATCCTAAAATTGCGCCCCATACATTTAAAAACCAAACTCTTTGATTGCTTGACAGCTCTCATCCAATAAGGATTTGATATACTGTAATAGTGCATGATATGACTATTAAGAGCTCCATTACTTTTAAAAGAAGATTCGTCGGTGTATAAATATTTCTCAAAAATGGTTTATTTTCAATGACTCGTGTTTGAAAATCTCAACAAAAATTTACCCTGTTTTGGAAATCATCCCCATGGAGTTCTTGGTTCAGACAGAGGTGATAAGGATGATACTTATGTTTTCTATTAATTCGGGATACTGTGCTCTGCGAAATATTCAGATCATCTGCTACTAAATAGGTACTTGGATTTGGATTGTCCACTATACTCAAAATAACATTGGTTTCATGTTCCTCACTCGTTATGAACTGTTTTTTCTTTGCGAAATACCTGACGGCTTGGTTGTCTTCTATCAGGAAAATTCATTTGATACCGACGTTTTGCTGATTTAATTTGGCTACGACATTCTCCAATAATTAAAATCATATCAGTTAGTTCGTTTAAGGAAAACTGTTGGTTATTATTCATCTTTAATTATGAATGTAGAAAATAAACAACTCTTGAAACTAGATAACTTCGATACTTGACAGCGCTAGGTAAACAAAAACAAAGAACAACCACCATAGTTACGCACATGTTTCGTCTACTATTATTAATTATCACTTTAGTCGTCTCTTCGTGATGAGACAGTAACGACACGTAAGGAAACATTTCATTCGGTTTTGAAACCATATCCGGGGACGTTTTAAAAGCTTTTTGTAAAGATGGGGTATTTCGATTGTTTTTATTAACCTTGAGGACCGTAATATTAGTCTAAATTTGGTTGTGAATTCTTTTGTATTATTTAAAATTTTGACATTTCACTCAAAATATGGATAACAATACAAGGATTTAAGAGCAGAGGGATGTTGCCCTCCAAAACCTCCCTTGAGTGCTCCAATGATAACAGTAAATTTTGATGCACAGCAAGGCAAGAAAGCTATAAAAAAAATTTTCCAAGTATGATTTTAGCGAAAACTATTAAATTTACAATAATAATATGTTATACAAAAAATATCCAGTATTGCAAGCTGAATCCAAAAATTAAATAAAAAATACAGGGTTACATTTAAAAATGCAAAGTTGGACCACGCCCAACTTTTTTGAACCACTCTGTATAGTGAACGCTCCTCACAAAATAAAGTTAGCTGAATATTAAAAATATTTTATATAAAGTTTTATTTCTATTCTCAGCTCTCATAGAAATAAAGAGGGGGTCTCGCTGGCCAGACTTACCCTGTATATTATGTTATACAGGAGAAGTGCTAACTTTTGAACTCCTTAAAATTTTTACATAGGGGTTTCATCATTCTAACTTTAAAATTCGTAATTTATTTAAAGAAAAAAAAATATATATATATATATATATATATATATATATATATATATATATATATATATATATATATATATATATATATAATATATATATATATATATATATATATATATATATATATATATATATATATATATATATATATATATATATATATATATATATATATATATATATATATATATATATATATATATATATATATATATATATATATATATATATATATATATATATATATATATATATATATATATATATATATATATATATATATATATATATATATATATATATATATATATATATATATATATATATATATATATATATATATATATATTTAAAACTAAAACTGATGAACTGGTAAAATTTTGATTCGTTTCAAACTTGTACCATAAATAGGCTAGAACTGTGTCTCAACAATGCTGATTTAGAATGCCATAGGCGTAGATATTCAGTTTTTTAAGGGTTCAAAAGCATACATATTTATTATTTGAGAACGCTAATTGATTATAGTCAAATTGAAAATAGATATAGTTGGGGTAAATGTAACACTAAAAAATTGCTGAACTCATTGTAGCAGACTCTTACTTTTTTTTTCGATTATACATATTTAAACCGGGGTAGATAATGATATGACAGTGAACAAATGCTGGCAAAGTGTAAAGTGTTACAGGTGTTGTTCAGGGAATCCGCTCTAGTATTCGCTTTAATATAGTTCGTGCTGGAAGCCGGATTTGTTCCAGGTGCTGCTTTAGTTTTTCGCTCGGGACTAACAACTGGAGACTATCATGGACAGATGAATAGAGATAATTTTGAAAAGTGGTTGCTCGAGAAGCTTCTACCTAACATTCCTCCCAAATTAGTCGTGGTAATGGATAGTGCGTCTTATCATTCTCACGTAGAAGATAAAGTGCCAATTAAATACTCTACAAAAGCTCATATGATATCGTGGATTAAATCGAACAATCTTTTATGTGATCCAACATGGAGAAAAAATCAATTATATGAAGTTATATCAGCCAACAAGCCTAGAGAAGAAAAGTATAAAATTGACGGTCTTTTACGTAACCTCGGTCATGCACTTTTAAGGCTGCCTCCATACATGTGTGACTTCAACCCTATTGAACTTGCATGGGCAAGAGTAAAAAAATATTTTCGAGAGCGCAACACCGATGAACTTTCAATTAAAGATTTAAATAAAATAACATTACAACCGATTGACTCAATATCGGCTGAAAATTGGAAATCGCATGTTAAACATGTTCGTTCTATTGAAGCTAAACACTGGGAAGTAGATGGCAAAATTGAAACGGTTATTGATGATTTAAAAATTACACTGGGATCTTCAAGTAGTGACGACGAAACCTCATCATTTTCAGAGGAAGACAACGATTTAGAAGGAATCAAACCATTAGAATCACAGTCGTCAACCTCAAAAATGGCTTAGTTTTTTTTTTCATATATTTTGTAAAATTGTTCATAAAGTAGCTGTCAATAAACTGCTTCAAAATAATTAATTTTCTGTTCAATGTCGGGTATAAAAAAATATCTAATATTGCAATTAATATTTGAAAATCTACAAAATTCATATTTTTCCAAAATTAACACATATGTAGTTGTAGTAGGGGAGCTAGCACTGATTCCAGTGAACAAGATTTATCAAAATTTTAACTTATGCAGTTCTACTTTGGGCTATTCGGGTATGCCAAAAGTGACCGTTTGTCTCCGTCTGTCATATTACTTTATACAGGGGGCGTCATTGTGAAGTACTATACAGGGCGTTTCCTAATTGAATTGCGTGCTAATGTTAAAGGGGTGTTATTCTTGAACCTTTTTAAGAAACAAGTTTAATATGAACCTAAAAGTCTTAACTTTGGAGATACAGGGTTTTAAAAAAACATTTTTTTTAAAATCCTAATTCTGATGCTATTATAGATAAATAACTGTGTGAAATTTGATATACGTCTTTTATGCATAAAAGGGCATTTTTTTTAACAATCAATTTTTGAAATTTCTACCAGTGGCGTGCATATGTAATTAACCTGGGTAAATCCGTATGCTCCTTAATGCATAGAAGACGTGTATCAAATTTCATGCAGTTATCTGCAATAGCATCAACATTGGGATGAAAGAAAATGTTTTCTTTTTGAACTTTACCGTCCTGTATCTCAAAAGTTAAGACTTTTAGGTCATAAAAACACCCCCTTTAACATCAGCACGCAATTAGGAAACGCCCTGTATAGTACTTCACAATGACGGCCCCTGTATAAAGTAATATGACCAACGGAGACAGACGGCCACTTTTGGCATACCCGAGTAGCCCAAAGTCGAACTGCATAACATAAAATTTTGATAAATCTCGTTCACTGGATCTGATGCTGTCTGCCCTTGTAAAATCTGGACTTGTAAATCGTGTATCACTATACTGGGTGGTCCAATAATAGTGGACGTAGGCAGTAGCCCGGGAACCGTTAATGACAGAACTCAAGAAAAAACATATTTATAGGTAAATCGATCAAGAAAAATGAAAATTAAATCATTTTAAAATTCGAGAGTCCGCCGTTTTTGCAACACAAAAGAGATATAGAAGAGCGGTACACGAAAGAAAACAGACAAATATAGAAAAAGGTTCATTAAGCATAGTTACATTTTTTAATTATCTGAAGTGCGTATAGTCAAAAAGGAGTGCCATGTTATTTAAAGAACGACGGGACACCACTGGTTTAAAGAGATTTCTTGGCCGACTTTCATAAACCGATTGACTTCGCCTGGTTTTCTTTCGTGTCCTGCACTTTAATTATAAGTAAACATTCACATCAATTGCGGGAATCATTATCGTCATAACAGTGTCTATTGTGATTTGAATCAATTTTCTGTGCTACGCACTAGATGCTGCCTCAGAAATACAGATGTTGATTGCTGTTTCCTTCAATAAAATGTATAATATGCAATCTGGCACTCAACAAACAACCCTAATACCATGACATTATCTCCACCATGTATTTTTGCCATGACGTTTAATAGTTTAAATTCTTTATTTGGATTTCTTTATACTGAAATATTTCCATTGGAACGTAATACATTTATTTTTGCCTCATGCGCAAATATTACTGACTCTCAGAATTCCATAACTTCTTCCAGGTGCTTTCGGGTGAGCTGTAACTAAAGAGTGCATAGAGGCCAATTTTGGCACATTATTCATCTTAGATACAACTGCATCATTTAAGCTGTAAGTCACTGTATCTTCTTTCGTAATTATTTTTGCTTTTTTTGACCGAAAACCGAACCGAAAAAACATTTTTGTTGAAAGAAAAATTTACTTTGCCTTTTTAAATAGTTTGTTAATTAAATAAAATTGCTTATATCGATATTTTGCTTAATTTTAAACAAGTATTTTATCATCGAATAACGTGACCAATGTGTGTTTGGTTTAAGGACTTAACTTAGCTCTTAATTCTAAGAATATCTCCGCCCTGAAACTTCTTACGTATTTTTCTTTTGTCCAATCGATAAAATGATTGTATTGACGTTCACACCTTTGCCTTGATATGTTTGGTAACACGTCCAAATTTCCCTTTTCAGTCGCACTCAAAATCGATTGTGGTAGTTCTTCATCTGAAGAATCAATTTTTTTTTTTAGAGAAAAATAAAAACGTGTCAAAAATACGAAGGAAGTTGAAGTAAAATATTTGAAAGTTCGCGAGTTTGTATTTTGGTTGATATGGAAACACGCTAAACATCTGCTGGTTCTATTATTGTTTGACTTTATTTTTTGAAATGAGACGGTGTCGTTAAAAAGAGCCTGTAAATTTAATATAAATTTCAGTTAATTTAAATAAATTTGCACAAATCCGGGATAGATAGGATAGCAAATTACTATTTTTGCTATACTATCATCTTAAAAATTCTTTATTCGTCAATTAAAAGTTTGCTTAAGTGTGCCAATTTTAAAAATTTCACTTCAAGCAAATAAAAAAGCACTAGTGCGGGAAAACGCAATTTTCCGAAACAAAATACGTGCGGAAAAGGGAGTATTTAAGGTTGTAGAAAAATTGTTTTCAACACTAGTGTGGAAAACTGATTAAATTTAAATAAAATCAGTTAAAAGTAGGCTTTGCTTTTTGCCTGTTGAAATTTCTTTTTACCCGCTTGTGATATAAGGCACTTTCTGTGTTAATAGTGCATTTTTTTTGTAGTATGTGGTCGTAAGAAAATCACTTTTCCATAAACATGTGGCCAGAGCTATGAACACTTCAAGTAAAATACTTGGAAAAAGTAATTTAAATACCTTTTGGTATTTGAAAGGCTGTAGTAAAGATATATTTTATTTTATGCTGTTTTACTTTAAATTCAGTTACACCCTAAAAAGTATTTGGTATTTGGTACTTGATCTCCCAAAAAAGTATTTGAAATATATATGGATTGTACTTGAAATGCAAAAGTTTGTACTATCAAAAGTACTTCGGGTAACGAAAAATTATCTTAAATCCTCTAAAAGTATTTAAAATATTTTCAAGTTCTTAAGTCAAGTACTTTGTTGTGAATGTGAAAACCTGATACTTGGTTTCAGGTTGCAAAAGTAGTTTAATTAATAGATGACTTTTTTATTAATATTTTTGTGGTTTTTATATAACCTCTTTTTTACCTCTCCATGACTTTCTTATCTGCTTGCATTCTCATAAACTTGATTTTGTGGCTTTAATAGATCAATAAATTGATTTTTTTCTGGGCAAAAGTGAAATTTTTGTACCTTTTACCTGTGTATGGAATCTAAAACCTAGCAACGCAACTCCGAATAGACGATCCAACAAAATGGAAAATAAAAGAAAGACCTTTTCAATGGATCCCAGCTTTGACGTCTTTCGGTAAAGTTGGGGTTGGGGTCCATCGAGAAATATGAACAATTTCTTATCAATACTAATAATGTGGAAAAACATCATTTAACTGAAAAGTGCCATAAGCAAAAATAAGTTCATATCAGTAATAAGGAACAAAAAAATATATGTACATAAACTAAAGTGATTGTTACCCAGTAATTGGCTACAACGAACTTGCGTTAAAATTGTTTGATATATTTAATTTTGGGAATACGTGGTATTTTATAAAACGTGCGGTTAATTTACTAACTTTTTTCCTTTTTCTGGTACGTATTTAAAATGTTAAATGTAATAATTACCTAAAAATTGTATCTTAAATAACAAAAATTAGGGGCTAGATCTAGATGGAAATTTTAATTTCAGTTACACAGTACATGTTGTTTATTATTTTAATTCCTTGTTATACAACCGCATAAGAAAGAAAATTGCTATTTTATCCCTCTATTAAAAAGGATAGGTAACAGCAGTTTCTTGTAATACATGTTGTAAAATACACAGGATTTATAACCAGTGAGAAGATTTGCGGCAATAGGGAGATTATAGACGTTTTATTTTTGTAAAAAAAAATGTTATGTAAATTAGAATCTAACATTGAGATTATGCTTTCTTCTAGATTTTCTAGGACAATTTGAGCAATTACTTTAGATATACTTGCTCCCATTGCACATCCTTCTGTCTGCTTGTAAAGATAAAATATGCAAACTAGTCCTAGAAAATCTTGAAGAAAGCAAAGTTAGATTTGCATTTACCATTTTTTGTGGATATATGGACGATTGTAGTACTCAAGTTCCCAATGAAAAGATCGATTACATACTATCAAAGGTTAACAGCTACCATTTGAAATTGCAGTTCACTATTGAAATCGGAAAGAACCAACAAATAAGCTTCCTTGTCATAGCACTACATAGAAAAAACAACACTATTAGAACACAATGGCACACAAATCAAACCTGGTCTTGTAGGTACACAAATTACATATCCCACCACCTTCTTACCCCAAAAAAATCAATAATTATAGGCCTTGCATATAGAGTAATTCAATTATTAGTTTCTGAGTTTCTGAAAGAAATCATTCAAAAAAGTAAAAGGGGGCTCTAATAAAAAATGGTTACTCCACTCATCTAACAAACTAAGTTTTCAAAAATACATTTTAAGTAACCAAAAAAGAAATTTGCCAAAAAAACCAAACAATAATTACTTGACACTGCCATATATTCAGGGGTTATCCGAAAATTCAACACCTTTTCTCTAAACACAATTCAATACAAATCGCTCATAGGGGATATAATTTACTAGACCAACACTATACTAAACTTAAAAAACAAAAAAATCAAAAAAAAAAAACACATGTCGTAAAAATTGTGAAGGAGTGTACTAGTGTATTGGACAAACCAAGCAAAATTTAGTCTAAAATTTTCTCTCATAAGTACGACAAAAACATCAAACGGCACTATCTAAGCACGAAATCCAGAAGAAACTTACCTTCGATTTTGAAAGAAAAGAGAAATTTACGAGTCAATCGAAATTAAGAAAAATAAGCATGCCATAAATGATGAAAAAGATATAAAGTTTTTAAACAAAATGTATCATGATGTAATACAAATAACTACATAAGGTAAGCTCCAACTACCCCGAATAATCCAATCATGTATAAAAAAAAAAGACAAAATTGCTAATCTGTAAAAAATCCCAACTCAGTCTATACGATGTCGTCCACAAGCGAAAATATTTTATTACTGTTGTATTGTCCCTTTTTTGTGAATTTATGTGGGTACGTGAACTAAAGTATGCTTTTGTTATTTATTTGATATATTTGACATGGATTAATTACGTTTCATGGTAAGTTATAAACCTTAAGATACGTAATTTTATTAGGAAATTCACTTCGTTTTTCTTGTTTGTTTTTAGACTTAAAACTTTTGAAAAAGGCAAGGATATCCTGACGAAATGTCAAAATATTTTTTAAAATTTGAAAATATTTGTGACTTGAAAAATCTAGGTCACTAGTCTTTGTTTTTTATTAACGGACCTACACCCCAAGAAAATGAATCAGATATAGGCAGGATTACCTTTCAATAGCATTCAGTATACAAAACGATCTACCTAATATGGCATATGGCATTATCAAAAATATTAATATAAACCTTATCAAATTTCTACTAATAAAGAAAGACAAGTAGGTACCTCTCTGAATGTCACCCTCTGTTAAGAATTTTGTTTTTATTGTCTCTTGATTAACTTTTAAATAATCTACACTAATTTTTTCAACAAAGTTATTTAAAATATTTGAGTTTCGTTGCGGAAATTATACACACAAACCTGGCAAACAAAAAAGAACAGTGGGCTAAAAAGTAAAAATAGTTATGGAATTCATATATAACGTTCGGTATGGTACGCTAATGTGCAACCGCGCGCGTGGGTTATGAACGGCTTTTGGGTGTGCTTGGTGTGCTATACGGTACGTTAGATACGAATATGCTACCTTGTACTAAAATAGGTCTCTTATTAGTAGGAATCGTAAACTATTTAGAGCCAATTTATATGGCACAGTTCGTAGTTTGGGGATAACCCAAAATCGCCTTGGAATCCTCCTAAAATGAGGGTTGAATTTTGACCTGTAGAAGTATATCCTAAAATCGCCATCAGTCGTATTTTATAACATACCTATTAATTAGAAGGAGCTGATAGTGTCGTTACCCAAAGGGATATCAACAGTATTAGGAAAAACTGTTATTAGATGTACAGTTAGCTTTGAATAAATTGGGTACGTTTACAACTCGAGGTGAAAACTGTTTATTGGTTTTTTTGTGAAATGTAGAATCTATAAATGTGGACGGCACTTTTATTTGAATAAAATTTTATGCGCTATTGTTCACATTGCATGGACTTAAAAACAGACATTACGTACCTTTAGTATTTTGCCTATTACAGAATATACTCACCAAAATTGATATCAACTTATTCAAAATACTAAAATCCAAATGTGTCGAAACAATAATGTTGCTCCGACCGAGAAGTACTTTTGTAGATATTGAAAAAAAAATTTGATTTGCAATAACAGAAATTTTTCCAGAATCAAAAATTTTCGGATGCAGGTTTCGCTTTAGCCATGTTTGGTGGCGCAAAATTGAAAAATTAGGCCTCTCGGCAATGTGTAAAAATCCAGACTCTCATATATTAAAAAATTGTTGAAATATCTTTTAGAGCTCACTTATCTAGATCCGAGGGATGTTGCGATTGCATTGCCTTGAATTTTTCCAAAAAAATATGCTAGAAAACGAAGGCCTCCGAAAATTTTACAATTATTTACCAGAAAATTATATACACTCTTAAAAAGAGTTGTTATTTTACATAAAAAAACTTGTTATGATGTTTCAAGCGTAATTTAACGTATCTTTACTTTAAGAACTGTAAACTAGCAGTTGTAAAAGTATATTTCTAGACGTAAAATTACAATTGGAAATTCCGTCATATTTACAGTAAAATTCGAATATTATAACCGTCAGTGGCGGCTCGCAGGGGACACGGGTGAAGCGCTGTTTCACCTACATTTTCCAATCAATTTATTTACAAATAAAAATGTTTTTAAAATATTAAGCATTTTACAATCTACATTTTTATTATAAAAATGTAGTATGTTTTATATAAATTCACATTATTGACTTAATTATACCATTATTTTCTATCAAAGTTAGTGCGTTATATACTCAAAAAATAATAATGACTTAAAAACGTAGGGCGCTGAACACCTTTTCATAATTGCGACCCGTTGAGGAATCACAGTCAGCAGTAACAAATTCCGCATCAGACTCCCCCCGCAGGCCGACTTTCGCGCTTAGATTTGTTTCGGATCATCGGAGGTGGAAGCAGTTTTGCATCGATCGAATTGAATCGAAATTAGCTTTAGAATGTAGGTACCTAACTGGTTTTTTAAGAACAAATCATATATTTAAAATCTTATAAATTCATATTATTTCCTCTAAGTATTAAAAAACGCTCCAGAGCTATGGATAATTACCATCATAAAAAGGTTAAAAAATAGCCATTTTGGCCGTTCTTGATCCAGGAACCGCCACCGGTAACCGTACGTTGAGAATACTTATTTAGTATATTTTCGGAATATGAAATTTGGTAGTATGAAATAAATGTAATTTTTCATACTACTTTTGAATACTGAATATTTATATAAATTTTTTGGTATTTTTAATTTTCCGACATAAAAACAAAACCTTATTATTAGAAAATTTTATTAAGATTCCCGTAAAAATTCTTCTTCCTTGTGTAAAATTGCGTTAGTTATTGAGCAAAAAAAATAATTCCGTCTTAAATTTACTATAAAAACTTGGCAAAAATATATGTTTATGGAATTTATGTAAAAAACCTGCTTTCTCGCTCATTAATTTAGGGTTAATATGAGATTTGAAAAACTAAAAATAATAGACCCTACGTTTAAAAAAGTTACCCTACCTTAAAGTGTTATTAATAGTTTCATAAACAGTTTAGGTCTCCGTCCATTTTTTAAAGACACTAATAGGGATCGGTATCAGGTCTTAAACGTTTCAGTCGTGTGGCAGAAGTTAAAGCTAAAAAAATACTATTTTTATGTTTGGTTTCTCAACATATGTTTGTAATCCCCTCTCTCTCTCTCTCTCTCTCTCTCTCTCTCTCTCTCTCTCTCAAGTATTTTAATTAACCTAACCTAACCCAATTTTTAACAGTGTAGACGAAGAATCTCTATTTTCTCCTTCAGTGTTGTCTGACAGTTCTATAAATTTCGCAAGAACCACAAATTGTTCTGAATCTTTTCATTCTACATTTAATTCAAGTTATATATTTTTTTAATGTAAAACGATATTTCGCGGCGATTTTAGGCTGTTTATGCTCTAAAGACATCTAATTCTCGCGATATTTATGATATAAGTAGCAATATTCTCAAAGAAATTAGTGTCTGTTTATTAAAACCTTTAACTCTTACTAACTTAATTTCTATATATCTCAAGGAATCTTACGAGATTATTTTGAGGTGGCAAAAGTAGTGCCTTTATTTAAGAAGGGTGATATAGAATCTTTGGAAAATTACAGACCTATTTCACTTTTACCATTGTTTGCGAAAGTATTTGAAATGTGAATTATAAATAACTTACGCGACTATTTTGAGAATAATCGTTTCTTTGAGCCATCGCAATTTGGGTTTCTTAAAGATCGCTGCCCTGTTCAAGCGGTAAATAAGATTATATATGCTGTTGTAGAGGCACTTGAGAGGGGAACGCATGTTGGGCTCACCATGTGTGACCTGAGCCGGACTTTTGATTGTATTTCTCACGATGTCTTAGTTCGAAAACTTGACCGATTCGGTGTACGGGGCGTTACATTCGATTTAATAAAATCTTTCTTACCGGATAGAAGACAAACTGTGCTCTGCAATGGGTACTTATTCGAGTTCAAATCTGTAGAAAGTGGTATAACACAGGGCTCTGTTCTGGGGCCTTTACTTTTTGTTATTTACATTAACGACCTGTTTCATTATAGCCGGATAGATGTGTCTGCTATGGTGATGATAGGACTTTGATTTCCTTTAGCGACGAATTTTATCTACTGCAAAGCGAGATGAGCGAGATCGTGGCAGGATCTGGTTTAGACAAAACTATTTAAAACGTAATGACAACCAAACCTAGGAATTGGTTTTATCAAATAATCGTGATCATATTCGTGGTTCTACAGTACAATTGCTTGGGATACATTTGGACAGCTACTTAAGCTGGAATTTGCATGTACCGTCCTTGCAAAATAAGTTGTGCTTCTCTATTTTTACTGTTAGACAACTTAGTAGAGGCATTGATTCAAATGCACTTCTATGTGTATATTTTTCACTTTTCCCCTCACGTATCTCTTATTCACCCCTGGGATGTTCATTTGTTGCAACGAAGATTTCCAGGCTACAAAAAAGTTATTGGTATTATTTCAGGGGTTGGACTCAAAATTCACTGCTGACCCCTTAAATTTAGATTGGAAAAATAAAAAAAAATGCATGAAATTTCAAATTATATAATCCATAGCCAAACTTCTTAAAGTCTCTCCATCTTTTAAGTTTTAAACGTAAGATCAAGAAGCACTTACTCCAAAATTCATTTTATTCGGTGTCAGAATATATGCTTCCTTCCATTTCAGTAAATCTTTAAAATTTGTATACTTACTTACTGACCTAAATCTTTATTTGATTCATTTAATAAATACAAAAAAAAGTACATGTACCAAAAGTGGGTGTGCATCGTGTCATTTAATAAAATACACATATTACAAACATTTAAAGTCTAAAATCAAAGTTTAAAAAACATATACAATTTAAAATATTTTACAATTACACTCTGACAAAAGAAGAAAGTAACAAATCTTGAAAGACACAAAGCAAGTTTACACGAGTCTATACAATATCCCCCAGTTAAGTGTCCCCAAAATATTCCTCAAAACTGTAATATGCTCTAGTTTTTTAAAACCGTAAAAGTTTGGTTTTTATTACCTTAAAATTCTGGATTCTTTAGTGTTTTGGTAGCCTATTCCAAATTTTCAAAACAAAATGAGTAACATTTTTTTGGTTGTATGTGAAGTTTGGAGCGTTTAGATTGTGTCCGTTTCTAGTGTTATATGCGTGCTGAGCCTTCAAATCCTGAAAGAGAGAAGGATTGTCGAGAATGACCACACAGTCATACACACCTTGAACATATATTGTTAGAATTTTATAATGGCTTGAAACTTTCTTAAAATTTCAGTTGAAATATTGCTCGTATACAGCGTTTTTGGAGTACTTTTATTTTATTTGCCTTCACTGAGTTTACCTAAAAAATTATACCGTACCTAATACGTGATTGTATATAGGCATGGAAATCTGTTATAGAGGCCGCTTGGTTCATATTTTCACGTATAACCCGTAAAGAATAACCGTATTTGCTCATTTCCGTGGCCAAAGCACTAACCTGTGCTTTCCAGTCAAGCCTATAATCCATTCTGATGCCCAAGAACGAGAGATTTTTAAAGTCTGCTGTTCATATTTAACTGCTATTCTGTGGTCAGTTCTATACCGTAAAGTAGTATTTGTGTTTTGTCTACATTTAACCTAAGATTGTTTGCCAAAAATCACTCATTGATCAAAGAAAGAGCTCGTTTCACCTGGATCCCACACTGAATAGCATCCTCCCCCCTACAAACCAAGGACGTATTATCCGCAAACAGGACCATATCATACTCAACCACACTTGTGACATCGTTTGTGTAGAGAAAATATAAAAGGGGGCCTAAAATGGAACCCTGAGGCACTCCCTTCTTGACAGTTTTTTCCTTAGATTGTATTTGGTTACCTTTCCTGTCCCTCTCCACTACACATTGCAGCCCCAGATCCAAAAATGACTCTGTAAATCTCAATGCAAGACCCCGAATTCTGTAAAGCTCTAGCTTCCTACACAAGACACCATGATCGACACTGTCGAACGCCTTTGATAAATCCGAGCACACTATTGCCGTGACTTGATTTCCATTCAGAGCCACAGTATTTTTTTGCAATGCCTGATGTAAGAATGACATGACAGATTGAGTTTTTGCATCTCGTATAACTTTTTTTAATAGTTTACAATATTTTTTGTACAAAGTGTCATTTAACCTACCTGCTGTTTTCTCTTGATATAAATATCTTTTTTTTTGCAGGATACATTTATGCCCTGAGTTATCCAATTTCTAGTTTGTACCTTACTTGATTTGCAGATCTTTGGTGGAAAGACAGCTTCAACCTTTTGCATTTAAACGTTATTAAATTAAAAACTGTATTTTAGTATTTGAGAAAACCCTCTTTTTACTCTTTTGTTTTGTTTCATTTTCCACAAGCAATTTTTTCCCATGGATATTGGCTGCGCATGATGATCTGAGAGAGCAGAAATTATAACCTTGTTTTTACTAAAATCAGAAAAATTTACATATATATTATCAATTAAAGAGGACGATGTTTTGAGGACCCTTGAGGGTTCATGTACAGTTTGTTCAAAAGTGTATGATAATAGGATTTCCAAAAACCTGTTTTTTTCCTCATTTTTTACAAATAGATCAACATTAAAATCACCACACAGTAAAATGTTTACATTTCTATAGGATCTCATCAACTTGTTCAAAATCTTAACTAGTACATTTAAAAATATATCAAAAGTGCCCAAAGCTGTTCTATAAATACATAAAATAATGATGTTTTGGTCCTTATTTATTATACAAGACTTTCAATCTGTTGTTCAATATTTTCATTTTTATTCAGTTAGTTCCACGAAATTGTGTATTTCCCTTGATACAAAGATGCACGATCCTCTATGTATACTCTGCCGTAAAGTCCTTTTCTTCTTCTTTCTTGAGCCAATGTTCTGTAAAACATGTGTGGCCTCCTTTCCAATGTATTTATGAAGAGTCGTCTCTTTTTAAATACATTGGAACTCGTCAACTTTATTTTTAAGACTATTTTGTTGTAATATATTCAATTGATATACTGTTCATTCGATGGTCCCCCTATAGTGGGCGTCGTCTGAGATGGAGAAAATGGTTAATTAATACACCCTTTGCTCAGTTTTCCGCAGACATCAGTTTGTCCCTTTCATTTGTAGGTACCTCTAGCTTGAAAGAACTTCGGTACTTTTCCTTTCTAGTTTTCAGCTTGTAGCATTTATATTCTACTTCCATGATTTCTTTTATATAATTTACAACTTCTGCTTCCTCCACATTTGCATTTAGTCCGGAGGGCAACAACCATGACGTTTTTTTTTGCTACGGAAAGCTTAAATTTAGCATTTTTACCACAGACTGATGGCGGTCTGTTTTGTTTAGGGTAATTTTGCCTCCTCTTAGTCACGTACTTCCAGTTTTTTTTCATCTTGATTTTCTTTGAGTTTTTCTCTTCCCAGACACATTTTCTATTTGTTTGATTTCCTTCGTTTTTTTATAGATATTATTTTCGAAAAAGTCGAAATTGACTTTGAGATTTTTCTTGAAATTGACAGACTCAAATTTGACGTTTGGGTAGTGTTTTGCTGCTAACTTCCGATAGAGCGTTGCCAGTTTTTAGAAACGCAACTTTGGTCGGCCCCGCAGTGTTACCGTCTTGATCAGCTAAATTTTCCGTTTTTTATTGCTTTGATACATTTTCTTCCATCCATGCAAACTTTTCTCTCAGTAAGATTGCATTTTCCTCCAATAATTTATGTTTACTAGTTAACTCTTCCACCAGTTGTTAGAGATATTTTACCTCTAAATCCTTTTTTTCCTTGTCATTTTTGTTTATATTTTCGGCGGCGCTTTCAAATATGCAGGAGGCCGATTTTCTTTCAGCTGCTTGTCTTAGAATGTATGAAATACTTCTCTGCACTTTACCCGTTTTATATAATTTTCTACCTTTTTTTCACAATGAAACATATAAATTTGTTGTTTCTACTAGCAGCATTTTTAGCTGGCGTATGAGATGCCGCCATCTTATCTTAAGTGTGTTTTTTTATTATTGTACGGTTTTATATTATTTTTGTCCTATTTTATTTTATATGTTCATACCATTTTAACTATTTTTTATGATGCGCTGTCATTGTTTCTCGTAAGGAAATGTAGTCAATAAACACTATGTCTATGTCTATTCATTCAAAATGTATTTGTCTTATTTTCCAAAATTGTATAAACTTTTTAAAACTTAAATTACACTATTAACTTCAAATACCTGTAAAACTATTTGAAACGAAATACTTGAATTGCATTACTTTACAAAATCAAGTACAATTAGCAATTATTTGATACTTCAAATACTTTTAGAATGTGAAAGTAGTTGTTACTTGATTCTTGTTAATGATTTTGTACGTATTTGGTAATTGTACTTCAAATAGCTTCTGTCAGCTCTGAGGTGACTTATGTGACTCGCCTAGTGCTTTTGCCAACAAACCAAACTGTCACATGCGAGTGAAAAGTTATATTTTTTAAACTTATTGCCTATGCCATATAGTATTTTCCCAACACTCCTAAACACTTTTAATAATAAAAAATAAAAATAATAAATAGTAAATTCAGTTGTAAACCACTCTGTGAACAATTCACTTATTATTTATAGCTTAATATTCGAAACGTATTTATTGAAACAAGACAAATTTGTTTTTAGGCGTAAATGGAAATTTAACCAACACCTAATTCCCGGTTAAATAAATTATTGACAAGCTGTAAAACAGAATCATTCTAAAAAACTCGTTTATCGAATGCAAACAATAGGGCACGTCGAAAAAGACACAAAAATGTCGGCTATTATTGATTTAAAAAGTTGCCGCTATCCCTGTGCCGCTGTTTGATTTTAAACACAATTATTGTTTATTACAATCACGTTTTAAATGGAAAAGAATTGGGCTATATTTAGGATTCAATAAAGCTTGTCGTATTAAAATTTCAAATCAAATGACTAACAAACATTAGATATTATATGGCATTCTTTATGAATTGCAAAGGACCACCTTTTTATAATAAATAAGAAAAATAATATTAAAAAAAAGGTTTTAAGTAATAAAAGATGTCTTTGTATTGAGATTTCTTACAAAAATCATTAGGTTAAAACTAAAAAAATACCTGGTAAGAACGAGGCACAGTCTAGCCGAATGAGCCTTGCTTCACTAGTTGAATCGATAACACAAGTTATACAATACTAGAAAAAAATCAGTGCAAGGAAATGCATAAACAATTAAAAACTTAGAAAAAGAAAAACAACATTAGAAGGCTCTTTTTTTACCTGCCTGTTCAAAGAAAGACAAACTCCAAAATGAAAATACGAAATTTAAAAACACTTTTGAGCAATAATGAGATATTTCTTTATATTGAACAGAACTAGCCATTACTTGATGGAAATCTATTGTAACTAAGTAAACGAAAACATTTGTTAACAAAAGTTTTTTTTTATGTCCCGATGATTCAAAATGCAGGTCGCTATGGTTAATTTCTCGAGGTGGAACATTTTTTTTTGAGATTTCCCGTCCAAAAATCTCGGATAAGTTCGTTAACGGGCGACATCGGAGCGCAAGATGTCGCTAAAAAACATATAGATGGGGCAACTTTGTGGACATTTTGCGGAGCTGAAACCCGACCATTTTGGCCAAGCTGAGATGGGGGTTCGAAATCAAAATAGGATGCATATACCTCAAATGCGGGGGAAATCAAAGAAACAAAAAAAACAGTTTTGAGTCTCTCTCGCAAATTTCACTATTTTTTTGCGAAAAGAGTAATGAGAGGTAGGGATAGTTTATGTGACCGTAAAGTTCCCCCGAGGGATTGAAAAAGACTAGTCGCCAAAATTGCTCTCCGCTTTATACAGGGCGAACAATTTTGAAATAGAACGGCAATTTTCTTGTTGTATGTTTCAGTAGTATTTTAGGTTTGGCACTGTAGACTGTGGCATCTGAACGGTTAACTCTAGGCCAAACAAGTAATACTACCAAAGAAACGTCTATGTTTACTCTAGAGCAAGGGTCTTCAACCTTTTTTGGTGCAAGGACCAAAAATCGATTTCACATCGTCCGAAGGGCCACAATGGTCCACGTGACTTTACCACCATATCAATAAAATAAAAAACATATAATTTCAAAGTGAATAATCTTTTTTGGTTAAAAAGTACAATCAATCAATGCGATTTTTAACATTGTTTATTTCTGACAAGTGTGTCGATATTTGGTTTTATTTTTGTAGTTGCAACCCGCAAACTTCCTTCCAGATATGCGTCTGTAAGTCTCGACCCTGTTTTAGACTTCACATTCTTCATACGAGAAAACAGCTGCTATGTGCTTCCAAACAGAGATATCATTTTCTGGGCGTGTTTTTGAATTCCAAGAACCGAGTTATGATCGACATACTTTGAATAAAAATTAAGAAGACCCATGTCGAACTTGTCTTTCAGTTCCGAATTACACTGCAAATCGATAAGCTTCATCTGACAATTTTCTGGCATGTCTTCAACGGATACACTGAATGGCCGGCCAAAAAGATTGATGTAATTTTCATTATCTCTGAAGTCAGAAAACCTTGATTGCAACTCTTTTTTGAGTAAATCTAGTGCTGCGACATATTTACCCACATCTGAACATTCGCAACTTTTCAGTTTAGGAAAGTGCGTAAACTCTTTTTTCAACAACTGATTTTTCTATAAATCCAGTTTAAACTCAAATGCCTTCACAATGTCAAATAGGGTATTGATGAGATTTTCTTTTCCTTGTAGTTTGGTGTTCAGTTAGTTGTTAGTCGGGGCCACTAAATTGAGGAACTGGTTTCCCTTTGGTTTCCATGAAGGTGGCGATTTCCTTCTTGAGTTCAAAAACGCGTTTTACCATTTTTATTCTGCTCAGCCAACGAACATCAGAAAAATATGTCACATCACCATACTCGGCATTAATTTCGTGTAAAATATTTTGGAATTCTCCGTGATTGAGGCCGCGTGATTAAATGAAGTTCACAGTTTTTACGACCACTTTCATCACCTCATCCATATTTGAGGATTTTGCACAAAGATTTTGTTGATAAAGGATACAATGGTAATGGATCAAAGAAATATCTTTCTGTTGTTTTTTCATCAAACCCACGAGCCCTTCATTTTTTCCTACCATGGATGGTGCACCATCTGTTACAACTGTAGAAAGGTTTGTCAATTCTAAATTATATCGTCTCAGTAATGTTATCAAACACTTATAAATATCACATCCTTTTGTAGTTCCTTTAATCGAAAAAAGGCAGCATTCGCTTCAGTGATTTCAAAATTATTATCAATTCCCCTAATAAATATAGCTAATTGAGCGGGATCGGTTAAATATGTGCTTTCGTGGAGCGCAACAGAATAGTATACGAACCTCGATGCACACTATTTTAATGAATTTTCAATGTCTGCCACTAACTCTTCGATTCTTCTGGCGACAGTAACACCGGACAATCTAACTTTAGAAAAAAGATGTTTTTGAGATGGGCACAATACTTTAGCGGCGGCCTCCATACATGCCTTGATAAATTCACCCCATCAGTAAACGGTTTTGATTTCAAAGCTATTTTTTCAGATATAATGTAGCTAACCTTCACGCTTTCTTCATTTTCAATGTTCGGCTTTTGAAAACTATCTTGCTGTCGTTGAGCTTCAACGACAGACTTTTTAGAGCTTTCACTTTATCTTGCCGTAACTGTTCTTTGAATGTCTCAAACTTTGTGGTATGCTTTGTATCGTAATGTCTTTTTAAGTTGTATTCTGTCAAGGCTGAAAGGGATTCTTGTCACACCAAACAGACGGGTTTTTGATTAACACTAAGGAACGAGTACAACTCAGTCCCGAAGTGGAAGCCATTTTTAATGTCAAGGTAGAAGAAACGAGTTTAATTCGCCGATAAAACTGTCCACGACAAAACTAAACTTGCGCGACTGCACGCCACAATATAGTATCGGCCTTAAACGCGTCAAAACACACTATACTCATTTCACTATAATTACTTATCGTACAGGTAGCAACTTCACTGCTAGTTGGCACTCTTTCGCTTGTATCGCTTCATTCCCTCTTGGAATTAGAACTGGCCGTTGCCGTGTGATGCCGGCCTTATGTAGGCCAAGCGCGTCTCTAGGTGGCGCTAGCGTCCTCGAAGTGTCATTCGTGTGCGCGGCGCGATATAATATTTTCTTTAACCTCTGGGCGCCGCAAGAAATTACAAGGCGCGCCGCATGCGGTCCGAGGGCCGCGGGTTGAAGACCCCTGCAATGAATTTTGAGAAATTTTTGAATTGTAGTATGCTCGACATTTGCTTGTCCGGCTTTAAGCCTTCTTAACGACGTATTGGCACCTACTGGGATAATAACTACTAAGAAGATCAAAAGCTCCATCTTTCTTCTTCAATACATATAATAATATTTTTTGTTTGAGTTACAGAAACTGAGTACAATCGAGTTTCACCAAAAAATGCAGATTTTAGTAGTTCTTAAAAATAACAGCCTTTTTTAAGGTAGACCGTGATGGATAGATTTGATTGATAAACGTCAGGTAAACACTCTGACAAAACACCAAGTTTCTAATCCGATACATGTAGATCCAGATATTTGTAAACATCTTTTCGGCTGCAAACATTTTAAACAGAATTTTGTATATCATATACATTATAGAGGAAAGACTAAATTTCATATAGACATAAAGTTCAGTAAATCCACTCAAGCTTTAGAAGACGGTGTTTTAACTAAAAGTTCAAGCTTGACCTGTGGTCAAAAGCAGAGTGTTTCAGGAAAGGCACTGATTTAAAAATTCTGTTTTCATGTAAGTTTTTACTTACAGTATTATTTGTCTAGTCCAATATAAATAAAATGCTTATAAATGTCCATATCTACATCTCAAGTGTCTGGTTTCCTTCAATTTAACCGATGTTTGTCTCTAAAGTACAAAAAAAAAATTAGAAAAAGATTATGATGTTTTAAACAAAATTTCCGCCACGATAATTTTAGAACGGCCAAACCGATTCGTTTCAAATTTGGACCAAAAATATTCTAGGTCAGTATCCCTCGAGATTGGATTTTGGGTATAGATCTTCGATATTTTCGATATTTAGGTATAAATACGTAAAAAACAAAAATTTTGAGAACACACAAACCGATAACAATCAAATTGAAAACAGCAAGAGCTAGGGTAAATTGTGGAGGTCACTGGCGTAGAAACTTATTTTTTTTAATTATATTTATTAAAAAAACGTAATATTGTTAAGAAGGGCGAAACACATTCAACAAACAACCTTCTAGCAAATGGTGAAGCGCGTCAAATAGCTTCTATTTTAAAATATATTTTCTTCTGTTATACAGGGTAGCTCTAGTAATATGAAGCAACTCCCAAAATCCTCTTTATTTGTTTTAAAGTATTTACTTAAAAAAACAAACGGTAAAACATGTCAAAATCTACATAATTCAGATTCTACCGACTCTTGTTTCCATTCTGCCTGATGGGGGCGAAAAAATCTATATCGCGTGCGGCTATTGTTACTGTCCGCGTATTTCTCTTTTTGGACGGGAAATTTTTAAAATTTGCCTTTTTTAACCTTCGAAGAGTTCCATTTCGATAACGGTACGTCGCCGGGGAAATATGCTTCTATGGAGTCGATCGTAGAGGATAAATTGGCGCTTTTTTTGGTAAAAATGCGATTTCGCTAGGGCTTATAATAAGGAGGCAGTAGCGTCCGATATGGGCACTCTTTTCGAAACCCCGATAATTCAAAATGTAGATCGCTATGGTAAATTTTTCGGGGTGGAGCAGTTTTTTCCGAATTCTAGTCGAAAAATCTCAGACAAGTTCATTAACGGCCAATATTGAGGTACGGCATATCACTTAAAAAAATAAAAAAGGGATAAAAGAAAGGGTAACTTTGGAGGTACTTTGCGGAGTCGAAACCCTGACCCCTTTGTCAAGGTAAAAAGGAGGTTCAATGGCGAACATAAAAGAGATTTAAAATCAATATAGGATGCTTCAAATGCCGAGAAAGCGGTCGAAATGCCAAAAAACTGACTTTCTGAGAAATGTAAAGAAAGCGGAAATTGTTTATGGGATCCCAAATTTCTCCCGAGGAATTGAAAAACCACACCGCCAAAATTACTCTCCGGTTTATATAGGGCGAGCCATTAAGAAATAAAATTGCAATTTTTATTTCATACATTTCCTTATGGTTTTACATTTGGCCTTGTAGCATATGAATGGTTGATTCTAGGCCGATTAAGAACTAGAGACTAATGTGTCAATAAGCTCGATCATGCACGGGTGAATTTTGAGATATTTTTGAGTTGTAGCGTACACGTATTCTGGTTCCCATTCCTTGGCCCTTCGTAAAGTCGTATGGATCCCTCCTGGGATAAAAACGATTAAATATATCAAAAATTCTATCTTTGTTTTACAAGACATAGATTTACATTTTTTTTATCCGAAGTCGAAAAATTGGGTAAAATTGAATTTCCAATATAAACGCACATAATTTCCATTTGATAGAAAACTAAGATAGTTTTCAAGGTGGCCTGGCATTGCCAGCTGAACTTTTGAGGGACATGTCAGAATAAATAATTTGACAGGAACGCGATGTTTTTAACTAGAATGCCTTTAGATATTTTAAATCTCTCTTTGAGTGTTTGGGAGAATGGATAGACATACTGAAAAGTATACGAAATGAAGGTGTGCCTCAGAAGTAATTTTATGCTTATTTTTTTGCTTTATATGCGGTATTTAGTATGTGTGATTTCGTGTTATATAGTAATATACGGTGTTGTAAAGCAAACAAGTTCGGTCCTGAGTACTTCCAGTAACCGGAGGTTTTAACAGCATATTTAATTTTTTACATTAATTACTATAATCTGGAAATATTGCCGGCTGTTATGCTTCTACTAAGCTATAATCATCATCAGTGACAATCTCGGTAATCATTAAGGGTTTTAGATGTTTTACATAGGGTGTATAATAGTGTACAATTAATATAATCCTATTTATACTAGGAGAATCAGAAACTAAATATCTACTACTAAAAATCAGTTTTGAAAACATTCAGATAATGCGGCCCGCGAACAAGTTGAAAACCGTTTTTGAAAGCGCGCGCCGCTGCAACAACGACATGGCATAATAAAATGTACAATTGTACATAGTGCCATCTATGTTTAGGAGGATGAACTACACATACTCAACCTAAAACCTAAAGCCAAACGTTATCTGGCTTGTTCCATGAAATTCTATCGCGCAAAAACACAGATGAGGCTATCTGAACATTCTGGAAAGAACTCGAGAAATCACAATCCGTATATAAGCCGTGTTCGATTGAGTTCAGTCGTTCAGTGTTTAGTCAGTTATGAGTCAGTTGCGATAGAGTTTCGAGTTAAGTTGGGCATTTATTGTTATAACACTAAACAGTACTTATTATAATTTATTTCGGATACAGTTTTTAACATGTCTCTTTCAAAACCAGGTGGAAGTAAGAGGAAACTTGTAGATGAGCATCGTATCTTTCAAGAAAAGTGGGAATTAGAGTTTTTTTACTGAGAAGTGAAAGAAATTGTTTGATTTGGAACAGTACAGTCGATGTCCCAAAATTATATAATATAAAACGTCACTATGATATTCATAAAACTATGTTTGAAAACTATACAGGCATGGACAGAAACGAAAAGTTAAATAAGTTAAAATCACGGTTGAAAGATCAGCAGCTTATGTTTACCCGTCCAAAGCAAGAAAAAGAATCTGTCCTTCAAGCGACCTACGTACTGTCGGAGTTTATCGCGAAACACTCAAAACCATTTGTTGAAGGTGAATTTATAAAAGAGTGCCTTGTAAAGGCCGCGGAAATTGTAAGTCCCGGGAGCGTGAGGGTATTTCAAAATATATTCTTGTCCCGGAATACTGTCGCTGAAAGAGTTACTGAGTTGGCTGCCAATATAAGTGATCAGATTAAAACCAAATCAGACTCTTTCATTGCATTTTCTATTGCCTGTGACGAAAATACGGATGTGTGTTGTGTGGCGCAACTCGCTGTTTTTCTTCGTGCGGTTGATACAGATATCAATGTGTATGAAGAATTACTGGAATTAGTACCATTGCATGATACAACAACTGAGAAGGATATTTTCAATGCTGTTTATGGACTTCTGCAAAAGCACAATTTAGATTTGTCAAAACTGTGTTCCGTTGCAACATAGGGAGCTCCTTCAATGAGTGGAGTAGAAAATGGCTTCGTTAAAATATTACAGACAAAGATCAGAGAAAAGGGCAGTGACAAACCAGATTTTCATCATATTCATTGTATAATCCACCAAGAAGTTTTATGCTCAAAGCTGATCAAGTTGGAAGGTGTTTTAAAGTCAGTGAAAAAAGTTATAAACTTCATATGGTCACGAGACCTTAATCAGCGACAGTTTTCTGCATTTTTACGTGATTTAGAAAATGAGTACACTGGTTTACCATATTATGTAGAGGTGCGATGGCTTTCGTGTTCCATGGTACTCGACCGGTTTTGGAAACTCAAAGAAGAAATACGCGTTTTCATGGAAACAAAAGGAGAAGATGTCAGCTTAAATACGAAATTGCAAGGACCGCGTCAAGTTATTACAGATATACATGATCATGTGAAAGCTTTCAAGTGTAAGATGATGTTGTGGGAAAAACAGTTAGCAGAGGATAATCTGTCACATTTTCTGACTTGTAAGGCATATCAGGAAAGCACAAGTGTCCCAGTATCATAAAAAATATATATTCAGAGAAAATAAGAAGCCTTTTGGCAGAATTTGAGAAGCGTTTTCAGGATTTTAAGACCCAAGAAAACAATTTTTCTCTGTTTACTGGTCTTTTTACTATCGATATTGATAAAGTTCACCCTCACTTGCAAATGGAAGTAATTGAGATTCAGTGTCAGACCCAATTAAAAGAAAAATTTGATAGTGTTGATACATTCGAATTTTAGAAGTACTTGCCTGTTCAATACCAAGAAATGAAAAAATTTGCCTGTAAAATCCTGTCAATGTTTGGAAGTACCTATAAGTGTGAACAACTATTTTCTTTGATCAAAGGAAACAAATCTCCCTCAAGATCGCGATTGACGGACGCACACTTAGACGCAGTTTTAAAAGTTATTTCCGCCGATAAATTTGCGCCACAACTTAATTAAAGACAAAATATGTCAAATATCTGGCAAAAGAATTTAATGTTTGTATTTTTTTGTAATGTCCTTTTTATTGGAATATTAATAAACAGACTTGTCCTATAAAAGTACTTTTTCTCAAGATTTTCAGTAGTTTGTCTTCTTTAAGATAAGGTTTTGCGGCCCACCTAGTCGATGGTCTTCATGTTTTTGGCCCACCAGTGACTTTGAGTTTGACATGGCTGGTTTAAGACATTCTGAATTAAGAGCTGCAAAATTTCTTAGTGTAAATTTTTTTGGACGGTTAAAAATATGATTTATCGACTTAACTGATGGTTCCGGGACCCCAAAATAATTTAGGTTTGACAACCCTTGAAACAGAATGATTCTAAAAACTCGTTTATCCAATGCGGAAAAAAGGAACGTCGAAAAAGACACATAAGTATGGCTATGCAAAAAGTTGTCGCTATCCCTGTGTCGATGTTTGATGCATTAAAACACAATTATTGCTTATTACAATCATATTCTGAATGGATAATTATTGAACTTATTAGAATTCAATAAGATTTAAAAATTAAAACACATTAAAAATTCAACTCAAAGTACTAACGGTATTTAAGGCATGGCAATTTTTACTTCCCTTGTAAAAAGGAAATATTGTAATCGTAAAAAAAATCACCCTCCCAGATTTTTTTAAATCTTTACGTTTCAGGGTTCCTAAATGCCGGGAAACATGTTTTCTTAATTCCGTCGGTGTCTCTGTCTGTCGGTCCAATCCAATATGGCAAAACAAAATGGCGGCCTAGTCAAATGTTGCCTCAAATTTTACTTTACCTGTTAAACAAGTGGTAAAATTTTGGTATAAATCTAAGATGGCAGCTTAATAAAATATTTAAAAATTCAGCCTCAAAAAAACTACTTAATATATTGATTTCAAATTTTGTACAAGAATTAATTGTGATTAGAGATGAAATGGTAAAAACGTGGTATGAACTCAAAATGGGGGCGTAATCGTGAAAAAAAATTCCAAATTTTACAAGCGTTTTAGCGTCCGTAGATGGCAAAAAATATGTTTTCTTAATTCCAATGGTGTGTATGTCCGTATGTCTGTCAGTTCGCGGCGTAACTAAAAACTACTAAAACCCAATATAGTTGAACAAAATGACGGCTTAGTGAATTGTTAAAAAAATTTTACTGAAAAACAAATTGTCCCAAATTTTGCACTTGCAGTCAAGTGTTACATAGGAATCAACTTGCAATATTTTGGTACGAATCCAATTATTTAAGAAATACAAACAAACAAACAAACAAAAGTATGCTTTATTGCCGCAGAAAAATTCTACGATTTTATGGACAAAGCAAAATATACCTAAAAATAAGACATATCAAAACATTAATCGAAAATAATTTCGACAGGTCAGTGCTTTTTTTTTTTTAAATGTAAATTATCAATTTACCAAATCGTAAAACACACGTTAGAATATAGCATAACATTGCAAACAGTAAATGAATCATGATAACCTTATAAAAGTAAACAAACACACATGTACGAGGTGAATAATTTCGATGACATTGAAATCAAAATTGCAACTATGCGACCTTAAACTCTATGTTATTATAGTTATACAAATAATTGTGATGTTAAACAGAAGGTATATTGAACTAGTGCAGAATGTAGTATACAAAAAGAATTAAATTGTTGTTAAACCAATACCAAACAAAAGTAATTATGTTTTATGTGAATGTTCGACAGTTCTTTTCCCTATATAATGATTTACAAAATTCTATGCTATGAGTTAGGACATGACTCACAAAAGATTTAAGTAAACAAGCGAGTTTAGTGACAATTTAAAGAGACTTACTCACTGAAAAAAAAATCATTAACGCTGTAAAGTGGTCTCTCAATGAGGTATGCTTTGGTGTTTTTTCGAAATTGTGCAAGCATAGGGATAGATTTTAAATGTACTGGCAGATTGTTGTAAAGTTTTATGGCGTTGTAAATAATTGATTTTTTTATTAATTCTGTGGAAGGAATGGGAAGATAAATATCATGCCTAGAGTTTCTGGTAGGGTATACATGTTGTGGCCTTTCTGGGAGGGTGTTTATATGTTTTCTCAGCAAACATACCGTTTCCAAAATAAATAATGCAGGAAGTGTTAATATTTCATGTTTTTTGAAATAGTATTGGCAGTGAGCTCTATTATTTAGACCAAACAAATAACGAATGGCTCTCTTTTGAAGCATAAAAATACTACGAAATAAGCTAGAAAAACTATTTATTAGATTAATTACAAATTTGCGGGAAGCATTAAGTGTTGATGTGTGATTTTGTAAATTCAAGAGGCCGAAACAAAATGGCGGCCAAATAAAATGTCTAAAAAATCAACGTAAAAAAATCGTTTAATCCAATTGACTTGACTTGCAGCAAAAATGAATGTGATACAGGGATTAGCTGCTACGAATTAATGACAAAATTGCTTAAAAAATCAGTGTAAAAACAGTGTATTCAATTTGTTTTAAATAATGCCCAAAAATTAAGTGTTGCATAGATAAAAATTGGTAACATATTGGTACGAATCCAATATGGTGGAACAAATTGGAGCCCAATAAAAATGTTTGAAAAGACAGTATACTAAATGACTGCGGTAAGTAAGAAAAATAATGTTAAAAAAATGTTAAGTGATAAATAAATAAATAAAATAAAAATATATTAACGGAATATATACAGAGTGCAAGAAAATATAAAACAAGTAAAACAATACCAGGAACAGATCATTGCAGGTCAATATATAAAGAATCAAAGACACATGGAAGGAAAAACAATGGGAGTCTCTCTTATACGGGTTTCTTCGGTGAAATACAAACCTCCGAAAGGAAAACATGAAATTTGAACACTTATCTAAATTAAACAAAATCATCAGGCAATAAGTTGCATAATTTGACACCGTTGTAAGTACACATCTTTGAAGCATAGTATTCTGGTGATAAAGCAGTTACGAAATCATGGTTCTTGGGATAATGTCAATTATAATTATTATGTTTCGCCTTCGAATGCATGAGGCATTTTTAGGGATCTGTACTCCACGAGATCTGGACACTGAATGAGCTCGTAAAGATTCAGGCGAGCTTTTATACCCGATTTGTGCTTTCCCAACCATGACACTGTGTTCAGATCGGTTTCCACGTGTGTTGTATACCGTAAACCGTATCTCCTTATCATTCTCCTTTCGCGTGGATTACTATATTTTTTAACTGAATGGGTAATATCTTCAGTGCAATAGCCATTCCCTCTCAGAGTTTTGGTCAGTTTCGATGTTAGAGAATCTTGATCAGAAATCAAAATGGCTCTAAATACTAGTGAGTTAATAATCGATTTCTTTTGTGCTGGGTGGTAATGGGAATTTGTGTTGTTTGAATTAGTATCTATTTGTATGCGTTGGTTTTCTAAAAAGGGAATCATTCCATTAGATTCAATTTCCATTGTGAATTTGATATTATGATGTTGATTAAGGCGGTCCAGAGATATAAGGAGATTTTCCTGTCCATGAGGCCAAACAACAAAAGTATCATCTACATATCTGAACCAGCGTTTCGGTTTTAGTGGAGTGAATGTTAAAGCAGTATCCTCAAAGGCCTCCTTAAAGATATTCGCTACCACAGATGAGAGAGGAGATCCCATAGCTGCCTCTGCCTCTGCGGAGGTTTCACCTGATTTTTTCTGTTCAAGAATGCTTCAACCTTCTTTGACACGGTCTAATCTCAAGAGCCATGGTTTCTTAATTGACCAAAGCTGTGAAAGCTTCCTATGATAGCTTATATGATCAGGAATTTGTTTGAATTTCTTTGTTGATGGTGCGGTTTGACTATTTAGAATCTCCATTAAACAAAAACTACCTAAATTTAGGGTCTACAGTTTCTTAAATCAGTTAATTTCATGAAATCAAAGATGAGTATTAAACATGAATTTTGTAATATTTAAATCTGATTTTCATAAAACCCCCCGAATCGCTTTTGAACTGTTACTGTCTATTAACACCTTAGGAGAATACAAGACAAACTTACTGACAATGCTGAACATTCTTTAATTTTATTTTATTAGGGATGAATGTCTGAATCATACAATCAAGAGTTATATAGACTGTAGCTATTGTTACAATCCTTGCTTTGAATTTTTACATTTTCATATTTTAATTAAGGCAGTGCCAGTGTCTCTCTAAAGACAAAAGATAACTATATGTCAATTAAAATAGTTATAAGTATTTAAGAGAGTGCTGTTTAAAAGAATTTATTCCCTAGCTAAACATAAACTTTAAAAATAAAATACCCCACAAAAGCGATAATCCCTTAATCGGTCCAGGCGATATTTTATTACCCTATTTTCTCACGTCGTTTTCCTGTTAGTTAAATTTCAATTGGATAATTTCACAGGTCGTTAAAAAACTTTTACCTAATTATATTTTCTTAATGCTAAATATCTAGAAGGATTAAAATTATTGCGCGCTACAGAGAGCAGATAAACAGTTTTGTTACAAAAAAACCGTTTATCTAATTTGGGATGGTGCAAATAATTAATTTCTTCTTCCAATGTGATTTTTTACTGACAAAATAAAAGATATCAATTTCTCACAAAAAACATATTTCTCTGAACCCAAGAATGGTCGATAGTTAAAATTGACGATCACCCACAGTGCTAAAAATAGATTTTTTTTGTTGTCTAAAATAAAATTCTTGGGTTTGGTATAGCACAAGCCTATATTGTTCTTCAATGTAATAAAACATCCGCGTTGGGGTACAGACCGCTGGAATAATAAAAAAATCTAAAAGGATATCATCATATGTCCGTGATAATATCTAAATACGTCTGATATTTTTTCTTAGTCAAACAGTTTTACAGTTTTATTAATATAGTTTGGGGTATTTGTGCTTAATTCTACCTTTTTACTTCCCTCGTATTGTAATCGTGAAAAAATCACTCTTCGAGATTTTGAGATTTTGAAGTGTTAAAAATTATTATTAAAAAAAACTACTCATCCAATTTATCTCAAATTTTGCATAAACATCAAGTATTACGTTGAAATCAAGTTGAAAAATTTTGGTACGAATCCAAGATGGCGGAACAAAATGGCGGCATAATAAAATATCTAAATATTCAACCTGAAAAAACTGCTTAATGGTTTGATTTCAAATTATGTGCCATAACTAATTGTGGTATACGGGTCAACTAGTAAAACTGTATTACTAATTCAAGATGGCGGAAAAAATTTGCGGCCAAATAAAATTTTTGTAATCGTTAAGAAAATCACCCTCTCAGGATTTGCATATCTTCACATTTTAGCGTCCCTAGATGTGTGACCGTGTCTTTGACCAAAAATTAAGGGTCATATGGGGATGGCCTGATAATATTTTGATAATAAATCCAATATGGCGGAACAATGTTGAAAAATGTTTGTTAGAGTGGTGTATTATTTGGGCTTAAGATCCAGTGAAAGAAATAAGTATTTTTTTAAATTGTCGACGTTTCGCAACGTAATTGTTGCATTCTCAGGACACATATATAGATCTTATATCCTACATGAAACCCATATTATCAGTACTTTTACTCCGTTGTTCCGCATATATTACCTTTTGTTGTTATGTAAGAGTGGTGTCTTGGGGTTAGGATCCAGTAAAAAAAAACAAAAGACTATTTTTAAATAGTCGACATTTCGCAACTTTATTCTGCAGGACACACATGTAGATTCTATATCTAGCATGAACCAATATTATCAGTCTTTACAGATTCCGTTTATCCGCAGATGTTTCCCAAATATTAAGTTTCTAAGTGGTGTTCGTTAATTATCCTCTTGTTTTTATGTTAGAGTGGTGTATTATTAGGGGTTAGGATCCAGTAAAAAAATGCAAGACTTTTTTTCAATTGCCGACGTTACTAAACTTTATTGTTGCATCCTCAGGACACATATATAGATTCTATATCCTGCATGAAACATATATTTTCAGTCTTTACCTTCTACGTTTGACCGCAGATATTAAGTTTCTAAATGGTTTTCGTTAACGATCCTCTTGTTCTTATGTTAAAGTGAGATATTATTTGGAGTTAGGATTCAATAAAAATACAAAATTAAAAAAAACAAATGTCTTTTTTTTTTAATTGTCGACGTTTCGCTACTCTATTGTTGCATCCTTAGGATATATGTGATACTTTTTGAATTTATTTTAAATTATGCCCAAAAGTCAAGTGTGGCATAGGTAGAAAGGAAATTGTAAATAATATTGGTAGGAATCCAATCTGATGGGCCCAATAAAAATGAAGAGACAGTATATGTAACACACATATACTGTAACTATGTATTGAACTAACTTGGATCACACTTCACTCTTACCAATAAAAGTAATAATTCATAACGAGGGAATTTCCCGATTTTTTTCGAATAGGCAGCACAAGGCTGCTGCTTTTGACATAAGTGGGTTTGTGGAGTTAGATAATATAATTTTGTATAGCCTTTAAAAAGATAATCAATTTTGAACTAAGAATAAAAACGTCAGAAACGCAAAAAATTATAAGTAATAATTTAATTTTTTCCGAACTGGAACAGCGTTCCGGTGCGTTCCGGTCCATTTCCAGTCCTGAGCAGCCAGCATTTTAACATTAACTAGGCGAGTAAATCCGCCACTAGACATGACGCACAACTCTTCATATTACCATTTTTTTTTTCGTTATATTTATAACAAAAATTAAAATAATGTAGGGGAAAGGTAGTGACAGTGAGACGGCTAGAACAGTGAGACAATTCTCGTACAGAGAAACCGATTTTAAATCCGACGCCAAAATAAGTAAAAGTCGTTGCAGATGGCATTGACTGATACTCGCCCGCAGTCTGGAGGTTGGCGATTCAAGCGATTTAATTTTTGCGCTATAACACGTGCTTTTACAAACTATTGGTTGATTTATTTAAGGTACTTTTCACAAATGTAGTTGTTGTTTATGTTGAAACTTGAAGTAGCACTTTAAACATTTATTTTTTATTTCTAGGATAATATGCTTAATATTTTGTAAAAAACTTTACTTAGGAACAGTGAAACATTGGGTTGGAACACTAAGACTGTTTCACAGTTCCTACATAATGTCTTACTATTCCTACATTCTGTCTCACTGTTCCTATCTTATAAAATAGTTCTGTTTTTTGCAGGTTAGAGAATACCTAGAAAAAATAAAACCGGCAAACAAATTGGCCGGTTTTCGGAAGCACTAATGCAACAAGCCGTTCAATTAGTATTAGAAGGTACCAATATCGGTGAGGCTTCAAGAATGAAGGGACTCTCTTTTCAAATAGTGCATAGATATGTCAAAAAATTCAGCAGTATCCAGATTGCCGACTGTGTCGGAACTACAAAGTTTGATAAATATTTAGTATTGAGCAAGAAAATATATTGTGCGAGTGTATTGTATAGTGTTCAAAATTGTTCTATGGTTTGAACGTGACGATACTCGCCGTTTGGCATATGAGGCTGCATTGCAAAATAATATCGCAGTTCCGCAAACTTGGCAATTGTTTAGATCTGCTACCATAGCTTGGATAAAAGGGTTTCAAAAACGCCACCTTTCTTTCACTAAATAATCTTGAGGGATACAGCCTATCTAGAGCCAAAGGATTTAATAAACATAATGTTAGTCTATTTTTTCTAAATTAGAAGAAGTTATTAAACGTTCTCCCAGATTTGGCGACGGCAGTCGCATTTTTATTTTAGATGAAACCGGAACTGTTACCATACAAAAACAGCAAAAATTGTTTGCAGATAAAGGGATAAGATACGTAAGCAAAGTAACAAGCGGTGAACGCGGTACATTCATAACCACTTGTTGCATTGTTAGGGCCTCCGGAATTGCCATACTTTTCGTTATGATTTTTCCCCCAGTTTATGTTCAACGGTGCGCCACCAGGAATATTGGGCTTAGCACCCAAGGCAGGCTGGATGAGTACAGAATGTTTTGTAAAACATTTTATTAAACATACTAACAGTTCAATAGAAAACGAATCTTTGTTAATAATGGATAATCATCAAAGTCATTGCTCAATTCAAGCAACAGACCTGTGCAAAAAGAATGGAGTCACAATTTTAATAATATCGCAATATTGCACCAATAAACTGCAGCTGCTGGACGTAGGGTTGTTAAAACCATTTCAGACATGTGCATAGATATGTCAAAAAATTCAGCAGTATCCAGATTGCCGACTGTGTCGGAACTACAAAGTTCGATAAATATTTAGTATTGAGCAAGAAAATATATTGTGCGAGTGTATTGTATAGTGTTCAAAATTGTTCTATGGTTTGCACGTGACGATACTCGCCGTTTGGCATATGAGGCTGCATTGCAAAATAATATCGCAGTTCCGCAAACTTGGCAATTGTTTAGATCTGCTACCCTAGCTTGGATAAAAGGGTTTCAAAAACGCCACCTTTCTTTCACTAAATAATCTTGAGGGATGCAGCCTATCTAGAGCCAAAGGATTTAATAAACATAATGTTAGTCTATTTTTTCTAAATTAGAAGAAGTTATTAAACCTTCTCCCAGATTTGGCGACGGCAGTCGCATTTTTATTTTAGATGAAACCGGAACTGTTACCATACAAAAACAGCAAAAATTGTTTGCAGATAAAGGGATAAGATACGTAAGCAAAGTAACAAGCGGTGAACGCGGTACATTCATAACCACTTGTTGCATTGTTAGAGCCTCCGGAATTGCCATACTTTTCGTTATGATTTTTCCTCCAGTTTATGATCAACGGTGCGCCACCAGGAATATTGAGCTTAGCACCCAAGGCAGGCTGGATGAGTACAGAATGTTTTGTAAAACATTTTATTAAACATACTAACAGTTCAATAGAAAACGAATCTTTGTTAATAATGGATAATCATCAAAGTCATTGCTCAATTCAAGCAACAGACCTGTGCAAAAAGAATGGAGTCACAATTTTAATAATATCGCAATATTGCACCAATAAACTGCAGCTGCTGGACGTAGGGTTGTTAAAACCATTTCAGAGATGTGCATAGATATGTCAAAAAAATCAGCAGTATCCAGATTGCCGACTGTGTCGGAACTACAAAGTTCGATAAATATTTAGTATTGAGCAAGAAAATATATTGTGCGAGTGTATTGTATAGTGTTCAAAATTGTTCTATGGTTTGAACGTGACGATACTCGCCGTTTGGCATATGAGGCTGCATTGCAAAATAATATCGCAGTTCCGCAAACTTGGCAATTGTTTAGATCTGCTACCATAGCTTGGATAAAAGGGTTTCAAAAACGCCACCTTTCTTTCACTAAATAATCTTGAGGGATGCAGGCTATCTAGAGCCAAAGGATTTAATAAACATAATGTTAGTCTATTTTTTCTAAATTAGAAGAAGTTATTAAACGTTCTCCCAGATTTGGCGACGGCAGTCGCATTTTTATTTTAGATGAAACCGGAACTGTTACCATACAAAAACAGCAAAAATTGTTTGCAGATAAAGGGATAAGATACGTAAGCAAAGTAACAAGCGGTGAACGCGGTACATTCATAACCACTTGTTGCATTGTTAGGGCCTCCGGAATTGCCATACTTTTCGTTATGATTTTTCCTCCAGTTTATGATCAACGGTGCGCCACCAGGAATATTAGGCTTAGCACCCAAGGAAGGCTGGATGAGTACAGAATGTTTTGTAAAACATTTTATTAAACATACTAACAGTTCAATAGAAAACGAATCTTTGTTAATAATGGATAATCATCAAAGTCATTGCTCAATTCAAGCAACAGACCTGTGCAAAAAGAATGGAGTCACAATTTTAATAATATCGCAATATTGCACCAATAAACTGCAGCTGCTGGACGTAGGGTTGTTAAAACCATTTCAGACATGTGCATAGATATGTCAAAAAATTCAGCAGTATCCAGATTGCCGACTGTGTCGGAACTACAAAGTTCGATAAATATTTAGTATTGAGCAAGAAAATATATTGTGCGAGTGTATTGTATAGTGTTCAAAATTGTTCTATGGTTTGCACGTGACGATACTCGCCGTTTGGCATATGAGGCTGCATTGCAAAATAATATCGCAGTTCCGCAAACTTGGCAATTGTTTAGATCTGCTACCCTAGCTTGGATAAAAGGGTTTCAAAAACGCCACCTTTCTTTCACTAAATAATCTTGAGGGATGCAGCCTATCTAGAGCCAAAGGATTTAATAAACATAATGTTAGTCTATTTTTTCTAAATTAGAAGAAGTTATTAAACCTTCTCCCAGATTTGGCGACGGCAGTCGCATTTTTATTTTAGATGAAACCGGAACTGTTACCATACAAAAACAGCAAAAATTGTTTGCAGATAAAGGGATAAGATACGTAAGCAAAGTAACAAGCGGTGAACGCGGTACATTCATAACCACTTGTTGCATTGTTAGAGCCTCCGGAATTGCCATACTTTTCGTTATGATTTTTCCTCCAGTTTATGATCAACGGTGCGCCACCAGGAATATTGGGCTTAGCACCCAAGGCAGGCTGGATGAGTACAGAATGTTTTGTAAAACATTTTATTAAACATACTAACAGTTCAATAGAAAACGAATCTTTGTTAATAATGGATAATCATCAAAGTCATTGCTCAATTCAAGCAACAGACCTGTGCAAAAAGAATGGAGTCACAATTTTAATAATATCGCAATATTGCACCAATAAACTGCAGCTGCTGGACGTAGGGTTGTTAAAACCATTTCAGAGATGTGCATAGACATGTCAAAAAATTCAGCAGTATCCAGATTGCCGACTGTGTCGGAACTACAAAGTTCGATAAATATTTAGTATTGAGCAAGAAAATATATTGTGCGAGTGTATTGTATAGTGTTCAAAATTGTTCTATGGTTTGCACGTGACGATACTCGCCGTTTGGCATATGAGGCTGCATTGCAAAATAATATCGCAGTTCCGCAAACTTGGCAATTGTTTAGATCTGCTACCCTAGCTTGGATAAAAGGGTTTCAAAAACGCCACCTTTCTTTCACTAAATACTCTTGAGGGATGCAGCCTATCTAGAGCCAAAGGATTTAATAAACATAATGTTAGTCTATTTTTTCTAAATTAGAAGAAGTTATTAAACGTTCTCCCAGATTTGGCGACGGCAGTCGCATTTTTATTTTAGATGAAACCGGAACTGTTACCATACAAAAACAGCAAAAATTGTTTGCAGATAAAGGGATAAGATACGTAAGCAAAGTAACAAGCGGTGAACGCGGTACATTCATAACCACTTGTTGCATTGTTAGGGCCTCCGGAATTGCCATACTTTTCGTTATGATTTTTCCTCCAGTTTATGATCAACGGTGCGCCACCAGGAATATTGGGCTTAGCACCCAAGGCAGGCTGGATGAGTACAGAATGTTTTGTAAAACATTTTATTAAACATACTAACAGTTCAATAGAAAACGAATCTTTGTTAATAATGGATAATCATCAAAGTCATTGCTCAATTCAAGCAACAGACCTGTGCAAAAATAATGGAGTCACAATTTTAATAATATCGCAATATTGCACCAATAAACTGCAGCTGCTGGACGTAGGGTTGTTAAAACCATTTCAGACATTCTGCAGCGCCGCTTCAGATTCATGGATGATGAATTATTCAGACCAAACTGTTACTATATATAACGTGGCATCATACGTTGAAATAGCTTATTCCAGAGCGATGATTCCCATAAATAATGCAAACTTCTTTAGGAAAACAGGGAGTTTCCTGTTTGATAGACACATATTTAATGAAGAAGATTTTATGTCAAGTTCAGAAACAGATAGGGATGTGATTACCCAAAATAATGTCGAAACCCCAGAAAATGAAAATGCCGTTCACTTCAGCTAATAGTAACACATAATATTTCAGTCAGGGTTTTAGAAGTCTATCTGTTTTCAAAGGCTATCCTAAAGCACCTCCGAAGAAATCTTTCCAAAATACGAGGAAACGTAAAAGCAAAACCATGATTGTGAGAGACACTCCGGAGAAGATAGGATTAAGATTAACACGTTAAAAGAGAAGACCGCGAATAAAGAGAAAGTTAAAAGGCGAGTTCTGGCTAGCGGTTCAGACGATTCAACCGTTGAAGAAGACGTAGAGCTACAAGATTCCAGTGGGGATAAATATTTTGTTGACGATGAGTTTGAGCCTGAGCCACTAAATTTTGGAAATTTCCATCGTCACCTAATTCAAGATGAGTGTGTTGTTATAGAATTTGGTGCTAAACAGAAATATTACGTGGAAAAAATCGTATCTAAATGTAATGAAAATGAATTTGAAATATCATTCATGAGGAAGAGTACAAAATGCTATTATAGATTATGTGCTCCTGATGACCCAGATTTGTCATTGGTCATGGAAAAAAGATATAAAAAAGATTTTCGCTCCACCTGTACCACAGTGATTGACTAAAAGGCAAACATCTTTGTTAAAAATTGAAATTTAATATTTCTCTGATTTAAACATAAAATAATTACGATAATGTTACATTTAACTAGAAGCATATTTTGAATGATGAATTCAGTTTAAAAATGCGTAATAAGCAATGTCTCGTAGTTCTAACCAAAAGTTAGTGGGATATTTCCGTTTCTTTTTCATATATTTTTTTAAGTTTATTTTTTGTTTTTTATCTGAACTGAGTTTACTAATTATTTCCTAACGGCATGCCAAATGCTGAGTTTTTTTTGTGCCTCACTGTTACTGCCTCTACCCTATGTAATTCGTAAAAATCAGTGACGGACGTTCTCTTCATCTGCGTGCTTAATTAACACTTTTTTTTGTTATTACGATGAAGGGATCATACCTTAAAAAACTGGTTTATCGACTAATGCACAGAAATAGATTAATTCGATAAAATCATTTGCCGGCTCAATTTCAACAGATAATTAATCATGGCGATGTAATTTTTTTATTTATGTACCTTTTTGGTTTTATATAAGCTATAATTTATGGAGTTGGATATGCGTACATGGAAATGAAGGAAAGAGTCAATAACGATTTCGATTTAATTTAATTAATATTCTGAAACATGTGATGGTCCTATCTGTTAAGTAAATATACAATTTTTTTAGCTTCGCTTGTTTACAGCCACTACAAAAAAAAAAAGAAGAAAACGGCTTTTAAACCTAACAATATTCATACTCAACAGTCACATATTGCATACACGACCATCCGTTGAATATCTAAGAAGCAAAAAAACAATTTAACGATATATTTAACGACGGGGACAGTCACTTCACCCCACAGGGGTCTGTCTGGGCGACTTTAGATATTAGACACAGTCAAGTAGTTAGACCACGTGATGTTCTGATAGATTCAGATTACAGAGGTACATAAACTATAACCGTTTATCACACATACTTATAAACACAATGCAATTATTATACAACCGGTTATCATTCACTAAACTCGTTCCGACGGGCGCAACACTAGCGAAACCGAAAGTTTATAGAAGTAGCGTTCATAAAATGTAATTAAGGCATTTTCAGCCAGCCTTGCGTGGATATTCCAAATATATGGAAGCCGATTCTAGCTCAAAATGACCTCCTAAAACTTCGCGTTTCAGGTAATCAGCGGGCGGAGACTTCGCGCATCACCGCACATGACTAGTATACAAGCTCGTAACTTTAGAGTTAACTTTAGTTCATAGTTGAAAATGATTAGAATTAGTTACCATTCCAAACAATGTGAAACCAATGTAATAAAGACAATGCAAATCCGACAGAACGAGTTTAGTGAACATTCCACACTGTCTACCAACTTCAAACAAACGTCGGTTATCATTCCTTACGAATGCAATCTCCCCTTCAGCATTAATTGGTAAACTGGTCTGTTCCTGCAGAACATGTAGAGGCAATTCCCAGCCCGGGATCCGGCCCTCGAGAGATTCAGAAATTTCAAAAAACGCGCAAAAAATTAAAGATTTAGCCCACATAGTTTATTTGTAATTACTGTTAACCAACCTAAAACTGTATTCTTCAAATCATAAAGACTAAAATCGATAAATTATTTTTTTAAACGTATGCAGTGGAACGGCACAGATCGAGTCAGAAATAGTCGTTAGAAAGAGACAAAGGATAAACATTGGGGAAGTCACCCGATGGCCTTGAAGCGCTCCGAGCGATGCGTTATAGATAACAGTCGGTTCTGAGCGCTCGCATCGCATATTCGCGTACGATCGAGACTATTCTAGTTGCTTATTGGGGGTAATATATAAACCAATCAGCGCGCATGTCAAATCATTACTTCTTAATAACTGATAAGAAAAGACGAAGGAAATATTCAAGCAAATTGAGCTCAGAAAAAAAATTAAGATGTCTGGTTTAAAAAAGCGGAAAGTGGACAATGAATTGTGTCAATTCGAAAACAAATGGCCTGATGAATATTTTTATCACGCACAGTGGTAAATCTATGTGTTTGTTGTCCAATGATACAATTTCTGTTTTAAAAGAATACAGTATGAAGCGAAATTACTCCAGCAAGCATTTCGCTTATTATAATTTACTTACGAACCAGTTAATAAAGGATAAAATTAAAAAACTCATTACCGATTTAGGAAAACAACAACAAATGTTCCATTCACAAAGATCAAATCTAGACAGTGTTGTTAAAGCTACTTTTATAGTTATAGTTCCAAAATAGCGAGAACATCGAAGTCATTTTCTGAAGGAGAGTTTGTTTAAGAGTGCCCAGAAAAGAAGAAAGAGTTTGAGAAAGTGAGCTTATCGCGATGTACTGTTGTTCAACGTATAGATATGAGTAATATCATAAAAACACTGACTGACAGACTGGCTGGTTTTCAAGCATTTTCGACTGCTTTGGATGAGAGTACCGATTTATCTGACATAGCCCAGTTACCTATTTTTATAGGAGGTGTTGATGAAGAATTTGTAGTGACAGAGGAATTACTGGCTTTTCGGCCAATACAAGGGACCACTACTGGAAAAGATATTTTTGCCGAGGTGCAGAGTACTTTTGAACAATATGGTTTGCAGTGGTGTAAGTTTGTTGAAGAACGTTATGGATGTGGTAGTAAGTACTATCAATTTTATTAGATCCTGCGGTCTTAACCATTGCCATTTTAAAGCATTTTTGGATGATTTCTCTTCAGAACACGATGATGTGACATACTATTGCGAAGTAAGGTGACTAAGCAAAGGTAAAATGTTAAATAGAAGTTATTACCTTTGAAAAGAAATAGCTGATATTATGAGAATAAAAGAGAAAACATTGTCGCAATTTTGTGATCCAATATGGCTTTGGGACTTTGCATTCCTGGCAGACATCACAGGACACTTAAGCGACCTGAACTTCAAGCTTCAAAAACAAGGGCAATTGGTAAATCAGCTTTACAGTCACCTTAAAGCTTGTCAAAACAAAATTCGCTTGTGAGAAACAGAAATGAGTAGTTGAGCTATGCTGAGAGTTTTCACATGAAAAATAATTTGTTCATTCGGTAGCACGTTTAAATGTGCGCAGCTTTTTTCAATCATAAAAATTAATAAAAATAGGCATCGTAATTTATGCTAAAATGTTATAATTATTAAATATAAAAAATGTGTGAGTTTTTATGGGTTTTTTATTTACTACTACCTACTTATTTCTTACCTAGGGCGCGCGACCTAAAGTCCCGAAATTACGCTCTCAGCAAGCGAAGGTTGCCCATACCTGTTGTAGAAGATAGCTAGATGCCCGTTAATTTTGTAAGCAGCTAAGGATCCAGTGATTTAAATCATTGTAACTAGTATTGTCACATAAACAGAAGGGGTTGTCAGCCAAACGCACTTTATTCAACACTGACGTCAGATTTCCATGTCCAAACATTGCTATGACAAGAGTTACATTATTGCTTCGGCCTAATGTTCTTTCTTGAATGGTTAGTTTAAAATTCAGTGTTTTAGTACTTCCAATATAATGGTTAAAATTATTTACTGCGTAATCAGCATATAATGTTTTTCACATATTGTGAATATTTTCCCTGAGACAACGAAAAAGATCAAAGTACTGTAATTCAGGAAATGTTATACCTTCACGAATGATTTGTTTTGCAATTGTATTGCGACCTTTTTAGTTCCTCTTATGCCTGCCTGCCCTTTAACCCAAACCAAGAATACTTTAACATTCCTTTGACTAATTTTTGACATATATAAAAATAAGTGGGTTTTTAAAAAAGTTTCTAAGCATAATTTAAATGCCTTAAGGCAAGACATAAAATCAAACAGGATTACATATGCCATACGTCGGTTAGCTTGATTTACAATATAATCCACGTACACACTGACGATGTAAAATGCAAAACCAACATCCTCCCATGACTTAGATCGATATGTATATACTTCAGTAGCCGAAAGATTGTTAACGAGGTCATTAATTACACCATAAAGGCAGATTCAGTATATTGTAAAAAATCAATATTAACATAGCATATAACATGGCTCTATAGTGCGGCCATCCGACCAAGTATCACTTACGGGTTGGAAAAGATTACATGTTGCCAAAAACTGGCCGGACTTCAAACACTGGCCTGGCAGAGCTTCCGATACGGATCAAGAAGGCCTCGTGTAAAAGGGGAGACGTCTGCGGTATAAAAATCCAACAGAAACGGGCCACATGAAAATCGCCATCATAATGCGTCAGGAGATCTCCATCCTGTTCATGAGGGCGATTCTTCCAGACGGTCGTCTTAGGCTCACTAGGCTTTTGAAATTAAAATTCAAACAAAGGATCAATGCAAGGAGAATAAGAATCAAGCTGGTGTTCAATCGTGGTATACAGACGGCTCGTGGATGGCCAGTTCTGGGTCAGCCGGCGCCAAAATATACCGGTCGGACAATAGTATCGGAGAGGCCTTCCGGCTGAGAAAACATACAACTGTTTTTTAGGCTGAGGTCTATGCTATATTGCAGGTTGCAACAAAGTAGAAAGTCAGGCTAGGAATGGAGAATAAAAACCGCGTTCACTCAGACAGTTAAGGCTAAAACCATCGGTAAGGCCAGGAATGCAGAGATGCACTAAGTGAGCTAGCAACGCCAAAAGTGGTGAGATTAAAATGGGTCACTGGTCATAACAGTGTCGAAAGCAACGAGAACGCGGATGAGTTCGCCAGGTCGTCACTCCAATTCTAGGGCCTAGAACCCTACCTGGGTATAAATAAACAATACTGCTCACAGGCCCTGAATAGATGGGCTTGGGAAAACACAAAAGAGAATTGGTCAATGAGGAACTACTGTAGACAGGCAAAAGAAATGCTACCGAACCCACGCGGGTTCAATGCAACATGGTTGACAGCAAGGAGTCGACAGGTGTTTGGGGACCAAACTGGCATTTTGACAGGACACTGTAAACTAAACAGGTACATGTACCAGCTGGGGTTAGCGGACAACCCGTGTAGTCCTAACTGTGGAGCAGAGGAGGAGGATCCCTATCATCTTGTTGGCGGCACGTGTGAAAGGTGGACAAGACTACGCTGGAATACTTTTGGCGTTGAGTTTTTCTCCAAGGAAGAATTACAACATCTCGATGGGGGCAAGTGTAGTGAGGTGGGTGGGACCGGGGTTAGCGAAAAAACATAGTTGCTGGGCGTGTCCCTCCCCCCAATCTTACTACTACTACATCGCATAAAAGGCTATCAAAATCCCCTCCACTTCTAGCAATGATATTGTTTATATGGTCCTCCCATGTCAACTTCTGATCAAGAAAAATACCCAAGTACCGAAAACTTTTTTCCAAGGAATGTCAATTTTATCCATCCAAATTTGAAAGGCGATGTCTTGTAAAAATGGTGACTGCAGATTTAGATAGCCCATTATTAAAGAAATATGCCTGAAATGATTCCATAATTTGACTAAAGTGTGGTTTACAGTCTGGAGGACGTCTCAGTTAAATTTCATATGATATATATATATATATATATATATATATATATATATATATATATATATATATATATATATATATATATATATATATATATATATATATATATATATATATATATATATATATATATATATATATATATATACATATATATTCAAAGAACGTTTCATAAACACATTAAAAAAAAACATGCATATGTGGTGCAGACCTTGATACATAATGTCTCTATTTTAATGACTAAAAAATTAAATTATTGAATGATATGATATAAACCATAAACTATATATTAAGGCAAATGGCAAATACCAGGACAGGATCCACAAGCGACCACCCAGGTGAGTCGAACAAAAAAAGCAAAAGGATTTTTAGTGTAAGTTTGAAACATTGAATTGATTTATTTGTGTGGGCAACTCATCAATTTTCATTCCTTCAAAAATAATTTAATTCTTATTATATTATATTAGGATTACGATTCACGAGCGAATAATAATAAAAAAAAATTAAGCTACGAGTATAAGCAAAAAAAAATAAAGTACTTCTTTGAGCGTCTAATAACATTATTTTAGTATGTTTTCGAAATTTACTCAATGAAAATTCTTTAAGATCGGGCGGAAGACTATTCCACATTTGAATTGCCACAAAACTAAATGATTTCTGAAAGCAAGCTGTTCTATGTAGGGGAGTTCGAAAATTATTCGCATTTGTAGTACCGTGAGGGTGTTCAAATGAAGTAAATAGCTGATACAAGTAAGGTGCTTGTCCAGTTTTTAAAATTCTGTAAGTAAATAATAACATGATGCTTACGACGGTTTTTCATGGATAGTATACCGTAATTATTAAGGTATGGTGTAATATGATGTCTATATGAAATATACGAGAAACGCATACATGCATTTTAAACTTTTTGTATGGAATTGGCTATCGTTGCACTGAATGAGGAATCGTAAACGATGTCTCCATAATCAAAGAGTGATAAAATGAGTGTGTCGCAAAGATAAGATTTAGTTGATGAGGGTAAGTATTTTTTAAAAGTAGCCAACTTTTTTAAGCGTATATAAGCAATGTTAATTTTCTTTGTAATATGTTTTAAATGAGAGATCCGAATCGAAATAAACACCCAAGTTTTTTATTGTAGTGACCAACGGCAACTTTACACTGCTTACCTGAAAATCTTTGATACACTTGTGCTGTCAGATTTTGATTGCTACCAAAAAATATAATACAAGATTTAGATGCAATTAATTTTAAATTATGATTTTCTGCAAAATGATGTATAACGTCTAGATCTTTATTAAAATTATTTTGTGAGATCTGCAGGTTGTCTAAAGTGAATGACAAGTATGCCTGAGAGTCATCGGCATATTGTTGCAGTTTAGAGTATGTTATATTTCTGTTCATATCCGCAACATAAAGAGAAAATAATAATGGTCCCAAAATCGAGCCTTGCGAAACTTCTGTTTTAGAAGTCTATACTGTGATTTATCTTTATTATAATCTCTGGTAATGCGTACACAGTGTGATCTGTTAGTCATGTAAGATTCAATTCAAGATCACTTTACAGATCTATTAAAAAATCCAAAATACTTTAATTTTGCTAGCAACATTTTGTGACTAAGCGTGTCAAACGCCTTGCTAAAATCCAGCAACCCTAAACATGTGATTTCCTTTTTCTCCTCACTAAAGCGTATATCATTAAGTAGATTGACAAGACACGTTGTAGTACTATAATTTTTGCGACATCCTGATTGACATTCAGGTATAATATTAAAGTTGTTAACATATGAAGACAGTTGATTATAAATATGACGTTCTAGAATTTTTGACATTGCAGGTAAGATACTTATGGGCGTTAAATCCTTGAAGTCTGAAGGATGAGAAACTTTAGTTAAAGGTAGAATTATTGCTTTTTTCCAAAGATCAGAGTAAACATTCTCTAATATACAAGTATTAATAAAATGAATTAATGGATTTTTACAGACAGGCAAACACAATTTGAGATATTTTACTGAGATGTTATCTTCTCCGGAAGCATTTGACTTTAGGATATATATGATATAAGAAGATAAGTGAAGGTTTAATATTTTATTTAAGGATAATTCATCAATAAGTTGGGACATTGGGATGTCTATTTTGTTCATAAAATAGTAACGTATTATTGGAAGTTGTATGAGGGCTATCTGTAAAATTAGTATAATAATTGCTAATTAATGTTGCATCTGCAACATCGGGGGGTATGGATACTTCCAAATTATATGTTAAATTTAATTTTTTAGCTTGATTCCAAAACTCCTTTCCTGTTCGGGTAGGCATTAGGTTGAAATATGCAATTTTTTCCCTGGCAATAGCGTGTTTTGTGTAATTACGTAGTTCCCTGTAATACCTTAGATGTGCATTACTTTTATTTTTTTAATATTTATGATGGGCCTTATCCCTTAATTTTATTGATAATTTTATGTTGCCTGTAATCCAAGGTATAAAGGTTTCCTTCCCAATTTTTTTTCTTTTTAAGGGCGCATGCTTATTAATTAGATGTATTATATTTGTATTAAACAATTTTAATTTATCATTTATATTTTGTGCATAGTAAATAGGATTCCACTGCAATTGTGCTGCATCGCGCTCGAATTCCTCATCTACTATGTTATTATAATCTCTGTAATCTATATATTTAGACGTACACTTTTCGACGCTTAAACTAAAAACTGAAATATCTAAGCAGTGACCAGAAATTGTCTCAGAAATAGGTACAGACAAGCTTTTTTACATGAAAGGTTATTATTGGTTAGTATAAGATCTATTAGATTAGAAGTGTTTGAGGTTAAATTTATGCGTGTGGGATCCGTGACCGTTTGCTGGAGATTAAAGGCATCTAACAGCCTATTAAGTTTAGTGCTATGTGCAGAGGTATTATTTGATAAGTCGATATTAAAATCACCCACAAATATAACGTAATCATAAAATGGAACTGACAAACTCAAAAAGTTTTCAAAAAAATTAAAAAAGTTTTCCATGTTTGAAGAGGGTGGGCGATAAATAGTTGTAAATAGTATGTTTTTTTTTGTTAATTTTACATTTTATACTAATATTTTCACAACTTTCCGATGCTATGCCAAGTTCTATTAATTGATATTTGATATTTTTTTTAATATATATACCAACTCCTCCCCCTCTACCCACTCTATCTTACCGCACAAATTGATAACCAGCTATATTAAAAAAATTAGAATCGTAATCCGGAGTTAACCAAGTCTCGGAAATACCAAGAATATCAAATTTGTGATCACTAACATAATTAACAAATTCATCAAACCCTGTATTAAGCGATCTAATGTTAAGATGCGCCACCATAAATTGTTTCGACATATTATTCAAAGAAACAAATTGATGGTTACCCTCACCAACATAATCATCCATTACTCATAGCCAACCCTCCAAGGAAATCGCGCACAAATCCATCCTGATGTCGCCCAGTAGCTCTTAAATCATAAATTTTACGTAAGAATAAAAATTAAAAAAAAACATCCTAAACTAATAAAACAAAAATAGGTAGATCAATACAGCGATCGAATGTAACACGCTTAAAAAACACATTAATAACAACATACTCCGATCCAAAAAATATAATAAAACTAGTTGAAATATATTATAGTTATATTCATAAAGAACGTGTATCTAAATTTAGAGTATGTAATCATATTAAAGGTAAATGGCGGCAATGGCTGGCGAAATACGAAAGACTTTCCCATCGACTTATAATATATATAAAGTCGTGTGGACGGGGCTGAAAATACAATATTTGCAAAGTGATGAACTAGTAATATTACATTGCTTTTAGATTTCGACGCTTTTTCGATAATGTATGAGTTCAATAATGTCGATTGAATGCCCAACAGAAATATTCTAGAGTGATGTACAGTACAAACATGACAAAATCAATTTGGATTAAAGCTTGCATAAGAGTAGACAGAACGCCTTTTGAACCGTTCCACGCCAAATTTGATACAATTTCCGAGCCGTTTTTACTTGGCTCGTAAAAAGAATGTATTGTAATCGTGAAAAAATCATCCTCCGAGATTATTTCAGATCTTTACGTTTCGAGATCCGAACCGGATGTTTTCTCAACCGGATGTTGGTAATTTTTAACTTCCTGTTAAACCGGAAGTTGATGTCATCCGATATATAATGAAAAACTAAGATAGGAAAGTGTAAGCCATTTTGCTCCAATTCAAACCGTTTAGATTTTGCAGCTAGTTAAAGTGTTCAAAATGTAAAATTTCAAACGTCTATATTTCGAAAACAATAATTGAATTTAGATATAGGACATACTACATAAAAGAGCATTGAAATTCTTTGTAGAATCCAAAGTGCGATACAAAAAATATGGGATTCCATTTGAAATAAGAACTTTAATAGGCTCTTCGGGTATAACAGGAAGTTGTGGTTATTTTAGAATGAAAGAGCCTACCGCGAAACCTCGGATACCTATTTACAGATTTTGATTCCAAGTACTTTTCCGCATACGTCTAACCGACGGACGTCAAGACAGATCCTGTATAGTCACCTAGTGGACACTTGTATTCAGCCAGAATAGGCAGACTCTTTACAAATATTTTAAAACTTGCTTAAAGAATATTCCCTTAAAATTACAGCTTTTTAAAAGCAAGAATTCAACAAAATCAGATCTAAAATCTCAAATTGCAGGTATTAGGTTTCTAAAATCAGCTCAAATCTCTATCTATTCCATAACTTTAATCCTAATAACATTGTCTTGATTTTTCCTGTATATTTAGCAAATCGCTAAATCTAGTGCTTTAACAGGTTTAAATTTGTTAATTTTTAAAATCTCATCCATTTATATTAATATTATAAACTTGGCAACATTCTATTACAGTATTAATAATGCATCATGACCAAATCACTGTTATACACCAAGTACTATTTTGTTGAAAAATCCTGTATGAAAAATTGCGGAAAATTGCTCGTGTATATTATTCCTAAGGACCGACCTGTAGATGGCGCATTAAAAATCAAGCAAATTAATATGCTACATGCTAACATTCTCTGAAAATAACATATACAAATTAACATTGAAAACAAAAATAAAATATAATATGTTGTTGGTCAAACTCCACCTGAAATATTACCTGAAAAATCTGACGAACTGAACTGAGGAAAAATAGCTTCAGATTCAATAGTAAAAAAATGACAATTGTCAAGTAATATCGAAGCGTTATTCCGTGCAAAATGTAGCCCAACAAGGTGTGTTAGTTTTTATTTTTCGTTTTGTGTTTGTTTTTGTATATTGTTTTGCAAAGAGTGTTAATTTGCTGTTACAAAAACCGGCTTAAAAAAATTAAAAAAAACTGAATAAATCAAGTTTTTTTTTCAATAAACACTTTCTTATAGTGCTCTGATATGGCTATTATCTTACCCGGGCCACCTAGATCTATATACGTTAGATTGAAATCTACACAGCACATACAAGTTGGTCCCCTACATTCACAAGTTCGTAAATTGTCCTCTTCATCCTCTCTTGTTTCCATATCTCCATCCGAAAAATAACCTGAAACAAAAACATACTTTTATCAAGGGATGGGCATCTGCATGTCAACAATAATTGTGTATGTTTTGTGTAAACACCACGTCGAATACGTAAAATATTTTATTTTAATTTATGTAGACAACCTGTAAACTATGTAGACAAAGAATGTAGGTAACATTATAGATATAACTATTCGAAATATTTTTTAAAATTGGGACAATCAAGCAGCAGTTAACAGTAGTTTACTGGAATGCTAGATCGGTCTTTTCTAATCGCAACTTGTTAAAAAGCTTTGCATATGATACTAATTTTGATATAATTTATAAGTGACACGTTGTATCAGCCGATATAATATGCTTAAGGGATATAATATAATAAGAAAAGTTATGGTAAAAGTGGCTTTCAAAAAATTCTAATATTATACTCAAATAAATGTTTTGGCGCATTTTTACGGAAACCGTTCTCAATACAAACTATCAAATGTTTTATAATTTCTATTCCTACTTTTGCACCTTTACTAGTTACAAGTCTTTAAACATCCACCATCAAATCAAAAGTTTTGTATATGATAATTTCATTTTTGAGCAGTGGGCGATGGCGATGTTGTCTTTGAATTGGACATTGGTCTTTGTCACCGAATTGTCCGTATGTTTACTTTAATTTTGAACATTTTGCTTTTGAATAACTTTAGCAAATTAAGATAGAATAGCAAATAGTTACTCAAATTCCGATAGCCTAAATGTATTTTATATTCATGGAGAATGTCTGCGAATTGTACCGAGAACATGTCGAATTTTTAATGAACATTATCCCCACTTGCCAATAATGAGTGGAAAAAAGTTTAGACGGATTCAGACTAATTTCTATAAATTTGGTACTACTAGAGCCGAAAGAAAACTACCAAAACCCATCACTGACTCCGAGGAAAACGAAATCACCGTATTAAGATATTTCCATGCATATCCTCATGCATCTATCCCAAACGCAGAAGATGATGATAATTCGAACTCAGGAAGACCCGTTTTTTTTTAAGAAAGTTATTTGGACTGACGAATCTAAATTTTCGAGAGGGAATTTTTAATCGGAGAAATTGTCATTTTTGGGCTTCTAAAAACCCAAAGTTGGTACGAGAACGGGCGTTTAAATACAAGTTTAGTTTTAATTTTTTTGTTTGTTGATGGACAGTCAGTTCAGTTTTTGTATTTATGATGACAATTTGAATTGGATGGAGTATTTGCAAATTTTAAGAACAACAGTAAGCGATTTTTTGGATGGGGTGCCGGTTGCAATTTTTCGAAGTCGTTGATACCAATTGAATGGGGCACCAGCTATAGCTAGCACCACACAAATGACGTAAGCCAGGAACTTACAAAGATGTTTGAAGATCGTTGGATTAGACGTTTGGGTCCATGGAATTAGCCCCCCCGTTCCCCGCATCTTACTCCTCGCGATGCCTATTTATGGGATGCCATTAAGGAAAGGGTTTATTCAACACCAGTGGAAACGCGAGAGGATTTGGATAATCGTGTGAGACGCGCATTTTAGCAACTGGATGGTAATGAAATTCGAAGGGCAACAACTGCTAACGTTGTGGAGTCAATGCATAATTGCTTAAGACCCAATGGTTTGCACTTTAAACAAAATAACTATTAAATTTTTATAGCAAGTCTGTTACTAAAATATTTATATATAATAGTAGGTTTTATGTTTAGTTTATAACAACAATTTTTGTTGGTTTCGATAGTTTACTTGCTGCTTTATTGTATCGAATGTATGAAAATCGTACTTTAACAAATTATTTAAAAATTTAATTTTATTGTTTTCATGGGTCCTTACAATCTACCTCGTTGAGTCTTACATGTTTTATGAAAAGAAATGCTTATAAATCGAAAACTTGACGTGTTAGGTATAGGAAACCTATACATAGTTGAAGAGCTACATTTATCGGCATTTCAAATCAGTAATCATAAATAGAATGTTCTGTTTAAAAAATTCCTATTGGGTTTTTTTCAGAAGTTACTAACAAACTTATACTTCTGGACCACCGTGTATGCCCTGGAATTAATATGGCCAATGAAGTAAATATTTACGAATTGCCTAATTGTAACCAGAATTTCAGCTTCAGATTCTTTTAGGGCATGGAGAAATTAAAGCCCTGTTTTTGCTAAAAAAAATTAAATTAATTAATATCTGAAGAACGGCTACAAATAGATATTTACGAAAGTTAGTAAGAAATGAACGTAGATTCTGAAAATTGAAAAATATGCAGTGTTTCATTTAAAATAACGATATTGCCACCCGTTTCGGGTAGAAGCGGCAACACCACGGAACTGAAAATATTTTAAGATAGATCATAGCTGGTTACGTTTGTAACAAAAATTTTAAAACGATCCGAAAATCGGTTCTGCATAAACGTCTAATAGGCCACTCACCGTGAATAACCCTGTATAGATCTCCCACTGATTTAACGAACCTCTCTTCTAATTTACACTCAATTTCCTCTTGAAAAGTTTTACATGATATAAATGGGTCAGACCATTATCACATACAAGTTGTGTTTAATGAAAATACTGAGAATCTGTCTCACACCTACAATCCTATAGGATGGGTTTTAAATTCGATGAAATAATAAATTCTTATTCGGAAACACCAAATGAAGCAAATTCAATCATTAATTTGATTAGTAAAGCTATAAGTCATATCTTAAATGAGTTGTTAAAAAAGGAAAACTAACGTTACAAAATTGTGTACGCCCTGGTGGGACGAAGAATGTCAGTTAATGTCTAGTGTCGAAAAGGGATGTTTAAAATATTTCGAGCAAACAATAAATTACAAAACTTTTTAGATTAAAAAAAGTGTACAGCCGAAAGTAAATTACTTTTTAAAAATAAAGCAAAACAGGATTGCAAACAGTTCTGCAATAGTTTTAATGCGCCAACCTCGCCTTCTATTTTATGGGAGAGAGTTAAGCGTGTAAAAATAGTTGTAACAATGATATATCATATCCTGTTTCCAAAAAGCTATCCGAAGTATTTTAAGCAAGATTGCACCACAGTATGTTGCACAAGATATCCCACCTATTTCTTTTCGAATAACAACCATCCATTGTGTAAAGTAGTATCTTTTCCTGAGTTGGAAAAAGATACACTAGTCCGGGTTGTGATGGTATTACACACAGCAGCAAACTATTGTGTGTAGCATTTAATAAATAATAATAATAATAATAACTAAACATTCCATTATTGTCTCTATCAATAAAACGGGTCAGCCTAATGAGACCCATATCCTTGTCTTTGAGTATTCTAAAAGCTTTTGAAAGAATACTTGAATGGTGTTGTGAATCTCAAAAATTCCAGATAAATCTAAACATATTAATTAACAAATTAACTAGACTTCTCAAAATACCACTTAGAATTGAAGCCATGGCTGTATCTTCGGGGTTACCTCAAGCCATACAAAATTTAAAGATTGTACAGCAAATTTCAACCAAACTCTGTATATACGCAACTTGTACTTTCCAAAAATAGTTTTAACATTTCCAACCAAAAATCTGCAATGTTTAACTTTTTAAGACATAGAATTGTAAAACAGAACTTAATCGATCTAAATGGTACCGATGTACAGCTACGGCAAATAAAATTCGAACAGCGTTTTGTCATATTGTAAATATTACTTTCCATCTCTAATATCTGTACACCTTAATCGTAAATGGAAATGTCAATAAAGAGTGACATTGTCAATTTGCTGATATTAGTTTTTGAAAATAATACCACACGTAATCACTGTAGAGAAAGGCAAAATAGTTACCTTGCTAGAAGAGGTTTGATCAAGAGGAAGGGTGACTGAAAGATTCGAAATATCTAAAAGTACTGTGTATGACATCAAAACGAGATTATGATGAAACAAATTCTCTAAGAAATGAGAAGAGGACGTGACACACGCAGAGTATCGTCGGAATATACAACTTAATACAAGTTTTACAATCACTTTTTGCATTCACCAGTAGCAGGTAAGGCTAGGCCAAATTTTCCAGGTTCTATCAGAGCTGCCAGAAACCGTAAAAGTGAAGCTTTCAACTTCTGTCATCATCCCGCAGAAGAATTCGTTTTTAACCGACATTAACAAGGAGCAAAGAGTTGTAAAAAATGTATACTTGTAAACCTTAATTGTAAATATAAATGTTAATAAAAAAGACAATATAAAAAATGACATTATCAATTGGTTGATATTAATTTTTGAAAATAATGCCACACTTAAGAAATTTAGAGAAAGGCAAAATAGTTACCTTACTAGAACAGGGTTGGTCAAGAAGATTCGGAATATCGAAAAGTACTGTGTATGACATTAAAAAGAAATTATGATGAAACAAGTTCTCTTGAAAAGAGAAGACAAAGAGTATCTTCTAAACAAAAAGATATACAACTAGTACAAGATTTACAAACCCTTTAAGTCAAAAGTAGCAGCGAAGGCTAGAAAAAAATTTCCAGTTTTTGTCAGAACTGTCAAAAACTTGCGTAACCATTCCACAACGTTTTTAACCAACATTAACAAGTAGCAAAGAGTTGGCTTCTCATTGCAATTATATAGAGGCGTTCATTTTTGGCAAAATATTGTGTTTCGGATCTGATCCAGGTGTACAGGACTCCAGACAGTCATCTTGATGAAAGATATGTTCAATATGTAAACAAAAGTGGGGAATTTTCTGTAAATATTTGGGGCTGGATGAGTGGTCGAGGGATTGGGTATGCACAAAATATTCAAGGCAGATTTAATGCATCAATATTCTTCAATATATTATTTCGCCGTCGGTAAGAGACTAGTTTCCAAACTGCCATAGCTTTCGCGTAGCCGGATATCAGTCCTATGGAGAACGTCTGGGATTTGATGGTAAAAAAATTATGAAGGTAATAATTTCCATGGGGTGGCGATGAATTACTAATCAAAATACAAGAGATGTGGAACGCATTACCTTCAAATTATGCTTTGTCTAGAGTAGCCCCAATGCCCAGAAAACTGAACTCAGTGATCAACAAAAATAGAGGGACAATAAAATATTAATTTAAATAATTGAGTTATATTTTTTTTTGTAAACTATTTAATAATAATGTATTGTTTAATTGTATTACAAAATTTTAAAGTATTTAAAATTAAAGTATTAAAAATTTATTATTGCACGAAAACTAATTAATATTTTTGCGTTACCGTCTCGTCACATCTGGTTATTTTCACATTACTATCAATAATATTGTATATATTCGCAAGGAAATTCATTAATTATATTATTTCCGTCGCCTTTTTCTTTAATCTTTACCTTTTCGAGACACAAGGGAAAGTTTTTAAACAAATATTATTATCACCATCTGCATATCGTAAACAAAACATTTCCAATTCCTCATTCACGTAAAACATTCATTATTATTATTATTACCATTTTGGCAGGTGTTATTTATCCGTACTTTTATGATGATTAAGATTCTAGCGCAGTTTTATATGTTCACATTAAATATCTCATTTAACGCGTCTTTTTTGAAAACAACATTCGAAACCTAGATACAAATCTATAAGGAGCTGGAGTACGTGTACCACTTCTTACTTGTAATAAAAAGGTAAAAACCTGATTTACCAAAATTTGCATAAATGTCATAAAAAGTCAAATTGGTGTCCGGATTTTAATTGCCACAACTGTACCATGGGTTCTGTCAATTAAATATTTGGGGATGATTTCAGATCAAAAGTTGAAATTGGACGAACACATTAATTATATTACAAAAAAGGCAGAGAAAAGTATAAACATACTACGGGTGGTGGTATCCAAGTCATGGAGTGCCGACCAAAGGACAGCTTTAAGTTCTATAAAGCATTCACTAGATTCATACTCGACAACGGCTCTGCCACGAAGCAACGCCTAATAAAGTGGACTGTGTTCAATTTAGAGCCTTCAAACTTATACTAGGAGCCATGTGCTCTAGTCCTACACAAGCTTCTAGCGGAATGTAACGAACCACTTATGTATCTGACGTAAAATCCCGGCCGAAAGATTTGTAGTTAGACATATGAGAATTAGAAACAATAACATTTACAATTTACATATTAGGTATTTCTAATCTCACTTTATCATTTTGGTCAAATAAAAATAGCCCACCATTAGCCGAAGCATTTACTTCCACTAGCAGACAGCATGATTTTGTAATTATATTTTGTAATTAAAAATTATGTCCATTTTGTGTTTAAAGCTCCTTTAGAAATAACTCAGAAAAAAAGCACAAGTTGTCTTACCTCAATTTACAGATTTTCGATCATTAAACTCAATAAAACTGAAAACTGTTTTAGACAACTATAAAGGCTTTTTTTTGATGAAAAAAGTGTAGGTTGTGCATTCAGTATTCCAAGACAACATAATTAAACAATTAAATGGTTTCAATCTATAAAGCTGAGGCGTTTGCAATATTAAAATTACTAGAGTTTATTTACTTAATAATCACATAAAAAAGGTTACAATGTTGTCGGATTCACAATCTGTACTGTTATTACCGCCCCCCAACCCACCCAAAAAATACATACCCATCAATATCTCCTGAACTCAACTAAAAGCCTTTGATTCACTATCTAAATACTTCAAGACATTTATGAGTATCTTATTTCCGATTCCTAGTTGGGCATATAGTCACCTTTTCAAAATGAGTCTCAGCAATAGTCCTCTATGCTACGACCATCTAAATCATCGTTTATTCAATAGCAAGCTCAACATACAGGCTAGATCCTATGACTTCAGAATTAGGCCAATTAATGCCAATGTCACAATCAATATTCATGTAAAATGTAGTCAAAAATAATAAATTAGAAAGTATTTTCTAGGAGTACTTAAAAAGATGCAGGTTCTATTTAAGGCTAGAGTTTTATTTGAGCCTAGATTACGTTAATCTTAAATAAATGCTGTTACGACTGCATTAATTGATGCAAAATATGATCAATTACTTTATTTAAAAAAATAGCATGACAAATCGAGACTAAATGAGTTTTACTCAAAGCAAAAAAAAATTAGACAACGCGTCAATTCAAAACTCATTTTAGGTCATGCCGGTGCCACTATTGAATAAATGTGGTTTTAGAATGGAAACACCATGTTACTTACATGGTATAATAAATTTCACGAAAAGGATTTGTAACTGAATGACTGCAATGAAACTACCTAGATCGTTCTCGTTATGTAGATAAGAGCTTGGCAATAATTTCTGGGTATAAAAAGATCTAAAATTTCTTCTGTTAGGTAAGTATAAAATAGTTTTTTAAAACACAAGTTTCGTAAGATATGATTGAAATGAGCACACCCTTAATTTGTTGCTAGTATCGGAAGCTGTTTTAGAAGACCTTTTTATAGAGCCACCTTATGACCTAGGTTGCCATTTGGAAAAAAAGTGATTTTCAGTTTTTCAGTAAACTAATCTAACTTTTTTTTTTCAAATTAAATATTGTTTTTTAAAGCGTTATTTGATCCTTCTACAGCATGACGGTATCCTAAACCGTCAATAATTTTCCGAATAGTGTTTTGGAGCCCTTCCGTGGGTGTTCCTTCTATTTCAGTTGCAATCCTTCCCATTAGAACTTCTAGGTTCTCGGGACCTTCGTTTTGTACACGGTCAGGCGGATTTAAATCCGGTGACCCTGGAGGCCACTTAACAACCCCCCCCCCCTCCGCCTAATCCAGCGTCCATCCATCGTGTTTAAATAATTTCTAACAGTAACAGCAAAATGCGGCGGAGCCCCGTCATGTCGGAACCATACGTGGCCAAAATCACTAGGAAAATTTCAGCAAGACCTTGAAGCTGTTCCCTGGTCACACATTTATTTTCTTAATGACATACATAAAAAAGTTTCATTCCTTACTAATAACATTCTTCAACTTTTTGATAAACATGCCTGATGATAAAAACTGTTAATGGCAAAAAAAACCATATTGCCCGTGGATCACGGATAATATAAAGTTGATGCAAAGATTAAGGAATGCGGCTGTAAATCGTTTACGCAGTACTAAGCTATCCGAACATCGTAACTATTACACACAGCTGCGAAATTTAACAACAAATGCAATAAGGGCAGCAAGGAGAGATGCCATTATTCCGGTCTCAATTGCCTCTAAAAGGTTTTGTATAATTGTTCCTGAGAATTTATGGGGATTTTATATGCTGTGATAGTCAAGCCCCGATTAAAGCTCTGTCCTCGAACAGGGTCAATTCGCTGCTAACACTTGAATGCAGGAGAGCCCTAGAGAGGCTGTGTGAGTTCAATAGGGTTAGCCTCATTTGGATGCCTGGCCATCAGGGCATTGGGGGTAATGAAGGGGCGGATCAGCTGGCTCGGGAAGGTAGCAACACTGCATTCACTGGGCCGGAACCTGCTCTTGGAATTGCTCCTTCAGCTGTCAAGGCTAGGATTAAGAATCGCACTGTCGAGGAATTCCGTGCTGAATGGCACGAGCTAGCAGGACTCAGACAGTCTAAGGTCTTCATATTGGGCCCTTATAGCCGTTCTGAGTCTAATAGACTTCTAAATCTAAATAGAAGTCAACTTAGAACTATTACCGGGGTCCTAACTGGACACTGGCTAGTGAAACATTACCTGCATAAGATTGGACTCGACAACGATCCATACTGCAGGTTTTGTGCTGAGCTAGATGAAACTACCGAGCATCTAGTCGGTCGATGTGACGCTTTAGTCAACGCCAGACTGCTTTGCTTGGGTGACACCTATGTGGAACCCGAGCTTGTGGGACATGCGCGACCCGAAAGGGTCCTTTCCTTTCTAAAAAGGATTGGGCTCTTGACCTGACACGCCTACTTGGGGGGATAGCACAATGGGCCCCAGTGAGCCTAAGTGCTGCCCTTGTCGGGCTCCCCATCTATGTCTTTGTCTATCTATGTCTAATAAGGTCAGAGAAAAAGGTTTACCTTAATCGGAAATTTCAAAATATTGGCAACAGATATAAACGGCGTGAACTTAAGAAACTAAATATTGGAAAAACCAAACAGGCTAATTTGCCCCAGATTCTCAATAATTGTGATGTAATAAATAAATATTTTATTGATTCTAGCGTTAGTGATCTTTTGCCAGACGATCTTTTAATTAAACTTTATAAAAATAATAAAATTGTTACGAATTCATTTGATTTTTGCCCAGTTGGCGACATCGAAATTTTGGAAATTTTAAAAATATTAAATCAAAAGTCGGTTTAGACGCAATTAACATTATTCTGATATTAAAATGTTGCCCTTTTTTAGTTCCCTATTGCTGAGACTCATTTTGAAAAGGTGACTATATGCCCAACTAGGAATCGAAAATAAGATACTTATAAATGTCTTGGAGTATATATATATATATATATATATATATATATATATATATATATATATATATAGCCGTTACTTGGTGGTGAAATTCATTTTAATCGAGTAAACGAAAACACTTGTATATTGTAACGGTTCTAATTTATAAGTAGAATATTTATTTATTTTTCTATATTAATTGCTTTATTTAAGACTTAGTTATAAACTAAAAAAGCCTTACTGCTTCAGTCAAAGCAAAACATTTATTGTTTACGATGAATACGCCAAATATAGATTTTGGCAGGGTCTTGCGATCATCCCGCTTTCAGCATTTCCTTGCTACTAAATTCGGGTTTTCTCGGTGAAGCCGGTACTAGTCAGATGACGCCCGATTGTTGGTTGTTCGTGGCAGGAACGTATGATTTTAGTACTGGGTCGGTATGGTAGGTACCTTATCCGCTGGTATAATTTGAATATTTAATTAATTATTGTGTTTTCAGGGTTAATAATTAGTAATTATGGATTTGAAATTTTGGTTTTTCCGATTCCTTGCTTTCGTTTCCGGTACTTTTCATAACTTATAGTGCAGCTGAAAAAGGATTGAATTTTCGCGCCACTTGAACACTTGGGTGTTAGTGGGGACATCATCTGTCATTTGACCCTTGATCGTTTGGAAGAGTTCTCGAGGGCAGCCATTTTTTTTTGCCTCTGTGTTAACGAGCGGGAGTGCCGCGCCAAACGGTGTAATTTTTGATGGTGTATTTAGTACACTCCTTGTTTTAAGGGATTGATTAACCGAGGTGGTTGTATAATTAGTCAGCTTTGCCGATTTGTTTGCCGTTTTAGTGCTGATTAGTTAGTTGGGTAACATTTGCCCGTTTTGAGGGTTTCTCCAAGCTGTTTCACGTGGTGAGTACTGTCCTATGAATTATTTTCTCTTGTTTGGAAATAAAAATTTACGTTTTTTTTATTTGCTATGTGCTAATTACGGCCTCTCTTTTGTATAGAGGTCATCATAACAGATACATCTTCTACCTGGTTTTCCACAATTTCCTCAAGTTCCACATTGCCAACCAAAGAGTTTTGAGTCCTCTAAGTAACCACACTAAGGAACAGTGTGTAAGTATTATTTTAATGGTTTGGGTATTTACCTTAATAGAACTAATTAGGGGCAGCAGTTAATTCATTAAGCCATATTAAAAAAAAAAATACTGCTGAATATTTTAATTTTAGGGGTTCACTTTCAAAGGGGTATTTTATGGAATTAAAATAGTATCTGAAATTAGCCTGGCTATACTTCAAATAACAAAAAGAGCAACAATAACTTGAAATTTAATTAATTATACTTTTAAAGTGAGCTGAAAAGATATTTCATAATCAAAAAATAACTTTTAAGATCAGATCATATATTCTGAACGTAAGAAGGGATGACAATGAATGAGTTTTTATATATATGTAATAACAGAATAATTATTAAAATTGAATATTACAGTTTTTGGATTTTTTTATGGGTTTCTGCTATAATTAGACAATTATATTAAATACTAGGTACCGGAATAAAATAAATAAAATTGATATGATAAAATAAGTTAGGATTTTAAGCTAATTTTCTTGCAAAATTTCGTAAATATTGTTTACATGTTATATAATATTTTAGGCTAGTTAATTGGTAGGCAATTAATTATTAATTTTTCGGAATATTTCGACTTGAACATGGCGTTAACTTCTGTTTAGTTTTAATGAAATGACTTTATGAGTTTTAGTGGTATAGTTGGGGCATTATTATTATTACTAATAATAGTTATATGGATTAAGTATTGGGTAACTTAAGTATGAAGGAGAATTATATGAAAATATTATTAAATATATTAAATTAATTTTGTCTCTACGTAATAGGGCATCATTTTGTTTAGTCAGGATCTAGTTAATAACATAAAGAGAATTATTTGTTTTTTTTTAATAATCGCATAATAGAAATGGGTTATGACATTTTTTTATAATATCTGGGGAGGTTACATTTATGTGTGGTACTTAAAAATTAGGTTTTAAGAAGAGGGTAAAATTTTATTCAAAAGGAAATAAATAACATTAAATATAAAAATAGAAAAAAATTGAAATTATGCTTCTAAGATTAATTTTATTTACATTAGGGTTTTAATTTACCCTGGGTTTGACCATCTTCGGGACTTCAGATATCAGATTCTCTGAGCCTAGCCACCGACATATTTAGTTGGAACCGGGATACACTGCTGTTGGTCCAAATTTTGTCGGAGCTCTGTCTGTGACGTACCCAGACATTCAAGTAAAAATTGTGTTCGTTTGCCTAAGTATAAAAAAAGGGAACATTAAGTGTTAGTGTTATTGTTGATTGTAATCGGAATCTCTGCAAAATTTTATGAGATGCATACTGCCGTTTTGGAATTATCGATTGTATCCTGGTATTGTAAGCACTATAATAGGGTTATCATTTTGGCCTGAATTTTATTGTTTTTTTTTTGGTTCTATAAAACTTTTCCTGATTGTAGTTTTCGGATAGAAGGACTTTATGCCCTGTTATTTTTTTATATTTTGAATTGAATCGCGGTTCATCCTATTAAGGCATAAATAACTTTTGGCGTAGAACCATTTCATTTTATTATGATTGATTGAATTTAAATATTTTATGACTATTAATTAACTTTAAATATTTTATAACTATTAATTGGATTTACGTATTTTATAACTATTAATTTAATTTAAATATTTTATAATGATTAATTAAATTTAAATATTTTATAACTATTAATTAACTTTAAATATTTTATAACTATTAATTGAATTTAAATATTTTTCAACTATTAATTGGATTTAAATGTTTTATAACTATTAGCTTCTGGGCCAGAACCGTACTTGAATATATATTTTTTTAAATTAGTTAAAATTATTTTTGGTTTTATTACAGGGAATGCCTGTCTATGTCAATAAATACTCAGGGCCGTGCCGGCATATAATTTTTGTTATATATTTGATCTAGTACCTAACCTAACCTAATTGAATTTCTTGTTAGCCAATCGTGATCACGAAAGGTACCAACCTCCTTGGAATGTTTAAGTTTTCATAGTGATGAATATATATATTTTATTAACTTTAAATTTGCTAATGGTTAAATGAAATTAATTTCATGAAGGAAAATTGTTACTATAATTGATCAACGCCTGAAATATATTTTTTTTTGTTATTAAAATCAGTTAATTCAAATATTTTTATTTATTTTCATTTCGCTACCTTGACTTCGGTAAATTTTAGTATCTTGTAACCTGGTACTTATGCTTAAACGGAAATAGGTTATATATAAATGGTTACTGGCGCCCTATAAATTTGAACATCGTAGTGTGACCGCACGACCACTCCCGAACTGCGCTAGCCTAGGTTTTTCGTATCTAACCACCTTACCGGTCCCTCATTCTTTTAGGGCCATACTAAGGCCTTTTGTGAGTGAGGTTTGGGTGGCAAGTTTTGGCGCCCAACTTGGGGCTCGATTTTTTACATTGCGGTGTTGCCAATTTTTGCAAAAATTCTCAGATTTTTTTGTTTTTTTTCTTGGTTTTCTCATTGGTTATAGTGTCACATGAAACCCATTGGAGGTCAGTTAAACTAGATTCCGATCACAAATTAGGATTTTCTTGTGTTTTTTTGTGTTTGGTTTGTTGTGCTCTACTTAACGCCACAATTGAAATTATTGTTATAATTTATATCCTTTTGGGCTTATTATTCTTAATTTAAGTTTTGTTAGTGCAGTAGTCAGTCTATTATAGACTTAAAAAAAAAAAGTTTGTTTTGTGCTCAATATTATTATTATATAAGTATTATTATAATTATCGTTATATTATATAAGTAAAGAAAAATGACTATGAAAATGGAGGTAAATCGTCTGGATCGTGATGAGCTCGAATATGAACTTACGTTTTGAGGAATTAAGGTGACGAGAGACACAACTGTAGCTGAGATGCGTAAAAGCATGCGCCAACTACTTAAATTGGATAAGGGTGGTAAAACAATTTATCCCAAATACCCTTTTGAATTTGATCAGGATCTGGATGCTATTAATCGAAAAATCACGGAACTTGAAAATCTTGTTCAGGAATTTCGTAATTCTGCGGAAAGTGCTGATTTCAGCAAAATTTCGACCAAATTATGGCACGCTTATAATAGAGCAGATCGCAGCACGCCCCAGGGGGATGATAATATTAGCAAACGCTCCCAAGCTTTAGTTAAGCTTTTAACACTGCACTCTTCTCTCCAACATAAAGCTAAAAAGTATAAACGACTTTCCATGACCCATAGCCCATTAGAAATTGAAGATTTATTAACGTCCACAAGTTTAGATGACACAGAGGAAGAAGAAAGCGAAACATCAATTTCCGATGAAAGTTCTGAAGAATTCGATACACATTCTAATGTAGTTCGTACTGTTAATTCTTCTCCTGCTCATAGGCCCAGGTCGGTACCAGTTTATCAGTGGAACCTTAAATATGACGGCGAGTCAATGTCGTTGAACGCTTTTCTCGAAAGTGTCCAAGAAATGAGCATATCTCGAAATGTTTCAAAAAGTCAATTGTGCGCATCCGCGGCAGATTTATTTATCGGGAAAGCGAAAATATGGTACAATGCGACTCGAAGTGCAATTCAGTCATGGGATGAGTTAGTACATGAATTAAGAAAACAATTCCTGCCTAGTGATTATAATGACCGTCTCTTTGAGGAGATCAAGCAAAGGACTCAAGGTCCCAAAGAATCTATAGGAATTTATATAGCAACCATGGTGAATATGTTTAATCGTCTTACATGTTCAGTGTCAGATCGGTTAAGGTTGAAAATATTGTTAAAGAATATTTCACCATTTTATCAGAATCAATTAGGCCTTATCAAGGTTAACTCTATCCAACATCTCATTGAATTAGGAAGACAGTTAGAGGAAAGAAAGCAGAGTATAGAGAAGTTCAATCCTCCTCCCAGAAACAAGAAGGTAATGGAACCCGACCTAGCTTATATTTATACGGAGAGCAGCGTATCTACTAGTGAGCCTGGTGAGATTAGTGTTTTAGAGATAACTTGCTGGAATTGCAAGTCTACTGGTCATCGGGCAGCCCAATGTCAAAGTCCGAAAAATAAATATTGTTTTCGTTGTGGTAATGCAGGGTTTACCGTGAGAACGTGTCCCAAGTGTTCTGCCAGATCGGGAAACGTAAACCCGAGGCATTAGATGACCGTAATGTGTCTCGATTATCGACGGTCAACATGGTTACTCTTACTAATAAGCAGAGAGCTGTGCTTGATTTTATTCTTTCCCACGCTGAAGGGGATGAAAGACCTTATCTAAGAGTTAGTATTTTGGGACATTCGTTACATGGATTTTTGGACAGTGGAGCCTCTTCCAGTATTATTGGAGGTCCTGGCTGGTTACTTTTGAGTAAATTAAATTTACCTTTAAACGAAGACCACAAGTTAACCTGCACGGTTGCCGATGGAAATAAATTTCAAAGTATAGGATCCATATCCGTGCCAATTGAAGTTGAGGGTAAAATAAAAATAAATCAACTACTTGTAATTCCTAAATTGCCTCATTATCTTATTTTAGGAGCAGACTTTTGGAAACGTATGGGCATTGTTCCTGACTTGCGACATGGTAGTTGGACATTTTCTCGTAATGAAGTGATGGCATCTACAAGAGTGGACACTATATCCTTACAATCACAAACTGAGCTTAATACGGAACAAAATACACAGCTTACAAACCTGGTCAACAGATGTTTCGAAGATATGGCAGATCATCTGGGATGTACTACATTAGTGGAACATTATATTGAAACGACATCTGCACCGATAAAACAGCGATATTATCCGGTCTCTCCGATCATGCAGAAACACATTAGCGCCGAATTGGATAAACTTTTAGAAGAAGGTGTAGTGGAGCCTAGTTGTAGTCCTTGGGCTTCTCCCATACTACTGGTGAAGAAATCGGATGGAATATCATGGAGATTTGTAACCGATTTTAGAAAGTTAAACCAGGTAACGCAAAAAGATTCTTACCCCCTTCCTTTCATCTCGTCTATCCTGGACCGACTTAGAAATGCCAAATATTTGACAACTATGGATATTAAGTCAGCTTATTTTCAAGTTCCTCTTTCAGAAGCATCTAAACCATTAACAGCTTTCACAGTGCCTGGGCGTGGCTTATTCCAATATCGACGTTTACCCATGGGACTATCTAACGCACCTGCTACATGGCAGCGCCTAATAGACCGAGTTCTGGGTGGCGAATTGGAGGAATCTGTGTTCGTTTATCTTGATGATATTGTCATTATCACACCTACCTTTGATGAACATTTACGAGTATTATCAGAAGTTTTTAAAAGATTGAAAGCTGCAAACCTCACCGTATCTAAGGAAAAATGTAAGTTTTGTCGTCCTGAACTAAAATATTTAGGATATATAGTTGACCGCAATGGTCTACATGTTGATCCCGAGAAAGTCAGTGGAATACTAAAAATTCCTCAGCCTTCCACTATTACCGAGGTCAGAAGACTAATAGGTATGGCTTCTTGGTATAGAAGATTTATTCCAAATTTTTCTACAGTCATATCTCCTCTATCAAATCTGACTAGGAAGAATCAACCGTTTCATTGGACTCACGAATGTACAGAAGCTTTTCAGACCTTAAAAGATGCTTTGGTCAGTGCACCCGTTTTGACGTGCCCGGATTTTTCGTTACCTTTTACAGTCCAAGCCGATGCAAGTGGATTTGGAATAGGATCCGTTTTGACACAAGAGACACCAGCTGGTGAGAAGGTCATAGCTTATATTTCTCGCTCTCTAAATCGAAATGAGAGACACTATACAGTCACAGAAAGAGAGTGCTTGGCAGTTATTTGGTCTATAGAAAAATTGAGGCCTTATCTTGAGGGAGCCAAATTTACTGTGATTACGGACCATCATAGTCTCGTATGGTTAAACAATTTAAAAAACCCTACTGGTCGTCTTGCGAGATGGGCTATAAGAATGCAACAATATGATTATACCATAGTCCATCGTAAGGGCAAGGAACATGTGGTACCGGATACCTTATCGCGGAGTGTACCAATTATTGATTGTCTTCATGCCAACAAAACTCTAGAATCTATTAAGGATAAATGGTTTTTAAAATTGTACGATAAAATCAAAGATCATCCAAAAACTTATTCAGCATTTCGGATAGAAAATTCCAAAATTTTTAAATATGTTAAGCCAAAGTTTACAGAGTTAGCCTCTGAAAGGCGGGAAATTATTCCTCAAGAAGATCGAAAGGCTCTTATTCGCGATGCCCATTTGTCACTTTGTCATGTTGGGGTCTTTAAAACTTACCGTTATTTAGCAAAATCCGTATATTGGCCTAAAATGAGATCCGATGTCGCCTCTTATATTCGACGTTGTCACGTTTGTCTTGGTATCAAGCCAGAACAAAAACCACCGAAAGGACTTATGCTTAGTTCTCAACCTACTGTCTCCGAGCCTTTTAAATTAATATGTGCCGATATTATTGGCCCACTTCCTAGATCTACCTCTGGTTATTCGTACATTTTCGTAATTGCAGATTGTTTTAGTAAATTTTCGTTAATGTTTCCGTTGCGTTCCGCTACCGCCTCGTCTATTTGTCGTTTTCTAGAAGATTATGTCCTATTAATTTTCGGTATCCCTGCATCCATCATTGTGGACAATGGTGTGCAGTTTCGTTCAAACCAATTTCGTAATCTTATGAAGAAGTATGGTACGCATATAAAATACACTGCCTATTATCATCCGCAAGCCAATCCCACTGAGCGCGTTAATAGAGTTATTAAGACCATGCTTATGTCCTTCGTGTCCGAAAATCATAGAACGTGGGATAAATATCTTGGAACCGTTGGTTGTGCCATTAGAAGCTCTGTTCATGAAGTTACGGGATATTCACCAAATTTCATAATATTTGGTAGAGACTTGCCTTTTAAAAATCATTTGGAGGAGCCTAAGGAACCAATAACATTTGATCGCAGTTCCAATCCTGAAGATCGATCTCAAGCATATCGAAAAATTTATGATGATGTTAAGGAAAAGTTATATCGTGCTTATGAAAGAAATAAGACAAATTATGATCTACGTCGTCGACCTGAAGAATTCGTTGTAAACCAGCCTGTATGGAGACGTAATTATGTTTTGTCAGATGCTTCCAAATTTTATACTGCTAAACTTGCTCCTAAGTTCCTTGGACCTTTTACTGTATCCAAGAAGTTGTCGCCATGGACGTACGAACTGAAAGATGATAATGGGAAAAATTGCGGCGTATGGCATATTAAAGATCTAAAAGCTCATCCTCCGGATGTGACTACCGCAAATTAAGATTTTGGGTAAAATCTTTAAAGTAGGGGGGGATTTGTAACGGTTCTAATTTATAAGTAGAATATTTATTTATTTTTCTATATTAATTGCTTTATTTAAGACTTGGTTATAAACTAAAAACCAGCCTTACTCCTTCAGTCAAAGCAAAACATTTATTGTTTACGATGAACACGCCAAATATAGATTTTGGCAGGGTCTTGCGATCATCCCGCTTTCAGCGTTTCCTTGCTACTAAATTCGGGTTTTCTCGGTGAAGCCGGTACTAGTCAGATGACGCCCGATTGTTGGTTGTTCGTGGCAGGAACGTATGATTTTAGTACTGGGTCGGTATGGTAGGTACCTTATCCGCTGGTATAATTTGAATATTTAATTAATTATTGTGTTTTCAGGGTTAATAATTAGTAATTATGGATTTGAAATTTTGGTTTTTCCGATTCCTTGCTTTCGTTTCCGGTACTTTTCATAACTTATAGTGCAGCTGAAAAAGGATTGAATTTTCGCGCCACTTGAACACTTGGGTGTTAGTGGGGACATCATCTGTCATTTGACCCTTGATCGTTTGGAAGAGTTCTCGAGGGCAGCCATTTTTTTGCCTCTGTGTTAACGAGCGGGAGTGCCGCGCCAACCGGTGTAATTTTTGATGGTGTATTTAGTACACTCCTTGTTTTAAGGGATTGATTAACCGAGGTGGTTGTATAATTAGTCAGCTTTGCCGATTTGTTTGCCGTTTTAGTGCTGATTAGTTAGTTGGGTAACATTTGCCCGTTTTGAGGGTTTCTCCAAGCTGTTTCACGTGGTGAGTACTGTCCTATGAATTATTTTCTCTTGTTTGGAAATAAAAATTTACGTTTTTTTATTTGCTATGTGCTAATTACGGCCTCTCTTTTGTATAGAGGTCATCATAACAGATACATCTTCTTCCTGGTTTTCCACAATTTCCTCAAGTTCCACATTGCCAACCAAAGAGTTTTGAGTCCTCTAAGTAACCACACTAAGGAACAGTGTGTAAGTATTATTTTAATGGTTTGGGTATTTACCTTAATAGAACTAATTAGGGGCAGCAGTTAATTCATTAAGCCATATTAAAAAAAAAATACCGCTGAATATTTTAATTTTAGGGGTTCACTTTCAAAGGACTATTTTATGGAATTAAAATAGTATCTGAAATTAGCCTGGCTATACTTCAAATAACAAAAAGAGCAACAATAACTTGAAATTTAATTAATTATACTTTTAAAGTGAGCTGAAAAGATATTTCATAATCAAAAAAAAAACTTTTAAGATCAGATCATATATTCTGAACGTAAGAAGGGATGACAATGAATGAGTTTTTATATATATGTAATAACAGAATAATTATTAAAATTAAATATTACAGTTTTTGGATTTTTTTATGGGTTTCTGCTATAATTAGACAATTATATTAAATACTAGGTACCGGAATAAAATAAATAAAATTGATATGATAAAATAAGTTAGGATTTTAAGCTAATTTTCTTGCAAAATTTCGTAAATATTGTTTACATGTTATATAATATTTTAGGCTAGTTAATTGGTAGGCAATTAATTATTAATTTTTCGGAATATTTCGACTTGAACATGGCGTTAACTTCTGTTTAGTTTTAATGAAAAAGTATAGAGGCTCATAGCTTATACTTTATGAGTTTTAGTGGTATAGTTGGGGCATTATTATTATTACTAATAATAGTTATATGGATTAAGTATTGGGTAACTTAAGTATGAAGGAGAATTATATGAAAATATTATTAAATATATTAAATTAATTTTGTCTCTAAGTAATAGGGCATCATTTTGTTTAGTCAGGATCTAGTTAATAACATAAAGAGAATTATTTGTTTTTTTTTTAATAATCGCATAATAGAAATGGGTTATGACATTTTTTTATAATATCTGGGGAGGTTACATTTATGTGAGGTACTTAAAAATTAGGTTTTAAGAAGAGGGTAAAATTTTATTCAAAAGGAAATAAATAACATTAAATATAAAAATAGAAAAAAATTGAAATTATGCTTCTAAGATTAATTTTATTTACATTAGGGTTTTAATTTCCCCTGGGTTTGACCATCTTCGGGACTTCAGATATCAGATTCTCTGAGCCTAGCCACCGACATATTTAGTTGGAACCGGGATACACTGCTGTTGGTCCAAATTTTGTTTTGATGTCGGAGCTCTGTCTGTGACGTACCCAGACATTCAAGTAAAAATTGTGTTCGTTTGCCTAAGTATAAAAAAAGGGAACATTAAGTGTTAGTGTTATTGTTGATTGTAATCGGAATCTCTGCAAAATTTTATGAGATGCATACTGCCGTTTTGGAATTATCGATTGTATCCTGGTATTGTAAGCACTATAATAGGGTTATCATTTTGGCCTGAATTTTATTGTTTTTTTTTTGGTTCTATAAAACTTTTCCTGATTGTAGTTTTCGGATAGAAGGACTTTATGCCCTGTTATTTTTTTATATTTTGAATTGAATCGCGGTTCATCCTATTAAGGCATAAATAACTTTTGGAGTAGAACCATTTCATTTTATTATGATTGATTGAATTTAAATATTTTATGACTATTAATTAACTTTAAATATTTTATAACTATTAATTGGATTTACGTATTTTATAACTATTAATTTAATTTAAATATTTTATAATGATTAATTAAATTTAAATATTTTATAACTATTAATTAACTTTAAATATTTTATAACTATTAATTGAATTTAAATATTTTTCAACTATTAATTGGATTTAAATGTTTTATAACTATTAGCTTCTGGGCCAGAACCGTACTTGAATATATTTTTTTTTAAAATTAGTTAAAATTATTTTTGGTTTTATTACAGGGAATGCCTGCCTATGTCAATAAATACTCAGGGCCGTACTGGCATATAATTTTTGTTATATATTTGATCTAGTATCTAACCTAACCTAATTGAATTTCTTGTTAGCCAATCGTGATCACGAAAGGTACCAACCTCCTTGGAATGTTTAAGTTTTCATAGTGATGAATATATATATTTTATTAACTTTAAATTTGCTAATGGTTAAATGAAATTAATTTCATGAAGGAAAATTGTTACTATAATTGATCAACGCCTGAAATATATATTTTTTGTTATTAAAATCAGTTAATTCAAATATTTTTATTTATTTTCATTTCGCTACCTTGACTTCGGTAAATTTTAGTATCTTGTAACCTGGTACTTATGCTTAAACGGAAATAGGTTATATATAAATGGTTACTGGCGCCCTATAAATTTGAACATCGTAGTGTGACCGCACGACCACTCCCGAGCTGTGCTAGCCTAGGTTTTCCGTATCTAACCACCTTACCGGTCCCTCATTCTTTTAGGGCCATACTAAGGCCTTTTGTGAGTGAGGTTTGGGTGGCAATATGTATATAAATACATTGCACAAACAAATGCTTAAACTATAGACGAAAGTAAATACAACTAAATATTTTGTAATATAAATGTTGCATGTATGTCCTCATATACAAATTGCTGTAACTTAAAAAAAAAGTTTACTGAGTTATTTACCCCAGTTTTAAGGAGTTTTTCACAATTGTTCAATAGATGCCGCAAACGGAAAACTTGAATGCATATTTTGACAGTATTCATTGTCAACATAAAGAGTAAATAAAATTGAAGACTTTATCTTTTTTTCAATTCTATTAAAAAATGTAATAAAACTTTAAAACCGTATTATTCTAGCAATACTTTTTTTATCACTATGGCAAGAGCTTTTTCCTTAATTGCCAACAAAATAAAAATCCATTATAGATTGAATATTTAAAATAAAAGTTTTTTTTTAATATATCACAACAAAAATGTATGTTAAAATACTAAGAGAATATTTAAAAGTCTGTCGTATCTAATTCCTGAGTTTTTATGCATCTCTTTTTACCCTATGGATGCCTAGAATTTTTAGTAGGATATTTACCGTTTAGATAAGCTGGGTAAAGTTTTAATAGTTTTAATCCTGTCTCCAGATATAAACATTTCCATAAAATCACTTTATTCGAAGAACTCCCGGAAAACCGTTCGAATCATAACTTGATATAATATCCTTTCTAGCCCGAAGGGACATTTCATTTTATTAGGAAATTGACTGACGAACTGACTTTAGTAATAATAGGAACGTCGGTGACATTAACCATTTGGCTCCGGTTTTTCATTTCCACTTAATCTGATTATAAATATTGTTCATGTTATTAGAATGCTATGCAAATTTTATAGTAAGTTTGGTTTTAGATTCTTACTAGGAAAGGTGAGTTTTTGTCGATCATAGAAGATTCCTAGGTTATTTGATGAAAAATCAATTTGAACGAAACACTTTTTTAAAACTTTACTAATAAAAAATATAGTTGTTTTGACAAACTGGGATTTGCAGAGGTACAGAGCTGGGTGTATGTAACTACAAAGTTAGTTAAACTACGTAGTAGGAAAAGTAGTTTTACTCAAAATAATTTCCATTCTATAGTAGTTATACTCAAACACTTTATTTCTTGACCAAATTGAATGAGCTTTTTTAATTCTAAATGATGGTTTCATGTAGAGTGACTAACGATTTTACAGATCTTCACGTTTTAAGATTCCTAATGCCAAAAAACATGTTTTCTCAATGCCATTGGTATTTCTATCTGTCTCTCTGTCTATTCTTGGCATAGCTAAAAAACTACTTATCCGTAAAACTTTATTACTAAAAAAACTATTTATCCAATTTTCCTCAAACTTTTCACAAAAATCAAGTATTTCATAGGACTAAACTGGTAAAATTTTGATATAAATCCAAGAAAGCAAAACCAAATTAATAAATTATTTAAAAAAATCAGCTTGAAAAACTATTTGTTAGATTGATTTTAAAATTTGTGCAAGAGTTATGTATGATAAAGGGGTAAACTGGTAAAATTTTGGTATGCATTGAAGATGGCGGGACAAAATGGCAGCATCTGGCTTGTTTGTAATCGTGAAAAATATCGCTGTTCCAGTAATTTACAGAACAGTACCCCTAGATGCCAAAAATGTTTTCTCAATTTCGTCGGTCTGTTTGTCAGTTCGCGGCATAGCTAAAAAAATTTCATATCCGATTAAATTTATATTTTGATCAAAAATTAACGGTCGCATGTGGATGAACTGGTAACGTCTTCGTAAAAATAGAGTATGGCGGAACAACATAGCGGCCTAGTGAAATGTTGAAAAAGTGATTACCAAAAAGCTAATTATCCAATGTAAGTAAATTTTTGCACAAAAATCAAGTTTTACATAGGAATTCTATCTGTCTCTCTGTCTATTCTTGGCATAGCTAAAAAACTACTTATCCGTAAAACTTTATTACTAAAAAAACTATTTATCCAATTTACCTCAAACTTTTCACAAAAATCAAGTATTTCATCGGACTAAACTGGTAAAATTTTGATATAAATCCAAGAAGGCAAAACCAAATTAATAAATTATTTAAAAAAATCAGCTTGAAAAACTATTTGTTAGATTGATTTTAAAATTTGTGCAAGAGTTATCTATGATAAAGGGGTAAACTGGTAAAATTTTGGTACGCATTGAAGATGGCGGGACAAAATGGCAGCATCTGGCTTGTTTGTAATCGTGAAAAATATCGCTGTTCTAGTAATTTACAGAACAGTACCCCTAGATGCCAAAAATATTTTCTCAATTTCGTCGGTCTGTCTGTCAGTTCGCGGCATAGCTAAAAAAATATCATATCCGATTAAATTTATATTTTGATCAAAAATTAACGGTCGCATGTGGATGACCTGATAACATCTTCGTAAAAATAGAGTATGGCGGAACAACATAGCGGCCTAGTGAAATGTTGAAAAGTGATTACCAAAAAGCTAATTATCCAATGTAAGTAAATTTTTGCACAAAAATCAAGTTTTACATAGGAATGAACTGGTAATATTTTGGTTCGAATCCAAGAAAGCAAAACAAAATGGCGGCCTGATAAAGTATTTAAAAAATCAGCTTGAAAGAACTATTTATTAGACCGATTTCACATGGTGTACAAGAAGTAAGTATGATGTAGACATTAGACATAGATGGGGAGCTCGACAAGGGCAGCACTTAGGTTCACTGGGGCCCATTGTGCTATCCCCCCAAGTAGGCGTGTCAGGCTAAGAGCCCACTCCCTTTTAGAAAGGAAAGGACCTTTTCAGGTCGAGCACGTCCCACAAGCTCGGCTTCCACATAGGTGTCACCTAAGCAAAGAAGTCTGGCGTAGACTAAAGCGTCACATCCACCTCATCACAAAACCTGCAGTACGGATCGTTGTCGAGTCCAATCTTATGCAGTTAATATTTCACCAGCCAATGTCCAGGTAGGACCCCGGTAGTGTTTCTAAGTTGGCCTCTGTTTAGATTTAGAAGTCTATTAGACTCAGAACCGTTATAAGAGCTTGATATGAAGACCTTAGACTGTCTATGTCCTGCTCGCTCGAGCCATTCAGCATGACAGTGCGATGCTAGCCTTGACAGCTGAAGGAGCAATTCCAAGAGCAGGTTCCGACCCAGCGAAAGCAGTGTTGCTAACTTCTCGAGCCATCTGATGCGCCCTTGGCATTGGGAGTAATGGGGCCAGGCACCCAAATTTGGCTAACCCTATTGAACTTACACAGTTTATCTAGGGCTCTCCTGCATTCAAGTGTTAACAGCGAATTGACCCTGTTCGAGAACAGAGCCTTAATCGCGGCTTGACTATCACAGCATATATAGATATGTTTGTCGTGATATTCTCTGGAAAAGTTTTCCTGTACGATTCCTGTAATCTCAGCCCGATATCCAGTCGCATACCGTCCAAGAGTAAGACTAATTTTTGCCCAGATCCCTTCTCCATTAGAGAGCCGTCTGTAAACCAGACTAGGTCCTGCGGTTTGGGGAAGGACAGAATTGTTCTCTGTCAGGAACAATTATACAAAACTCCTTAGAGGCAATTGAGACCGGAATAATGGCATCTCTCCTCGCTAGGAGAGCGTCTGATCCGATCAGTTCAGTCCAAACTCTCGTATGCCCAAAATTCCGGTCTCTATGTATCCAACGCCCCAGTAAGCTTCTTTCTCTACAAGCCAGTGCAAAGGGCTTATGAATGGCCTGGACAAGCTCCAGTCTCTACAGCTTGTCAAGCTTCCTTCCGTATATCGTCATGCGAGTGGCGGGCCACCACACAAGAGCGCCATACGTGATCATTGGCCTTATCACTGACGTGTAAAGCCAATGCACAATACGAAGTTTTAGACCCCAAGTTGATCCGAAGGGCCGTCTGCATGTCCACAGACACGCTGTGGTCCTTTTTGTGATCCTTTCAATATGATCCCTCCAGGTCAGTCGAAAGTCTATTAAGACACCCAGATATTTCACCGACTCGGAAGGTCCCAACTCTTTCCCATAGAGGGTTAACCTCTCAAAGTTCACTTTTCTCTTGTGGGTAAATGGTACCCTTTCGATCTTATCCAGACAGACTGTGTTTCTGGCACCACTTTCCCACCATTGTCAAAGCCCTCTGCATGAGCCTTATGATGGTGTTTGGGAACTTGCCTATTACTATAATGGCAGGATCATCGGTGTAGCCTTGAGAATAAGCTCCGCTCTCATTGAGAGTATGATAAAACCCATCTACAACCAGACACCACACCCAGACAACAACGGACATCCTTTGACCACCGACGAGCACACTGTAACGCTCCCAAGAGAAGATATTACGATTCTGATTTCAAGCAGGACGCGCACCCCCCTAATTACAGCCCTGTCCACGCCAAAACTCTCAGCAGCCTCAGTAATGGAGCCAAAGGTGGTGTTGTTAAACGCCCCTTCGATATCCAAGAACACACCCAGAGCCATCTCCTTATACAGCGTTTTTAATTAAATGAAAATATGTAACCTGAATGTAAGGAATTATGCCGGATCCAATGGAGAGTTTCGCATCGTTGCCAAGTTGACTGTTATTCTGTTATAAAAGGAAAATTATTTTTTTAGTGGAACACCTTATATAACTTTTCTAAAATCTGCATAAAATTCTCAATACTTTGTGTTACGAGCACTCTTTATGAAAGTCAACAGTTTTTGTGAGAATAAGGGTCTAATATTCATAATTTAATGTATTACCTTTTATTAAAATACCGGCACATAAAACCTTACCTGATATGTTTGCCAATGCCAGTTTTGTTGATTTATAAAAATGGATCGTCTAACTCAAATAATAGAAATTTTAATTATACAAGGTTTTGGGGATAGAATGCGAAACCTGCAAGATGTTTGTAACATTTTTAATGACAAATATCCTAACTAAAACCTAATAACTAAATCTACCGTAAGCAAAATTAACAAAAAAAATTGTGAAACTGGAAAGGTAAAAGATGCTGTAAAACCAGGAAGACCGGAAACCACAATAATTCCTGCTCTTGTTACCAAAACACTAGCAAGAGAAAACTGCGTCTCAACTTTTAAAAGTACGTTGTTAAAAACAACGGAAACAATACGATACAAAAAAGAAATACTTAATACAACAAACAATTAATTAATGAAACTAAGTTAGGTGTTTAAAATGTTGTCCATTTATTTCTTGACAGTAGGCCAAATACTGTGGGAAAATATTTAATACATTAAAAAGAATGTCAGCCTCCTCCATTCGTCTACATTCGATTTCTATTCGCTCTTTTAAATCCTCGAGGTCACTGGGCTTAGTTTTATAAACAACATATTTAAGGTATCCACACAAAAAGTAGTCGAAGGGCGTCAAGTTCGGAGACCGAGGTGTCCACTCTATTGTACCCTTACGCCCAAAACATTGTCTAAATATTCCCTAACTTTCCGAGCAAAATACGGTGGAGCACCATCCTGCTGAAACCATATTTCATCATTTGTTGCAACATTTCCTAAAAAAAATCAAGTTTAAATACTTAATACAGCAGGTAAAGTAAGGAACTTACGGTTATTCGGAAACAGTGTTTCTTCCATGAAGAAGGGACTGATTATTTTGCATCTTTTATTCCACGCCAAACATTTATCTTTTGGGGAAATTTGGTATGATTTTCATGTATCCAATGTGAATTTTCTCTGGCCCAATATCAACAACTATGTCTTGTAACTGTTAATTGGTATTGCAATGTTCCATCATGATTTTATAAAATTCCAAGCGCCTGTCGTTATCATCCTCAGAGTTCTTGCACCAAAGTCATTTTGTATGGATGAAACTTCTTGGTTGCAATGCGCATTTTCTTCTAAACTGTTTCAAACATTCAGAGCCTTATCATCATCTGTTGCGCTTTTAGGTCTGCCAGAACGTATAGCATCTTTTACCTTACCAGTTTCACGATATTTTTTGCTAATTTTACTTACGGTAGGTTTAGTTAGGATTCTTGTTAGGATATTTGTCATTCAAAATGTTAGAAACATCTTGCAGGTTTCGCATTCCACATAACCCAGTATAATTAAAATTCCAATTCTTTGGGTTTCAGTTAAACCATTTTTGTAAATCAACAAAACAGACATTGTCAAACTGGTAACCTTTTATGTGCAGGTGAAACTATTGACTTTTATAAAAAGTGAGGTTCCTGAGATACTTCGCCGTTTCGTTATTTTTGTTAAACGCTGTATATGACCTTATTTAGATCCTATCCTATTTTGGTACGCTCGAATAAAAAATAGTCTTCTTAAATGATATTAGTCAATTACAGATTCGCACGTTTCATTATTTTTGTCTCAAATCAGCTGTTTTTCAGAAAAAAAAAACGCAATTCTTATTATAAGGCCGTAAATAAAAACTGCCAAAAGTGAGATTTTGACTTCAAAATATCAATACATTACAAAAGAGGAAAACCTTTCTTTTGAATATTTTACATTATCTTCTTTACCACCCTGTACACCACAAAAACGATTAAAGTGAGAAAAGCTGCCCCGTCACTGATTCTATATGACACAAACTTTTAGAGTCCGAAAAGCTTATTCAAATCCGTCAAGAATTTTCGGAGCGACTGACATTTAAATTTGATGTCAAATAAACCTTTTGGGGTTCTTTTTGACGAGCAGTTTAGTTGCCTACTTTTTACATGTAGAACCCCATGAGACAAGCTTTTAGAATCTACAAAGCTTATTCAATTAAGTCAGGAAATTTCGGAGCGACTAACATTTAAATTTAATATCAAATAAACCGTTTTAAACCCTTATAAAAATGTTTCACCAACTTTTATTGCCGTAACTACTTAAAAAAGTAGTTGCATAAAGATGCAGATTAACTACTTTAAGTAATTAAGCTATTTCTAAAAGTATTTTAACTACTTTTAATTGCCCATTTACGTATAAAAAGAGTTTTCATTGGCCTTTTTGATGAATTTAAGACATTTCGAATATCGGCACAGTCTGAAGCTAGGCTTTGACTAGAGATGGACGATATCAGATTTCACCTACCGATATGTTTTATTTATCGATATGTCGATAGTTATACTACCTATCGATAGTTCATTGCTACCTTTTGATATAAAAAATCGGTAAATTTCCTTTACCCGGAACTTCCCTTGTTACAAATATTTCCTTTTATTAAGAATAGTGAAATGTGACCCAATTTAGATCAGTACATAGTCATTTAGTAACACATATATACTATCTTTTCAAATATTTTTATTGGGCGCCATTTTGTTTCATCATATTGAATTTCTACCAATATTTTACCAGTTTCTACCTATGCCACACTTGATTTTGGGTATAATTTAAAATAAATTCAACACAAGTAGTATTTATTGACTCACGCCACCATTTTGTTACGTTATGTTGAATCCGTACCGGTTTATCCCTATATCACATTTAATTTTTCTACAAAATTTAAAGTTAAACAAGATTTTCTACGTTGATTTTTTTAAAAAAATATTTAGCCGCCATTTTGTTTGACCATATTGAATTCACACGACAACTTTACCAGTTTATCTTTATGTCACACTTAATGCTTGCACAAAATTTAAAATTAATCTAATAAGTAGTTTTTTTAGGTTGCTTTTTAAATACTTTATTAGGCCGCCATTTTGTTTTGCTATTTTGGATTCATGCCAAAATGTTAGCTGTTTATTCCTATGCAACACTTGATTTTCGTACAAAATTTGAGGCAAATTAGATAATTCACTAGGCCGCCATCTTGAATTAGTACCACAATTTTACTAGTTTATCCCTAACCAGAATTAGCTACAGCACACAATTTAAAATCAGTCCATTAGGTAGTCTTTTCAGGCTGAAATTTTAAGTATTTTATTAGGCAGCTATGTTGTTCCGCCATCTTGGATTGGTACTAACATTTTACCAGTTGATTCCCACATAATACTTGAATTTTGAGTTAAATTGGATAAGTAGTTTTTTAGTAATATTTTTTTAACATTTCACTAGGTCGCCATTTTGTTTCGCTATATTGGATTTTTTCCAAAATGTTACCAGGTCATCCCCATATAAACTTTAATTTTTGACCAAAATTTGAGGTCAGTCGAGTAATTTAGCTTATGCTGTGAACAGATAGACGGACAGACAAACAGACAGACAGACCGACGGAATTGAAAGAACATGATTTTCGGCATCTAGGAACCCTGAAACGTACAGATCTGAAAAAATCTCGGAGGGTGATTTTTTCACGATTAAAATACTTCCCTTTTACGAAGGAAGTAAAGAGGTCCTCATCTTTGTACATACGCTCCTGGACAAAGTTAACGCAACAAAATGAAATTATCAAAAAAATCAATTTATGTTTTTCTTATGTCAGTTTTGAAGTTTATTGGGTATTATATATGTATATTATTTAATAGTAGACTATGCATATTTTGTTTCGTTGTTGATGACACCAATCAAAATAATTCCTTTAGGTTTATAGCTTAAAATAATTTAGATGTGTAATAACTTTTCTTTAAAAAAATACCTACGTTTTTGTGGTAAACTGTTTTATTTTTGACCCCGAAGAATTAGAAAAATGAATCGACAAAGAAATTTAACTCAACATGAGGTAGTAGGAGCCTCAGTTTTATTGGACGAGGGATATTGACAGAGTTATGTTGCCAATTTGTTAGGCAAACATCGTTCCACAATAAGTCATATGGTAAGACGCTTGAATGAAGTAGGAACTTATTTTAGAAGACCAGGACAAGGGCGAAAACGATGCACTAACGACCGAGATGAACGTTTTATAAGAAAATATGCTTTAAAAACAGGACTGTCACTAGTTCTATGATAAGAAACGAAGTCGAAGCTGTCCGCATTGCCACAATTTCTTCCAAGACAGTTAGAAGGTTAAATCAAACTGCTCCCTTGCTTACTAGAGAGAACAGAGTTGCAGGGTTACGTTTTACTCATCAAAATTGGTCTGTAGATGATTGGAAACAAGTTTTCTCCACAGATGAAACGAGAGCTAGTCTAAAACATCCAGGTGGTCGTGAGCGAGTATTGCGAAAATCAGGAAAGAGGTTTGCTTCTTGTAATTTATCTGCAAGGATTCCATTCGTCGGTGGCTCTGTTATGTTCTGAGGCTCACCTGGCTAGGGAGGTCCTTGAAAATGCAGTTATTACAGAGTGGGGACAAATTCCTCAAGATTTCATTCAAAATTTAATTAGAAGCATGTCTAGGTGCATAAATGCTGTCATTCGAAGTAGACGAGGCAACACACGCTACTAATGTCTCAGTTACACATTAATACATACATTAATTTCGCTACTAGTGTCCCACTTTTTTTTCATCGTTTCAATTTAAACGATTTTACTATTATGTCTTAAGAATAATTTCTCTTATAGACATTTTGTATGTTATTCACTTTTAAGTATCCGCAATGTTTTTTCTGACTTCTACTGTAACCAATGTTTATAAAAAATTATTAAAATTAATTTGTATGATTTAGTATATTGTTGCATTAATTTTTGTCCAGGAATGTATGTATTCCTTTTATACGTAACTATCGATATTTTCGACTCGCCCTATCGATATTATCAGCTACCTATCGATATCATCGGATACCTATCGGCATTATTGCACACCTAACGGCACTTATCGATAACTATCGAAATAACGAAATTTTTTTATTTACCTATTGTTATTCGATATGTCTCTTACCTATCGATACCTATCATTATATCGATAAAACGCCCATCCCTAGCCCTGACTATTGTTTTAGTATTCCAAAGTCCATGGTTAGTGTGCGGTTGAAATAAACTGATCTTGCTACAACTACTTATAAATTTGACAAGAAAGTACTGTTAGCTAGAAAGTGTCTTACACTACACGTGTGTTAAAAAAAATTGACACATGTGTTTTACAATACTTTTTAACACGACGTATTTGAAAGATGGTGAGTCAAAAGAAAGTTGAAAAACCCTACTTTTAAATTATTTTATTAACAATCAAAGCAATTACTCAATTTTTCAACACTAGTGTTTTAACAATTTGTGTGTATTGTGGATGAAGAAACGAAACTCTAGTGTTGAAAGGTAAATAAAAACGAATTTCCTACGGAACAGTTTTTGTGGCCCTAGGAAAAATAGTATAAATTATTTGTGTGAAAGTGGTTCTTTTCAGACTCGAAGGATTATTTCCTTTCGATTTTAATACTTGTTTTATAATATGCTATTTTCCACAACCACATATGAAACTCACGAAAAAGCATTGTTAAATTGTCTAGATAATGCTTTATAATACACGCGTGAGATGAAAAATACATTTCAACACGACAATATTAAAGTCAAAAGGCAGTTGAAAAAGCGAAGTCTACTTTTCACTTATTTTGTTTACAATTAATCAATGCAGTCAGCACTAGAGTTAAAAACATTTTTTTAATCAATAGTTTTTAAGTTAACTTAAGGAAAAATGGCGTACATTACTCGTATGAAGGTAATTGTTTTCAAACTCAAATGATTTCTGCACTCGGCTGCTGAATACCTCCTCGTTTCAAGACTTCTTACATACTACACTATGATCGCTAATATTGATTTTTTTATTTACACATACGTGTATAATGGTTATGTAGCCAAGATTTCGAAGTTTATTGCATGTTTAGTAATCTGATTTAAGGTCAAATATAAGTGCAATTGTTTTTTTCCGATGGATATAGTTCATGTCCACCTGAATAAGGCTGTTAAGCATTTTTGTACTTTTAAAAATCCAATGAATATGTTGTTTATGTTTTTATTTTTGTTATTTAATGTTTCAGAAATAAACTAAGCATCAGTTCAAGTGGAACAATTATTTTGCCTAAATTTGAGGTGCAATTTCCATAATCCATAATCTTGGAAAGTAGTTACTTAAGGAGCGAAGCCCCTCCTCTTCCTCCTCCCTATCATTTTAAAATTATATCTATGCCTCCTCCTCTCTAATATTAAATTAAATTATTTAATTTAATAACTTAGCCTTGTCGCCGAAGGTTATTTTTTTAAGATATGACAAATAATATAAGATTACTTCGAGAGACTCTCCTCTTAAAGTTAAAGTTTAAAAGGGGTAAATACGCTTTTGCTGCTTCAGTTTAAAGTTGTAAATGTAAAGTAACAAACAATGAAACTTGTCAAATGTTTAAAAGAAAAAGGGGCTCTCGAAGAGTTTTAAAGCAAGTAAAATTAAAAAGAAATAAAAAAGAAAATAAAGTGAGAGAAGAAATTTCTGATGAGTGTCCTATATAACTTTATAAAATGAGGACAGATACAGGCCTAATTATTGTGATCATAAATTTTGTTTAGTTGAGTGGACTATGGACAGTTTTTTAACGTGTCCAGTGTGTAGAAAAGAGTATTGCTTTACCATTTTGTTATTTAATTCTGAAACCATTCCTTAGCATTATTGCCACCTTATGAAAATTAAAAACTTGAATCTGAGTGAAGTTAAAGTTTATTTTAAAAACATTTTTAACTCTATAAACATGGCTAATGTGGACGAACTTTTACCGTATGAAGTATTTGAAGTGGTGAATATTTATGACTGTGTAAACGTCAACCTTGCTGAAGGAGAACGTTTGGAGCTTTAAGAGGTAAATAATTTTATTACGAATGACATTGAATCGGGTGATTCAGATCTAGAAATTGATCAAGCTTGGTACGATTATCTTAGTGGATGATAAAATTCGTCAACATAGGGTACAAGCTGTTAACGCTTTTTTTAGGGGATATAACAGAGCAAATGGGTGGCCTGGGAAATTCCCATATATGAATCCTGTTGAACATATATGAAGCACGTTACAAAATAGAATGGATGATAATTATGAAACTGTATATTGTTAAATTTGATAATTTAATCGCAACCATGACTCACAGAGTTCGAGGGATCACTCGAATTGGTGGTGGCCATGCTCAGTATTAATATTTGTAACTATTTTTCTTCTTTTAAATTAAAACTTTACTTAAAAGTAATACTTTGATATAAAATAGTGCACATATCAAACATTTCTGAGAAATGCATTACTTTCCATATCGCCTTGTTTGATCAACTATTGAAAAACAAGAACATTTAGTGACAGTTTACATAAAATCCAACAAAATAACGTCCGTTTTTTGCAAGATCATGAAAATCTATTAAATAGTTTTTGAAAAACGCCTTAAAATTAAGCAAAATAATGAGGTGATCGAGTTTTGTACCTGTTTAATTGTTGAACCTTTATTAGATTGAAACTAATTTTTTCTAACATTATTTTAGTTCAGAACCTTCTAATAATTATAATCAATAAGCTCTTGTTCAGGTCTAATATGTCCTTATCCTCATAAAGTCACGTCGATAATATTCATTATTTTAGTCTTTAATTCGCTAAGTCAGCCCGCATTGCTTTCATACTTTTATTGTACGTGTGTCGACAAATCCATGGACTTTTTTCTTTGTTGCTTGCGTTCCGACAGAAAATGTTGGAAGTTGCTGCAGACCATAATAAAAGGTAATTAGGGCTCGATTCAGGGGTAGGCAAGGTGGGCATTGCCCGGGGCGACAAGTTAACCGTTCTAGAAAATTAAAAGCAAAGGGTTATTTTGTTCTTGTTTATAAAGAAATAAAAGCAAGAAAAGACGGTAACATTATTACACAATATAAAAAAATCTGTAAATTTCCTTTATCCGGACGTTCCTAGTTATGAATCTTTCTTTCATTAGGGATAGTTAAGTGTGACCCAATTTAGTTCCCCACATTGTCATTTAGTAACTCATTTATACTGTCATTTCAAATATTTATATTGTCCGCCATTTTATTTCACCATATTGGATTCATATCAATATTTTCTTGGTTTCTGCAAATGTCACATTTGATTTTTGGGTATAATTTAAATTAAATTAAATAAGTTGTTTTTACCTTACCTTTTTAAGACGGCCATTTTGTTCTGTCATTTTGAATTCGCAACAGTTTATCCCTATATCACTTTTAGTGTTTGTGTAAAAATTGTCAGTTGAATAAGATTTTTTTACGCTGATTTTTGAAACATTTTATTTGGCCGCTATTATACGAAATTTAAACTTAATCTAATAAGTAGTTTTTTCAGGCTTAGTTTTTATTAGGCCACCATTTTGTTTTGCTATCTTAGATTCCTGCGAAAATGTTACCAGTTCATTTCTATGTAACATTCGATTTTTTGAACAAAATTTGGAGTAATAAGATAATTAGTTTTTAGTAATAATTTTTAACATTTCACCTGGCCGCCATTTTGTTCCGTCGTATTGGATTTTCTCTAAAAAGTTATCAAGTCAAAACCGCATGACTGAATTTTTAACCAAAATTTGAAGTTAATCTGGTAAGTAGTTTTTAGCTACGCAGCGAAATGAACAGTTCGACGGAATTGATAAAATATGTTTTTTGGCTTCTAGGTATACTAAAACGTAAAGATATGTAAAACCTAGAATGTTTTTTGGCCGCTATTTTGTTCTGCCATAGCACATTTAATTCTTGCAGAAAATTTGAAATGAATCTATTAAGTAGTTTTTTCAGGATGATTTTTTAAATACTTCATTTAAGCCGCCATTTTGTTTGGCCATTTTGGATTCGTACAAAAACTTTTCAAGCTGATTGAGATTTTTGTGCATATTTTAATGTAAATTGGGTAAGCTGTTTTTTAGTAATCATTATTTATCATTTCACTAGGCCGCTATTTTGTTTAATCACATTGGATTATTACCAAAATGTTACCAGATCAACCCCATATGATCCTTAATTTTTGACCAAAATTTGAAGTCAATGGGATAAGCATATATATATATATATATATATATATATATATATATATATATATATATATATATATATATCATAAAGAAAGTAAAAAAATCGGTAAATTTCATTTCAGATCCGCAAATAGTCATTTAGTATACTGTCTGTTTAAACATTTTTATTGTGCGCCATTTTGTTCCGCCATATCGGAATCGTACCAATATTTTACCAGTTTCTACCTATGCCACACTTATTTTTTGGGCTTGACATAAACTTAATTGAAATTTTTTACCCTGATTTTTTGAAACCGCCATTTTGCATGGTCATTTTAAATTCGTACCAGTTATCTCTATCACATTAAATTTTGCATTTTATTTGGCCGCCATTTCGTTTCTCCGTCTTGATTTTTTACCATAATTTCACCAGTTTATCTCTATATCACACTTAATGGATACCCCAAATTTAATATTAGTATACTAAGTAGTTTCTCAGACTGATTTTTTAAAATAATTTATTAGGTCGCCATATTGTTTTACTGTCTTGGATTCATACCAAAATATTATAAGATTATTCCCTGATTTTTGTGCAACATTTTAGGTAAATTGTATAACCTGTTTTTTAGTAACAATTTTTTAACATTTCATTAGGCCGTCATTTTGTTCCATCGTAATGGATTTTTACCGAAATAATGCCAGGTCATCCCCACATAACTCTTAATTTTTGACCAAAATTTGAAGTCAATCGGGTAAGTAGTTTTTAGCTACGCCGCGAACTGACAGACAGATAGACAGACAGACAAATGAAATTGACAAAACCTATTTCTTGGAATCTATAGGCATAAATATGTATAACCTGCAATTTTTTTCACGATTACAAACATTTCATTGGCCGCCATTTTGTTCCGCCATCTTGAATTCGTCCCACAATTTTACCCGTTTATCTCTATATCACAATTAGTGATTGCACACAATTTGAATCGTTTTTCAGGCTAAATTTTTAAATAAAGACTGTACTGTACAGGGTCAGTACATATACAAATTATATTATTTTTCATTCCCCTAATGAAGGAATGGATTACGAGGGAAATCAAATAAAATTATGATACGAATTCAAGATGTTGGAACAAAATGGCAGCCAAATAAAATTTTAAGAAAAAAACGTGAAAAACCTTGTTATTCAATGGACTAAATTACAAAAATTAAATGCGACAGAGGAATAAACTGGTTACATTTTCGTACCAAGATGATGGCTTAATAAAATATTTAAAAAAGAAGCCCAAAAATCTACTTATTAGAATAATTTCAAATTTTGTGCAAGCATTAGGTGTGATATAGAGATAAGCTAGTAAAACTGTGGAAATAATTTAAAATTTGGAATAAAATGGCTACCAAATAAAATGTCTTATAAAATCAGTGTAAAAACTACTGTCTCATTTTAAATTATGTTCAAAAATCAAGTGTAGCATAGGTAGAAACTGGTAAAACATTCGTATGAACCCAATATTGTGGAACAAAATGTCTTTTTTATAAATTCCCGGGTTATCAGCTATTTAGTAATATGTACAACTCGTCAAATATAGCAAGAGAGCACTAGGAGCAAAAGAGAGGAAATTTACGCCCGGCGCGGTGAGACTCGCTTTTGGTTTCACTCAGCAGCAAATCACGTACGATTTGTTGGGATGGAATCCCTGCAAACAATTTATAATTTATATACATAGGTATTATGTTTTTTGTTATACATATTTTGTTTCATTCAAAAACATGTATAGTAGGTATAATAAAAACTAATAAATCAGCTTGCTAAATATATTATTATTAATTAATTAAAATTAATTTAAATTAAAATTAATTAAAACTAATTAATATAGTAGGAAAACGGGTCCAATTTTAATATTAAATATTAGGATACAACCACTTAAGATTTGCTCTTGTGAATGTAAGATATCCATCGCATAGGAGGGTCGCTTTCCGAAAAACCTTGATAATAATTATAATTTCAAATTTGGTACATAGTATTGGTATTATTAGAAATTATGATTCTTTAGAAACTACAGGTTATAATATTTCTCATCTATTTTTTTATACCGTTTGCAGCGCTTAGAAGGGCTCAAAATTTCCTCTTGGAACGTTTTTAGAGTGGTGTTGTACAGTATTTAACTTTAAACGGAGCAATTTCCCAAAATTAAACAGATTTTAATGTATCTTCGAAATAGAGCATTTTGATGAAAGCAAGTACCTTTATTGTGAGAATTACTTAAATATTATCTTTTTAAAAAATAAGTTCTAAAAATAATGTAGAAAAAATATTACAATTTTTCTCTTTCTGTGTCGTTAATTTGACGTTTCTTCTTTTTTATTTACAATTAGGAATGCTGAATCTCTTTTTTGATCTTCGAGATATGCATTAATTATGCTACTAATATATGTACATTTTGCAAATGTTACATCAAATTATGTGCTGTATTTTAAGTTTTAAACATTATATGTATTGACGAAAATCTTTTTTGGCTCTTTCGCAACTGAATAAAAATATTTAACTTTAAATTAATTGAAGCAAATATTTAATATAATTACATACCTCAACATGTAGACTAGTCTGTCTACGGAATGTTTCGATACATAATATAAACAATATTATTTAAACAAGCATAAGAAATTATATCATTTACCTTAAGTTTTTTAGGGACATAGTAATTGTACAAATACTTTCATCCTATCGGGACTCATCAGTGCGCCGTATGTATTAATAATATAATATTAAATGAATAAGCCAAAAAAGATTTTTGTCAATCTATACGCAACAAATAATCTGAACACATTTAAAAATTATATGTATTATTAAATGTATAAAATTTTACTAATTTTCGAATTTGCCCTATTAATTGAATTTGGCTCGAAAAGTTTTAACCTAAAATTTAGATAAATATTCCATCCAAAAGTACATATTGGTTTTAGTGACTCTTTAAGTTTTTTTTTATTTTAGGTTAAAAATATTTTTTTCAAAAATCTTTGTTTTTATTTAACATGCAGAGTAGAAGCACCTTCCTCAATACATTTCATTTAGCTAAAAATTCGTCGTATACTATACACTATTCTTAAGAAAATGAAATATGCATAATGAGGGAGGTTCCGGGTAATTGGCCTCTAAATTGTACAATTTTATGTCTTTTTATAATTTCCCGGGCTATCAGCTATTTAGTAATATGTACAACTCGTCAAATATAGCAAGAGATATGATGAATTCACCGTCTGCGTAAAGAATAGATGGAGAGCGCACTAGGAGGAAAAGAGAAGAAATTTACGCCCGGCGCGGTGAGGTTAGCTTTCGTAGACGGTACACTCAGCAGCAAATCACGTACGATTTGTTGGGATGGAATCCCTGCACACAATTTTTAATTTATATACATAAGTATTATATTTTTTGTTATACATATTTTGTTTCATTCAAAAACAAGTATAGTAGGTATAATAAAAATTAATAAGTCAACTTGCTAAATATATATATATATATATATATATATATATATATATATATATATATATATATATATATATATATATATATATATATATATATATATATATATATATATATATATATATATATATATATATATATATATATATATATATATATATATATATATATATATATATATATATATATATATATATATATATATATATTCTAAATTTGCTAATGCTTTATATTAGACAAACTTACACCAGTTGTCAATGTTGCACCCTCCTGTACTTTTTTAAAGGTCTATTATCATTTGCTTCTCTCTGCATAAACAAAATAACATTGGCTATTACTTCCCTCGTTTGTCCTGACAAAACCTTATGTTTTACTTTAGAATTAAAATCCATTGAGTTCCGCTACTACTTTAAAAATATAGGATATATTTCGTAGGCTGTACCTGTAGTTTACTCTACGAGATACAGTAGGCAATTGACAATTAATCACTGTGGCCATTACGCATTCAGGAGGCGTGTCGATATCAAGAAAATCACAACTCTTCTTACACTTGATGAGTTGTACGGAATATTCTCAAATTAAGTTTCTTTTTATTACCTCAATAAATGGCAAGACATACTATCGGGGAACTTCCGGTGTAAATCTATTAGAGATCGGTTTTACCCAATTACCCTAAATTGCCTCCTAGTGAATTTTTCCACTTATTAGAGGATTGAAAAATAAGATAATATGTATACGTACTGTACATATAAACTACCTGTAGTAAATGGCATTATGCTTTACTTTCTTTGATAAAATCTTAAATGGCAGATTCAAGAAAAAAGCAAGTTCCGGATAAAGCCAATTTTACGGATTTTTTAAAAATTGAATTAACTTCTCACTGTATTTTAAATCTATGTTCGGAACTCAATTGGGTCACACTTCACTATTCTTAAGAAAAGGAAAGATTTATAACGAGGGAACTTCTGGGTAAAGGAAATTTAGCGATTTTTTAATAAATGATACGGATATAAAATGGTAATATTTTCATATGGCCTCTAAATTGTGCAGATTTATTTCTTTTTATTTTTTCCCGGTTATCCACTATTTAGTAATACGGACGGTATATTCGCAAATTATGTTTTCTTTCATTCCATTAATAAATAGCAGGACTCACTATCGGGGAACTTCCTGTTTAAATCACAGATCAGTTTTACCCAATTACTGTGAATTGTCTCCTAGTGAATCCATCCATTTATTAATGGAAAATAACATAATATAATTTATATATGTACTGTACACATTACTAAACTACCTGTACTAAAGGGCATTATGCTTTATTTTCTTTGATAAAACGACAGATTCAAGAAGAAAGAAAGTTATTTTATAAAAATTTAATTTACTTCTCACTGTGTTTTAAATAGGTATTTGGTGCCAAATATGCAACGCAATTGGTGACGAGATATACATTTGACACCTATGTATCTTTGTTAAGAAGTTTGTCGTTAACTTTTGGTTGTACGCTTAGTTTACACTTTTCACAATACATTTTTATGAAAAACGGGAAAATATTTTATATTATATAGATGACTACTTAAAAGAAGACGAAACTTCGACAATTCCACATTTTTCAGTCATATAAACATAAAAAGAGAAGTCCATTAAACATGTGTGTCAACGAAATTTTAACTTACATCAACAGGGCTACAAAATTGTAAGATCTTTTAATGCTATATAAAACCATGCGTTTGAGGTGGTGATTTGCGTATTGGGATTTTTAGATCTTAGCAGAAGTTTGCAACAGGTTAACGTCATATTGACAGCACTTCACCAGTTTAAGATTAAGATACATAGATTTAAAAAAATAACTCACAATGAACACAAAAAAAAACCGAGTAAATAAGAAAACAAATGATAATAGCTGCGCAAACATCTTTAAAATATTATTATTAAGGTAACGGAAACTCACCAAATATGTTCATAGCCATAGACGAATGAAGAGTCCCAAATACGACAGTAATCGTTACAAATAATAGCACGCACAGCCGCATGTTTCACTGATTTTGTGATGGTCAGTTTTGCATACCGCAATTGGTTTGAAATGAATGAAAGGGTAACGCCAGCTTTAACATGCGTCGCACGCCTCATACGCTTCCCTGCCTCGAATCTCCCGTTGTGTCGCCGACGCAAATTTGTATCGAAAAGAAATTCTTAAGTCTTTAACCGCTTTGGGTGTCACTGGGTCAATGAAACTTTTCTTCGACTTGGCATTCGCAACTTACCTTCGCCTTGATTTTGTTAAAACGCGTACTGTGTTGCTTAACTTTAATATAACATGAGTAGTAAAATTAATTATTTAATTATTTATTTATGACAACTGACGTAATCATAATTTATATTCAGCGCAAAATTTTTGATGTTTCATAACTTTTTATTTAGAATCCGATTCCTACGATTTTTTACTAGTTAATAGATCAGTTCATTTGAATTGCATTGTATTCTATAGAAATGAAATTTCATTTGCTTGGATGATTTTATATCCGGGTAACGAGAATGTGTTTTTATTAGTTTGTAACGATCTGTGGAAAAAAACTAACACCTGATCTTGTTCAAAAGTATTTTAAGTTAAGGTTAGAGTCTGTCAAACATTTTGCTATTTGTTTCATTTGGCTGTCTTATTTAAAAGCAAATTTTTGAATAAAACTATTATTTTTTGAGTCCCCTTTCCAACAGGAATCCGGATGCAGAGACAGATAATCATCTGGCAAATAACAAGTTAACAGAAAATCAATTTTCAGTTGAACCGATAAGTGAACTAGAAATTTAGCGCATTCTCCTCTCAGTAAAGTCCAAATCCATTGGTTGTACTCCTTTACTGTTGTCCTCGTATCCTTCCAGTGATTGAATACATATTTACACACGTTTTTCCTCTAGCTAAAAAAGCCGATGCTAAGCTGTTCGTTTATTATGCCTGCTCTCTAAAGACTAGAAAAAATTTGGGATCGTCAAATCAAGAGATTTGTCGAGAAAACTCCATACCCCATGAGTTTCAATTAGGATTTCGCAGTACTCACAGCTGTATTTCGGCATTAACTAAGGTTAGAGATGACATCCAGATTGAATCAGATAGTGGCAGACTGACATTATTAGCCTTACTTGATTACTCGAAAGCATTTGATCGCATAAATCATAGCTTGCTGCTGGCTAATTTGAACGATTTGGGTTTTTCAAGGGGTTCACCAGATCATCTACATTCATACTTACACAACAGATCTCAATCGGTTAAGCTGCGTGGAAAAATATTTGAACCCTCCTACATAACTTGTGGGGTACCTCAGGGTTGCATAGTCGACCCTTTGGTCTTCTCTCTGTATAGTTTAATTTCCTAAAGTTCTGCGATTTTGTAGGTATCATATGTAAGCCAATGACACGTTGATCTATTTTTATTTTCTGAAAATATCTTGACTAAAGCATGCAACAAAATTAAACAGGATCTGTCATCTCTTTAATACATCTCCCGAAAATACAAATTGACTTTGAATACCTCTAAGTAGTGCATGATGTTGTTTGGGGAGTCGCTACTGCTAGATCTCTACCCAGAATCGATGTTTCTATGAATGGAGTACATCTTTCTTTGCAGGAGAGTTAAAAAAACCTGGGTATAGTTTTGAACTGCAGAATGAGATTTTCGGAACACGTCTTTTCTGGACTCTTTGAACGATTTGGGTTTCTCGAGGAGTTCATCAGATCTCCTACATTCATACTTACATAAGAGATCCTAATCGGCTAAGCTTTGTGGAAAAATATCTTAACCCTCCTACATAACTTGTGGGGTGCCTTCAGGGTTCCATACTCGGCCCTTTGCTTTTCTCTCTGTATACTTCTCAGTTCCCTAAAGCTCTGCGATTTTGTAGATATTATATGTACGCCGATGGAACGCAGTTTCATTTTCTGAAGACATCTTGACTAAAGCATGCAAGAAAATTAAACAGGATCTGTCATATCTTTGTTACATCTCTCGGAAATACTGCTTGACTTTGAATGCCTCTATGATGTTGCTTGGAGGGTCCGCTACCTACTCCTCCGAGCATCGATGTTTTGATGAATTGAGTACATCTTTCTTTGAAGGAGAATTAAAAAAACCTGGGTTTGGTTTTGAACTGCAGAATGAGATTTTCGGAACACGTTTCTGCTGTTATCAGAAAAGCGTTTATGAATCTTAAAATGGTCTACTTTATTAGACATTTATACAAAAAATTTATACAAAACTATGGTTCTCTTGCATCTGAACTATGGCGATGTTGTTTACGGATCTAACATAATTTAGGCAGACGCTCAGCGAATGTAGCTAATTTAGAACGCTTGTGTCCAGCTCATTTGTGGTCTTAGAGGCAGAGATAATACATGATCTCTGTCCTCAAGACTTTGGGATGGCTTAATATGGGGGATAGCAGAATATTACACTGCGTAGTCTTTTAGTATACAATTATTTCAAAGAAAACACCTACAAATATTTCTAACAAATTAAAATTTCGTAGTTCAGTCCATACGATAAATATTCGGTATTAAGACCACTGACTATTCCACCACATCGAACCGCTGAATTATTTTGGCTATAATGTAGCTAAAGTATATAATAAAGTTCCCGCGAGTATCAAAAACCTTTAGCTAATTGTTTTTAAAAAACGTCTCAAGACCAACGCAACAAACAATCGTTTGTAGACTTTTATTATGCTTTCCTTGCATTTTGCTGGCATCTGCTATTGTATTCTTTCTCCTGCTTTCGTTTACGTTAATTGTTTTGTCTGTATACATTGTACATTATTATATTTATATTAGGTATAGGCGTAGTTTTATGCTAAATTTAGGTATAGAGCTTCTAGAGTGATGTTTAGTACATTTCAGTTTTTATTTTGTTATCATCATTTACCATTTGCTTTCCACATTTGTCAGGTAGTCTTCGTGATTAACCTTTAAGAGCAACTGGACGTGGACGGTGGTTCTTTACAATACATTGCAAATTTGGGTTGAGTGGAAGAGCGCTGCTCTCCGTGAAAGCGGTGAGTGCGAACTCTGTCTTTGTTATAAACAGTAGTAATATTTTCTTTTTCAATATAACATCATCGGAATTAATATATGCTACTCTGTAACAATAAAGCAGTAAATAGATACTTATTTTTCTGTAATTAGAATAAAATTAACAAAGTTGGCTATGCCATTATTTAAACAAGTGTTTTTGACAGTGACATTTCACTTCCGACGTAAGGAAAATCGCCGCGTTAACAGAGGATGGCGCTAGTAAAAAGTTATGTGGCCCATACTTTAGAATTTCTTCCGTGCACGGAGCTTGGAATAAGTACCTAGAAATAGAAAATTTAACCAGAAAGATACGAGCTTCCGACCACCGCAGCAAATGACCGAATGGTCGTCTTAAGCTCCTCAGTAGATGTGTTACTGAAACATGACCTACAAATGGCACGTAGAATAAATGTGAAATAACCGTACGAAGAAGATTAAAAGAAGTTGGGCTTTACTCGCGTAGGTCAGCAACAGGGCTTCAGCTACATCCCTGCCATCGTTAAGCTCAACTTAAATTTACAGTGTGCAAATTGGACTGTACAACAGTAGAGTAACATTACTCGAGTATCTGCCTGCGGTCACCGTGTGGTCGAGAGCTTGTTTACCGAAGACGTAATGCAGACTGCACCATATCTGAACTACTCTAGTTTTATGGCAGGCTTGTTATGGTCTGAGCCTGAATTTGTAGTGAAATTCATATAGACTTTTACTCTGAATCGGGTAGCTTTAACACCCCATATATAAATATATAACATGAAACCATATAATTTTGAAGACATTTCGGGTTAAAAATATCACAACTCTGTCAAACTGATTGTTGTGACATGTCAGTCAAAACTAATCAGCTGGTAGAACTAGACCAACTTGTAAAAGTGGTAAATTCAATTGCAAATGGAAACATAATGCATTTTTACCCAATTTTTTAACTTTGGATAAAAAAAATTAAATCTATGTCCTGTAGCAAAAAGATGTAATTTTTGATATATTTAATTGTTTTTATCCAGGAGGTACCGGTGCGACGGCAAACAGAATTCGTGCACGCTATAATTCAAAAAAATCCCAAAATTCACCCTTAATACTGATTGAGCTGATTTTTGCACCAGTCTAGAGAAAATATAGACATTTCTTTGTATATTTACTTGATTTACCTAAAGTTCAACCGTTCACATGCTAGAGGGCCAAACTTAAAACCATAGAGAAATATATGGATAGAACAGTGCAATTTTGTTTCTAAATGGCTTGTCCTGTATAAACGTGGTTTTTGAATCTCTTGGGGCCAATTTGGGATCCCAACAGGAAACAGTTTTTTTTAGTTTTTCTGCTTTAGTTTTTCTGCATTTCGACCGCTTTCTCGTCATTTAAGGTATAGGCATCCTATATTGATTTTAAATATCCTTATATTTCACCCAAACCCCCTTTTTATCTTGACAAAGTAGTTAGAGTTTCGACTCCGCAAAATGCTTACAAAGTTACCCCATTTTTTACACCTTTTTTATTTTTTTTAACTGACATTCCGTGCTCCTATATTGTCCGTTAACGAATTTGTCCAAGATTATTGGACGAGAATTTCGAAAAATTAACCATAGTGACTGCACTTTTTAATCATCGGGGTTTCTAAAAGAGTGCCCCCATCGGACGCTATTATCGGCTTATTATAAGTCCCAACGAAATCGCATTTTTAGCAAAAGAAGCGCCTATTTGTCCTCTATGATCAACCCCATAGAAGGGCATTTGCCCAACGAACCCGTACACTTCGAAGGTCAAAAAACTGAAATTTCAAAAAGATCCAATCCAAAAAGAGAAATGCGCGAACAGTAACAAGGTGAGGACAATGACAAAATCGCTCGAGAAGTTTCCGAGAGACAGGGTGTTAAACTTTGCGTATATACCATATAAAATACATAGGGAAATCAGTAAATACTAATAATAATGCTTTGTTCTTGTTATACAGGGTATCTATATGTAAAAGTTATTTACCCTTATCCTATATCTCCGAAATGAAGCGTTTCCGGATGAATGTTCCTATAAAACTTTTTTTTTTTTGAGAAAACTTATTTTGTGTCAGTGTCTTACTACTATCCCAAAAACCTCTCGAATAATTTTAAATATATATTTTTTTCAGGATTTCACTGAAACCACTTTTTCACCAGATCAAGGCGTGATCCTTTCATTTTTATAAAGTACGATCCAATCTCAATGAACTAGTTTGTCAAATGGTAAAACAAATCATAGGAATGGGATTGAAAATAAAAAGTTATGAAATATCGATCTTTATAAAAATTATGGGGTGTCGAATATTTGATTCGGTGTGTTTATTTCACATGAAATCAGCAACACCTGAAACCTTGAATATCACGTTCATTAAGACTATCTATTCCACATCTTTCTATACCAACATCCTCCGGTATTAGACAACGACTCTTTTAGACTCTACTATAATAGGACGATTGTCACTGATAGACAGATGATGAATAACCGACCCGACATTGTGCTGGTATCGAGATGGCTATCGAGGTCCTACAAATGTGGCAACTGGACATCAATGGGTCTGGTAACGAAGACTGTAGAAGGACTCCATAAAACAGCTATATGGGCCTCCAGAAAAACGTTTTGGATTCCTGCCATTTTATCAGGAAATTTTTAAAGAGAGGACCTTGATTTCGGTTTTTCTTAACACACCTACGCTTTTTGATACTTGTTTCCGGGATGGGTGTTGTACCCTAACATTTATTGATGAGTTTATAATAAGAATAATAATAATAAGTTTCTTCAAATATACAGTTGAACTATATAATATAGTGGCACACCGCCTACCAGATATATATACTAGTTTACATTTAAGAATATTTTATATCATTACTTTTAACAAAAAATCAAAAGAACATGTGACTTTATTTGTTGATCAATCAAATCAATTCGAATAAATATTCAATCTTAATTTATATTTTTCTCCAATGCTCTTAAGTCTATATAATTGTGTTTGTAAATAATGGAGTTTTCATGTCGAGACAACAACGGATCTAAATAATTTCATTTGTGAAACTAATAACATCAACGTATAATTGAGAAGTATACATGGATAACAAAAAATTACCTTAATCCACTTTCTGTCTATACTTTCACCATTTCGAATCATTTTAATGACCCACTTTTCCTTAAAAAATATGTTTTCCCTTACCGAAAAATCTTCGTCAGAGACCATGTGCAGTATACATGCGAATATTGTTATTAATTATATTATTTGTCATTTACTGTCTGAATGGTAGCTAATCAAGTATTTTCCTTTTTTTATTCCACCTTTAATTCCTCACATATCTCTTGTCTTATTGTAGCTTTTGAACTTGTTTACTTTATGATATTTTGTGGGTGGTTTTTTACTTCTAAAGAAATAACCTACTTTTATTTATTTATTTCTTGTTAAGTAGACTTTTTGCAAAGTATAAACAGTGTGAAGAATTACTAAGCCTAGAAATACAAAACACATACTACAACACATTTGATAAAAACAAACATTTAAACATGTTTTAAAATATGATACTGGAATCTTAGAAATACGTTGAAATACATTTGATATAAAAAACTTTAACTTTAAGCGCCTTAACTGTTTTCTAAATTTCTTTTGAGGTTCTGTTGTTTTAATTCCATTAGGCAGCTTATTAAATACAAAATACTAAACAAAACGGGCTGGTTTTATACTTTGATAAACAAAAATTCGGAATCAATATATTGTTGCTTTGTCTTGTTTCATATTTGTGCTGCGTAGGTACAACTGGAAATTGTGCCTCAAATTCGCAAAGAGCGGCTTTCGTTAAAAGTATGAGTGATAAAGGAAGTAAGTTAAGCTTTTTAAAATCAGGACAGCAAGATTCCATGGGAGTGAGGGAAAATATTTTTCTGATTAGCCGTTTCTGCAAAACAAATAAACGATATATTTCCGTGGCCTGATGCCAATAAAGAACCATATATTTTAAATGGCTGTAAGCTAGAGCATAGTAAACATTTATTAATTCCTTAGTAGATAAAACATTTTCTAAATTTGCAAGAACAAAATAAGCTTGTACAAGCAAGGTATAAGCCTAGGAATTCACACATATCTGTTTTAGTTATTTGTTTATTATTTAAATTTAAATTAAACTCTAGTAGTTATCGTTTAATTGAAAAAGTCAGATACTGAGTTTTTGTTTATTTCCTTGACAATATTCATTAAAAGTTTTAAATTTTGGTTTGCACGTTGTATTAATACATTAAATGATGGGTCAGTTAGTATTATTGATGTGTCATCTGCACATAAAATCATGATATCCTTTTCTCCCAGATCTAAAAAGGCTTCCAGGTCATTTATAAATTAAATGAACAAAAGCGGTGACAAATCACTGCCCTGAGGAACTCCGAATTTTAGTTCTTGATATTCAGAGGACGAATTACCTAATGTTTCCCTTATTTTCCTGTTTGCCAAAAAAGATTTTTAAGTAAGATATATTTCCCCTAATGCCCATTTTATTTAATTTCCTGAATAAAATATCGCTATCTACACAATCAAAGGCACGAGTTAAATCAAAAAGCAGTACAATTGAATAATATTTTTTATCTTTTGTTGCATAAATAAATCGGAGAATATTCTACCGAGTTGGATGTTAACAACTTGCCATATTGTTTTAGAAGGGTTTGCAGGGGTTAGAATCACTTTGGCCTTGTATGTTTTCTTTGCCTCAGAGTATTGACTTTTTGTTTCTTGAATTCAGTGTTTTTACTAATCCAGAATAGGTTTTTCTTAGTTCCTCACTGTCTCGAAGGATGTCTAGATTTATTTAACTACCCGTATTACGGGAACTTATACTAACCCTTCTAATAGGAGATGTCAGATCAAGAAGATAGATCAGGTTAATATAAAAAGCATCCCAAGCCATGTTTACATTTTGTAACTGGAATACCCCAGAAAAATAGTTTGTTGAAAGGAAATAAATGTTTTAAGTTTCGTAAGTTATCTTCAACAAAAAAGCGTTTAAAGATATGTTTTAGGACATTTTAGAATAGGTGCAGTATTTGAAAAAGTTCCCAATCCCAATGTAATTTGTGCCAAGTGATCTGCTTGTATATATTTAGACTCAAAAAATGGTGTATAAATATAAGTCTAAAGCGGAAGGCAAAACATCAGATGCATATCTAGTTGGTTCTAGAACTATGGAGCTCATCTCGATACTATTCAATATGTGAAAAACTTGAGTTCTAAAAAGTAATTCTTTTAGACTGTCTACATTTAAATCTCCACAAATTAAAACAGCCTCTCACGTTTACTAAGAAGAGTCAACAGCTCATTACAATAGTTGGCAAAAAGACCAAAATCCTCTAGAAAATTTGAAGTACACGATCTGTAAATAACCGCCAGCGCTATCTTTTCTCCACTGAAAGTGGTTTCATCAGCTGCACATTCAAAAATGAACTTTCTCGTATTTTTTTAAGTAGCAATTGGTTCGACGGTTGACGGCAAAGCACGTCTGTTACTATGGCTTTCACAGTCGGGGACGAAAACCTGGTGTGGATCGTGTCATTTCAGAAAACCTTGTTTTTCGGCATTCCGGTGGGTATATTTCGGAAACTATTAGAGATAGGGCGATGAATTTGACATGTGTTTTAGAGGAGACGTAGATCTGCACGATTCGTTTGTAGACTTTTCTGAACCAAATTTGGTACCGGAGATGTAGTACCGCAAATTCGACCAAAAAAAAACAAATTCAATGTAACACGGTTCAGGTCTCAATTTTTTATTTTTGTTGTCGAAAGTTTCTAGAACGGTGTCCCTTCAGGTCATACAGAGCCCTATTGTTTTTGGTAGAGCTTCGAACCCGTTTCGTGGTTTTACGATTTTTTTTAATTACATTTTTTAAAAAAGGGTGTTTTGGGGCGCTTATAGCTCGAACTGGGTACTTCTTGGCGAAATTTTGCCAGACATTTTTCATTGGAAATATAGAGGAGAACGAAAAGCTAAATGACCGGAAAGTATAAACTTTTAACAAAAACTGAAATTTTCCGAAAAAAAAAATTTTTTTTTGATACATTTTGCTTTTTATAGGAAAAATCAGGCGTCCTGTCGGAAAACTGATTACGGCATCGAAAAGGGCTCAAAAATATACACAGAACGGAATATCTGTGAAGGAGTCTGAATAGGTACAGGGGGTGCAATTACTAGATAAAATTTGTAGTTTCCCAAAAATGGGTAGGTACATTTTTCCACATTACTCTATATTACAAGAACAAAACACAACAACATATTAAAGTGAACACCCTGTAATAGAATATTATTTTAGTAATTGCTGTTCTACATTTAATTTAATTTTATAATGGGTAGATTCTCCCCGGTTTGCTACATATTTACAAAGGAACATGGGCATGGAAGTGATTTTGGTTTTTATAGGAAAAATCAGGCGTCCTGTCGGAAAACTGATTACGGCATCGAAAAGGGCTCAAAAATATACACAAAACGGAATATCTGTGAAGGAGTCTGAATAGGTACAGGGGGTGCAATTACTAGATAAAATTTGTAGTTTCCCAAAAATGGGTAGGTACATTTTTCCACATTACTATATATTACAAGAACAAAACACAACAACATATTAAAGTGAACACCCTGTAATAGAATATTATTTTAGTAATTGCTGTTCTACATTTAATTTAATTTTATAATGGGTAGATTCTCCCCGGTTTGCTACATATTTACAAAGGAACATGGGCATGGAAGTGTTAACATCAAGTTCTTTTTGAAGTAAATAACCCAAAGGTAACAAAAAGCAAAATTTCGCGAGGTTAGTCTAACATAATCAATTCAGGTCAATAACACAATCTAACGTTCTCTCGGACTGGAGTATGATGGAGAAATATTAATGACGTCATGGGGATGTCGCTTTTTAACCGGCTTCAAAAAATGTATTTTTATGTATGTACAGTTGCGATCACTAAAATCCGGGCTCCTATATGACGTTTAGTGTCATTTTTTCTAAATTTTGGTAAAGCAGGCTTGTATTACCTCATTGTTCTAATTAAAATAGGATAATTAGGTAAATGGTAATTTACTTGAAAGGCGTCATTTATTATTAACATAGAACAGAAGCTTTCACAGCTTTGGTCAGTTAATCATGGTTCTTGGGATAAGACCGTGTCAAATTAGAACTACTATCCGTCGTTTCGCCTTCGATTGCACGAGGCATCTTCAGGGAAGTTTACTCTACGAGATCTGAACACTGAATGACCCCGGAGAGATTCAGGTGAGCTTTTATACCCGAGTTGTGCTCGCCGAACCATGACCCTGTGTTAATATCGGTTTCCTCGTGTGATGTATAATTTTTTGTATGTCTAAAAGTTTCAATACATTCTTTCATTTTTCGTCTATAAAAGGCTCGACCTATGCTAGAACCTTGGTTTACATTTATAATATAGCCAGTGGTATGCTGGTGTTCAGCTACAGCAGATTGAACAATTTGTTTCTTTTTAACACATCGTTCATGTTCCTTCAGTCTGGTTGATATTGAGCGTCCTGTTTCTCCCACATACACATAAAAGCTGGTTAAAATAGTTCGCAAAAAGACGAAATTCGACCAGAGAATTTAAAGAACACGATCTGTAAATAACCGCCCGCGCTATCTTTTCCCCATTAAAAGTGAATTTATCAGCTGCACATTCTAAAATGAACTTTCTCGTATTTTTGTAGTAGCAATTGGTTTGACAGTTACTAAACAATCTTTTTTGACAAAAATTGCCACTCCATCGAACTAGTTTAAGTTAGTATATTCCTTTTCTCTGCGTGTTACTATAGGTGCCCAGAGTAAGTTAGTCATTGCACTTTTCGTAGTGTGTAGAGATGTAAGATCTCCCTCGAAAGAAACGTTAGCTCTATTTTGTTCACTGTGCCTTCTATCTTGTAGCAGTTCTCTATTCGTACTTCGTGAGATTAGTTTTGTTAGTCTCTCAGGGAAATTTTGATGTTGAGTGGTATTACTTTCACTTGAAAGATCCATTTGATTGCCTGGGATGGCTTTTAGTGATGTTGTTAGATGATCTGTTTCCTCCTCCGGCTCCGATAGTACTGTCTCTTCGTCGTTGGGTAACGAATATTTATTATATCATTGATAGGGGAAATGTTAATTATGTCATGAAGATGTCGCTTTTTAACCGGCTTCAAAAAATGTATTTTTATGAATAAACAGTTGCGATCACTAAAATCCTGGCTCCTATATGACGTTTAGTGTCATTTTTTCTAAATTTTGGTAAAGCAGGCTTGTATTACCTGATTGTTCTAATTAAAATAGGATAATTAGGTAAATGATATTTTACTTTCAAGGCGTCATTTATTATTAACATAGAACAGAAGCTTTCTCGGCTTTGGTCAATTAATCATAGTTCTTGGGATAAGACCGTGTCAAATTAGAACTACTTTTCGACGTTTCGCCTTCGATTGCACGAGGCATCTTCAGGGAAGTTTACTCTACGAGATCTGAACACTGAATGGCCCCGGAGAGATTCAGGTGAACTTTTATACCCGAGTTGTGCTCGCCGAACCCTGACCCTGTGTTAAGATCGGTTTACTCGTGTGATGTATATGACTATAACCCGTATCTAAATTTTTTGTATGTTTAAAAGTTTCAATACATTCTTTAATTTTTCGTCTATAAAAGGCTGGACTTATGCTAGAACCTTGGTTTACATTTATAATATGGCCAGTGGTACGCTGGTGTTCAGCTACAGCAGATTGTACAGTTTGTTTTTTTTTAATACATCTTTCATGTTCCTTCAGTCTGGTTGATATTGAGCGTCCCGTTTCTCCCGCATACACATAAAAGCTGACTAAAATAGGTCGCAAAAAGACGAAATTCGGCCAGAGAATTTGAAGTACACGATCTGTAAATAACCGCCCGCGCTATCTTTTCCCCATTAAAAGTGAATTTATCAGCTGCACATTCTAAAATGAACTTTCTAGTATTTTTTTAGTAGCAATTGGTTTGACAGTTACTAAAAAATCTTTTTTGACAAAAATTGCCACTTCATCGAACTAGGTTAAATTAGTATATTCCTCTTCTCTGCGTATTACTATAGGTGCCCTGAGTAAGTTAGTCATTGCACTTTTCGTAGTGTGTAGAGGTGTAAGATCTCCCTCGAAAGAAACGTTAGTTCTATCTTGTTCACTGTGCCTTCTATCTTGTAGCAGTTCTCTATTCGTACTTCGTGAGATGCTGGGAGATTAGTTTTGTTAGTCTCTCAGGGAAATTTTGATGTTGAGCGGTATTAATTTCACTTGAAAGATCCATTTGATTGCCTGGGATGGCTTTTAGTGATGTTGTTAGATGATCTCTTTCCTCCTCCGGCTCCGATAGTACCATCTCTTCGTCGTTGGGTAACGAATATTTATTATATGATTGATAGGGGAAATGTTGATTATGTCATAAGGATGTCGCTTTTTAACCGGCTTCAAAAAATTTATTTTTATGGATAAACAGTTGCGATCACTAAAATCCGGGCTCCTATATGACGTTTAGTGTCATCTTTTTCTAAGTTTTTCCACAAAATGTGCAGAGTTTTTTTTTTAAAGAATCTGCTTTATATGGATTGAGAAAATTTGAAAAATATTACCTAGTTTGTATGTCGGCGACTCTGTTGCACTGACAATCGGTCGAAGTAGTACATCTTGTGTATCTTAGGAAGACCGTAAAACCTAGGAATCTTGGAGCTGCGTGATTGTAATGACTTCTTCTCCGCTGCTGGTAGGCTGGATGCGTTAATCAGACTGGTGATTTTTCTTTCTATTCTGCTTGTAGGATCTGCCTACAAAACCTTAGAGATGTTGTTGTCCAAAATTTGAGTTATCTTTTACAGGTATTCCGTTCTGTCCCCGGCTACTGTAGCGTTGCCTCTATCTGCTGAAAGGACCAAAATGTTTGAATCTTCATTTAATGTCTTCATCGCTGCTTTTTCGGCTGCAGAAAAATTCGACTTCGGTGGTTTTGAATTTTTAATGATCTTTGCTGTCTCATATCTGACTTCATCAGCTTACACTACCGGTAACCTTTTACAAAAAAAAGACATTTCGTGGACAAACGTAAAACAATCCAGTTGGATCTCGAATATATTTTGGTCAGTTTCGATGTAGAATCACTATACATAAATGTGCTTGTCAACGACTCAATTTTCATTATATCAGACATATTGGATCATAATAATCTTAAGTCCTAACACTGGAACCTGTGGTGGAAGCTAGATCAAAATACAAGAGTTCTAACCACACTACACCACAACTTGTTACGTTCTGGACGCGCGTTTATTTATCATCTGCTGATGATGCTAACTTGGTTAGCGAAACGCGCGTCCCGAACGTAACAAGTTGTGGTGTAGTGTGGTTAGAATTCTTGTATTTTGATAATAATCTTGATAAGAACTTAACAGACCTAGTGGAACCGTATCTTACCTCTACTTATTTATTTTTTCAAGGAACATTTTATGAACAAACTTCAGGGGCAGCTATGGGATCTCCTCTTTCACCGGTGGTAGTGAATATCTTTATGGAAGCCTTTGAGCATATTGCTCTAACATTCGCTCCACTTAAAACAAAACACTAGTATAGATATGTAGATGACACTTTTGTTGTTTGGCCTCGTGGACAGGCTAATCTCCTCATATTTCTGGACCTTAGCAACAACATCATAACATCAAGTTCACCATGGAAATTGAATCTAATGGATCGATTCCCTTTCTAGACGTATGTGTTCGAAAGAAGGAAAATGGTACATTATAACAATCTGTGTATAGAAAACCGACGCATACAAATAGATAATTCAAAGCAAATTCCCACCACGATCCAGCACAAAAGAAATCGGTTATTAACTCACTAGTATTTAGAGCGTTTCGATTTCTGATCAGGATTCTCTAACATCGGAAACATCAAAACTGACGGAAACTAACTAATTTGAGCGTATATTATAAATCTTAATTATTAATAAAACAACACTTATTTATTCTATTAGGGACGTCGAACAAATTAACCCAGGTTTAGACCTCGAAAACTTTGTTCCTGAAAGGCTGATCTTTACAATAAAAGTTCTTATAAATAAAACTAAAAAGTTAAAAATCGATATTTTATTCTATCTTGGAAATTTTACTATATGAAGTTAGGCATTAAGTCATTACATACATAAATATATTCTTGTAATGAACTTAGTACCCAGGTCTTAGAAGAACACCGGCTTTATAAAGTGAAGTTTCCAACACAGAAAAAAATATTATTTTTTACTTTTTTAGTGTTTTTTTTAACCAATTTTATTTTTTATAAAAGTTTTACAGTTAACCAAGCAGGTTTTGTAGGAAAATCTAACTTTTAAAATGAAACATTGCGCTTTATCACTGAATTTTAACCCATCTGAAGTTCCTGATATAACTATCATGAAAATCTATTACAAACTGATTTGGAGAAAGTTTTGGTGAATTATATTGTGATAATAAAATATTTAAAAAAAAATAAAACCGACTTAATCTTAATTAATTAAATAATCGATAAGAAGTAAAAAATAATATTTTATTTATTCCTTAAATATAGACATTTAGAAGTCGACGCCTAAAGCAGCCTCATCCAGCCATTACAAAATATAGTTGATGTATTTTATATTACATTACATATAACCCAAATATATAGCTAGCCTTATATCTTTTAAAACTGATGCCCGAATCTCTTGCTCTCAGGGCCGCCGCAAGCGCAAACTGTTATTTCTAACCAATCGCTGACCCCAAAGTCAAATGGCAATATTAACTTCCTATAAGACATTTCATAAACACACCAATAACGAATTCACATTTCGAAACATGCGCAGAAATATTTTCTGAAGCTTGCAACTGTTTGCTAGGTTAGTGCATGAGGATTTTATTGATGGCAGTGTTATAGAAAATACGTCTAGGTAAACTAAATGTAAACTATAAGGATCGAATTGCGAAGGAGGAGGTTCTCTTTTTTTGAAGTCGGTTAAAAAACTGCCTTTACCTACAACTTACCTTGTACAGAATTCCACTACGTTTTAATTAACTAACCCCAAACCGCCTGTTTATTACAATAATAAAATACAATAAGAAGGTACCATCATTGTTGCAGTTTGGTGTTGTTTAAGACATAAGATGACGCTGAATTGATAACATAAGATGTTTAATTAATTATTACTTACAAATATGTTTGGTAAAATCATAAACTTAATCTACGAAGAAACCTACAGAGTGTCTTTGATTTTTTTTATAATGTCTTAGTTAACTTCAGTAATGTTGATAAGGTGCCCGTTACCCTATAATTTGAATAAATAAATTATAAAATTGTAACGGTCGATTAAGATCATCAACCTTGTTGCATTGTAATGCTCCCTCATCTAACTATATACACTGGACAAGTATTTCTTGTTTAGCTTTTGTTCGCACTCCGCAAGTTTTAAGAGTAAAATATAACCAATTCAAATGCGTTGCTTTATACAAGTGCTGCTTTTACTGTGCTTCATGATTATTAAATAACGAAAAGAAGGAAAAGCCGAAAAGAAAACAGACAGTGACGGGTGATAAGTGGTTTTAAAAACAGAAAATCATGTAGCAGAAATCATTTGTTGAGAGATTTGAACATCGAAGAAGATTATTAATTAACAAAGAACGAAAGCTTTCACGGCTGTGGTCAATTAAGAAATCATGGTTCTTGGGATTAGACCGTGTCACAATGGAATCATTTTCCGACGTTTCGCCTTCGATTGCACGACGCATCTTCAGAGATCTTCACTTCACGAGATCGGAACACTGAATGAGCTCGGAGAGACCCGGGCTGGCTATTTATAGTCGACCTGTGTTTACCGAAGCGTGACTCGGTGTAACGATCGGTTTCCACGTATGGTGTAGACTGAAGCCCGTATCTCGTAAAATTGTTAGGATGCTTATAAATTTCAATAGATTCTCTAATTTTGCGTTTATAGAGTCCCGAAACCGATGCAAGAACTTTGGTTTCTTTTACATTTATAACATGCCCAGTATAATGTTGGTGTTCAGATACAGCAGATTGTACAATTTGTTTCTTGCTGATACATCGTTCATGTTCATTAAGCCTAGTCGATATGGATCGTCCAGTTTCTCCAATATAAATATCACCACAGGAACAAGGAATTGCATATACTCCTTCCGTTTGAAACGGAAGAATGTCCTTTGGCGATCTCAAACATTGTCCAATTTTCTTGTGTGTGTTGAAGATTGTACGTATCTTGGACCTGCGAAGTAACCTTGCAATCTTGTCTGTGGTTCCGTGTATAAATGGAAAAACTACATTTCCTATCGGTAATTCCTTATTAGTATCATTTCGTGGAGTAGGATTATTATATTTTATAATTGATCGTCTAATATCATCAGTCCAATATCCATTCCCTCTTAAAGCTTGAGTCAGTTTCTCTGTTTCCGACTGTAAAGAATTTTGGTCACAAATCGCGAGAGCTCTGTAAACCGATGAATTAATGACTGATTGGTTTTGTGCTGGATGATGATGGGAATTTGCATTTAAGTACCTGTTCGTATGCGTTGGTTTTCTATATACAGAGTGTCCTAAGGAACCATCCCCTTTCCTTTGTACAAGAACATCTAGAAAGGGAATCGTGCCTTTTGATTCAATTTCCATTGTAAATTTTATGTTAGCATGTTGTTGATTTAGATGATCGAGAAACCCAGGGAGGCTTTGTGGACCATGTGGTCATATTACAAAAGTGTCGTCTACATATCTGAACCATGATTTTGGTTTTAGTGGAGACGACTCTAAGGCTTCCACCTCAAAAGCTTCCATGAAGATATTGGCTACCACCGGTGACAGTGGAGATCCCATGGCTGCTCCTGAGGTTTGCTCATAGAAAGTTTCTTGAAAGACAAAATACGTTGATGTAAGACATGCTTCAATTAGATCTAAAAGTGAGTTTTCAATACTATTATGGTGAAATAAGTCTGATATTATGGAAATTGAATCATTTATAGGCACATTCGTATACAGCGATTCTACATCGAAACTGACTAAGATATCTTTGGGATCTATTTGGATTGATTTAAGTTTTTCTACAAAATGCGTAGAGTTTCTAGTATATGAATGTGTTTTTCCTGTAAAATTATTAAGAATATTTGAAAGATATTTCCCAATTTTGTAAGTAGGAGATCCTATTGCACTGACGATAGGTCGAAGTGGTACATTAACCTTATGTATTTTAGGTAGTCCGTAGAACCGCGGGATCCTTGAGCTGCTTGGCCTTAACACTTTCTTCTCCTCTGTTGGTAGGTTGGATGCATTTATAAGGTTGGTTATCCGTCTTTCAATTTTGTTCGTCGGGTCTGCTTGGATCACTCTGTAGATGTTGTCGTCCAAAAGTAGTATCTCTGTTTTGTCCATGACGACAGTGGCATTTCCCTTGTCCGCTGGTAGGACCAAAATGCCTGTATTGTTGTTTAATGTTTTTATTGTCGTTCTTTCCGCAGCTGATAGATTCGACTTAGGCGGGTTACAATTTTTGATGATCTTCGCTGTTTCATACATTATTGCGTCAGCTTCTTCTGCTGGAAGCCTTCTAATTGTCGCTTCAACGAATGACACTATATCTTCTACGGGTATGTCCTTTGGTGTAATGGCGAAGTTTTGACCTTTAGATAGGACGGATTGTTCTGCTTCAGTAAGGATTTTGGAAGATAAATTTATAACGGTGTCCTGTGGCGGTTTTAGTGGTCTTCGGCTGTATAGCAGTCCTTCGAACTTTTTCTGTTGCTTAATTGTAACTGCTTGATGTATTCTTTCTGCTTGCGCATATTTGATATATAAAGTATAAAAGCTAATTTTAAATGAATATTTAATAACTTACGAGCGTTTATATCCAAATCACCTCGAGTAGCTTGTATCCTTTCTCTTACCAATGCCATATTGGCTCGTTTGTAGATGTTCCTTTCACTTTTTAATGTTATGTGGTGTTTCATCTGTAGATTTTGGTACTACGTCTTCATCTCGGCATCTAAGGAGAAAAGCTAGTTGGCAAAATAGCTCCTTCTTGTTGTTCCTAAGATCGCCAAAAGTTTTGGCATCCTTCTTGATTTCCTCCGCATAGAGGTTAGCTGACAAAGAACGAAAGCTTTCACGGCTGTGATCAATTAAGAAACCATGGTTCTTGGGATTCGACCGTGTCAAAATGCAATCACTTTCCGACTTTTCGCCTTCGATTGCACGTAGCATCTTCAGGGATCTTCACTTCACGAGATCGGAACACTGAATGAGCTCGGAGAGACCCGAGCCCCGAGCTCATTCAGTGTTCCGATCTCGTGAAGTGAAGATCCCTAAAGATGCATCGTGCAATCGAAGGCGAAACGTCGGAAAGTGATTCCATTTTGACACGGTCTAATCCCAAGAACTATGATTTCTTAAGATTACAAATTGTTTCAAAATCGATGCAGATTTATTCTTTTTATTAAAAAAAAACGGATTTTAGCTAACCCATAATATGTTTCAGTATCATTTGACCACTCAGTTGACAAAAGCCGAAAACAACAAGGCTTCTGTAAGACTTAACTACACAAAATAAAATGAAAAGAGCAAATTACTATCTCCTAGCCCCACATCAAACAAACATAAATATGATTTTTATTTGATTTACCGATAACTGGTAGATCAACAAAGAACACGAGCGCTCATCTAATCGTGCGTTCATGTTCGCTAAACCGTCCACACCCAAAGAACAGGAGAATTCTTGTTTGCTCTTGCTTATGCTTATTTTTTCAGTGAGTTCGCTCTTTATTAAGGTGCGTCCAGTCGAGTGACGGATCAACCAGCTATGTATAGGGTGTCCAGATTTCGATGGTTTTACGGGGTATCTCGGTTAATTGGAAAGATATAGGGTTGTGGTTTTCATATAACTATTAGCACTTTATATTAAAAAAAATCTTACGTACAACTATTAGGGTATCTACTAATTCAATAGCTGAAAACCTAATATAAAACTAAAAATAATTAAACATATAAAAATGAATTTAAAAGTATTAATAGCTATTTTTTTATAAATATGGTTCAAATTGTTGGCCGCCAAATCTTCCCACAAAAAGAAACCGCGAACCGATAAATCGGGTGACCTAGGCGGCCATTTTACAGGTCCATTAATTCTAATCCAGTGGCCTGGAAAGTTTGCGTCTAGATAGTCTCTCACTATTTAAGAATTATGACCGGGAGCTCCGTCTTGCAGTCGGGCCAAAGGAACAACTATTTCCAGAATCTCTATATATTTAATTACAATAATGGTGCCGTCATAGCTTTATAGACGATTTTGCTTCCAAGAATAAAGCATGAAACATCCAAGGCAAATCCAAACCTGCCTTACCTTTCACGTGGAAATATAACATGCTTATTTTCCTGAGACCAAACACTATCATTATGCCGGTTCAAATACCAGCACTGGTAAAATGCGCCTCATCGATATAACACCTCAAAATTAATAGCCATGTCCTGCATTGGCAAATACCAATTGGAATACTTTTGTCAGCGTCCTGCGTCACCAGGATGTAATTTTTGTACCAAATGAAATTTATGTGGTTTAAACTTTGGTTTCTTTTTTTTTGTTTGGACCCTGGATTTAACAACGCACATAGAAGCTACAATTTTTCGACAGCAATTAGATGGTACTGCCTCGACCGAAGCTGACACCCTCACTTTGTCAATATCGCAATTTTCCTTTTTTGTCTATATAGCAGTCATAAAAAAAAGGACTGTCAAGCAAATCTCAGTCGAACTATGTATATATGCAACTTGTACTTTCCAAAAAATGGATTTAATATTTCCAACTAAAAATCTGCAATGCTTACCTCTTGAAGACATAGAATTGTAAAAGAGGACTTTATTAATCTAAATAGTACAGATGTACCATGAGTTCAATCAGGTAAATATTTGGGGTTGATTTTGAATCAAAAGTTAAAATAGGACGAACATATTAATTATAATACAAAAAAGCCAGAGAAAAGTATAAACATACTACGGGCAGTGGTATTCAAGTCATGGGGTGCCCACCAAAGGACAGCTTTAATGTTTTATAAAGCATTTACTAGATCCATACTTGACAACGTTTCGGTTTTCTACGGCTCTGCAACAACTGAGTAAGGTAAACTGTGTTCAATTTGCGGGCCTCAGACTTAATGAACCGCCTTTATATATTCGTAAAATCCCGCATTTATATATTCGTAAAATCCTGGCCGAAAAATTTGTAATTAGAAATATGAGATTTAGAAACAATGCTCTGATGGATAAAATTTACAAATTAAGTATTTCTAATCTGACCTTATCATTTTGGTCAAATAAAAATGGCCCACCATTAGCAGAAACATTTACATCCACTAGCAGACAGCATGGTTTTGTAATTAAAAATGATGTCCATTTTGTGTTTGAAGCTCCTTTAGAACAACTCAAATAAAAACACAAGTTGTCTTACCTCAATTTACAGATTTTCAATTGTTAAACTCAATAATAATGAAAAGTGTGTTAGATAATTATAAAGGATTTTGTAAAGTTTTCACCGATGGCTCCAAAGGTGAAGAAGGTGTAAGTTGTGCATTCAGTATTCCTTAAGACAACATAATTCAACAATTTAAATGTATACAGCTGAGCTTTTGCAATATTAAAAAAACTAGAGTATATTTACATTAATAATGACATAAAAAACGTTACAATTTTGTCGGATTAACAATGTGTACTGTTATCCCTTAAAAACAATTCACATTCTAAACATCCAATTGTCGCAAACATCCTTAATTACCTTTTAAAACTTTATTCCAATGAAGTGGAAATAATTTGTATATGGGTGAAGATCCACAATGGTATAGCTGGCAATCAACAAGTTGATAAGGCTGCAAAGGAAGCATGTTCCCCTGAATAGAGAATTAATGATATGGGAAAGGAATTTATCAGGAATATTCTAATAACACCCAAAATACATATACATCAATATACCCTGAACTCAATGAAAAGGCTTTGATTCACTATATAAATATTCCAAGACATTTATCCGTATCTTATTTTCGATTCCTAGTTGGGCATGCAAATGCCAATAGTCACCTTTTTGGAAATGAGTCTTAGCAATGGTCCTCTATGTTCTTGTGATAATGAAAACTACGACGATCTAAATCACCGTTTATTCAATTGCAAGCTCAACATACAAGCTGTATCCTATATATTTCAAAATTAGGTCAATTAAAATTACAGCCAATGTCACACTCAATGTTAATGCAAAATGTAGTCAAAAATAATAAATTACAAAGTATATTCTTGGAGTACTTAAAAAGATGTAGAGTAAGAGTTTAAAAATTAATTTAAAAGTATTAATAGCTATTTTTTTTATAAATATTGTTCAAATTGTTGGCCGCCATATCTTCCCACAGAAAGAAACCCAGAACCGATAAATCCGGTGACCCAGGTGGCCATTTTACAGGTTCATTGATTCTAATCCAGTGGCCTGGAAAGTTTGCGTCTAGTTAGTCTCTTACTATTTGAGAATTATGACCGGGAGCTGTAGCGTAAGAGTTAGACTAGAATATTTAGAATTAGTGCACTAGTTAGTTTTGTTTCCCTTGTTTTTTCCTTGTATGTACATTATACTTATCCGGGCCCACCTGTTAATTGTCTTTTCTACGTAATAGAAAACGTATCGCTGAGTTATCGTGGGTTTTGGGTTCTAATTGAGACTAGATTAGGTTAATCTTAAATAAATGCTCATACGACTGCTTTAATCATTCAAAATATGATCTAATATTTTATTAATAAAATAGCATGGCAAATCGTGGCTAAATGAGCCAAAAAAAATTTAACTAGAATGAGAAAAGATATTTATTATATCGATAATATTAGCTGTTTAAATATAGTCCCAAAGCTTCATCTGCGTTTTCGTCGCACATATATAAGTGACGAGCATGTCGTAATTTTCATAATTTTCGAATATTGCATTATCTACCATAGTTGAGAAGTCTAATGTTATTATAAAGTTTTAACGCAAATCGAGAAAAAATACAGCAGTGACGTTCGTTATTCTGATATAATCCATTTTTGTTATTTTCAGTGGCGGCTCCTCCACTAGGTCATATGGTCAATGATACTCCTATAAATATTTCCAAACAGAAAATAATAAATAATTTATATTTTTTTAGTTTCTTTTATATTTGGAAATTTCTCCTGTTATTCCAAGCGTGTAAACTCGTTGAATGTTCATGTTGATTTCGCCGCAGTCGCACTATCGATGCCTCGCACAGCGATCTCCGAAGGTTTCGTTTCATTGTACCACGAGGCTGGCGGCCCGCGATAACCTCGTGGTTATAAACTGATGCGAGTTTTTCGCGAGTGTTCCCGATTGAATTCGCATAGTGGAGCATTGGTAATACAGGCTTACGTTGGCAAATTTTGGGTCAACAGCCGCTCCGAGGAAACATTTTTGTCAGTTGATGTGTTTAATGTAAATCGTGTGATAGGTTGTGGTTACGATTGCGTATTTTCAAAGAATTTATTTTATTTTCAATTTTGATTTTGTGGTTAAATTTAATTAAAAAAATTAATGTTTTAAATAATGGTGGTTACAGTGGTTTAGAATCTTAAGACTTCAAAAGCCGCCAGTGAGCTGAACTTTGAGAAATGTCTCGAATTTATTTCAGGCCAGATGTCGACCCTTGTTGGAACTTAAAATTCGGCAGACAAGTAAAGACAAAAACAAAAAGGTAAATCGTTATTTTAGTAAAAATATGTACGATTTACGTGACTGGATACGTGATTACGAAGGGATAAGGGCATTTATATATATATATGTGTTGATTTTTACTCCTTCATGGATGGAAAAATACAATGTGTTTTCATTCCGGGTGTACATCCGTTCACTACTGTCGTTCTGAAAAGAATAGTTTTGCTGACTTTTCGCCAAAATCACATTTGGCATTTTCGAAGCTTTCTTTCTCGCGTCCGAGAAAGCTTCGAAAATGCCAAATGTGATTTTGGCGAAACGTCAGCAAAACTATTCTTTTCAGAACGACAGTAGTGAACGGATGTACACCCGGAATGAAAACACATATATATATATATATATATATATATATATATATATATATATATATATATATATATATATATATATATATATATATATATATATATATATATATATATATATATATATATATATATATATATATATATATATATAAATATATATATATATAAAATATATATATATATATATATATATATATATATATATATATATATATATATATATATATATATATATATATATATATATATATATATATATATATATATAAATATATATATATATATAATATATATATATATATATATATATATATATATATATATATATATATATATATATATACTTAGTAGTTATAAAACCATTAAATCAGGGGTGACACAGGGCACAGTTTTGGGTAATCTGCTTTTCTTAATTTATATTAAGAAAATTGGTCAGATATTAGATAACTGTAATATTATTTCATATGCGGATGATACTGTGTTGTTGTTTGAGGGCTTCTCTTGGCAAAATCTTTACCGAAAGGCTGAGGATGGTATAAACAAAGTCAATAACTGGCTTAATTACCGTCTGCTAAGCTTAAACATAACGAAAACAAATTTCATGACTTTTTCACCGACTAGTGCTGTTGAACCAATTAACGAGAATATTTTTGTTCACCATATATCATGTAGAGACCGTAACCAGAAATGCAAATGTTTTAGTATACAAAAAATAGAAAAAACAAAATACTTAGGCGTAATAATGGATCAGCACTTAAAGTGGAATTATAATATCTCTTATGTAAGCAGTAAAATTAGAAACGTGATTTATAAACTTTACCAACTAAGAGAAATTCTTAATAAACAATACTTTTAATGTTATATAGATCATTAATAGAATCCATACGGATAATTATATGATCAGATACTGCATAATTATATGGGGTGGTGCTACTCTAAAAATATTACAAGTTTGCCAAAATGCAGCACTTAAAATATTAATTAAAAAACCTCGTTTATTTCCGACAAATCTACTGTACTCGAACTACAATGTTTTCAATTTAAGAAATATTTATGTATTTTCACCTCTATCCTATCTATTAAAAATATTAGATTTATTTCCTAATATAACGCATCGACATCAAACACGGGCCAATAAAAAAGAAAACTTGGAAATTCTACTTTTACAAAAATCTGTTTGTCCAAAATTTCTGATCTACTATATCCCAAAAATGTCTAATTTATTACCAATTTCTTTACGACAAATTTTATATAAAGAACGTCTTTACAAAAGAAAACTAAGATTATTTATTCAGGAAAATCCAACATTATTTATTCGAATATTTAACATTCTTAACAAAACTCAACGATATATTTATAGACATATATTGACAACAAATATTATTTCCATAAAATAGTACTTTTTTTGGTCTTCCCACAGCAGCATCGTGTTTTCTGGCCTTGAGTCAGATGTCAGATGGCTTCTGCCACCATCGCATCGTCCTTTTCGTCTCGCATGTAACTGTATGAATTGTATAGTCTCTTCTCTTCTCATTTTAGATTTCAGAAGTAGGGATGAGTAGCACACCAACAATTTCAGCTTAGGTGAAATTTCCTACTCTTTGATTCACTTAGAATTAACTGTTTCAGGGAAATAAATTGTTTATGTTACTTACTAAATAGAAGTGAATTTTGAAATAATTGCAAATGTAAACTTTTGTAATATATATTTTTGAATTTGAAAACTTGACCAGTGTATACAATTGGTAGAGTAACGTGGTAAATGTGAGAGTGTTAAGTGAATGACGCAATGGACCAAACCATTACCGGTTAAATTGCTCAAGTAAATTATTATTTGCTCTTGCTCGTTTTATCACTGAGTACCCGCCTTTAGAGGCAATATGACTGTTAAACGTTATATGTAAAAGCGCGTATTCACTGAAAAACCGAGCAAAAGCAAAACAAGAATTTACGTGAGCAATTCATTGGGTGTGTACGGCTTAGTAAACATGAGTTGGCGATGAAATGACCGCCCGCTTACGTGTATGCCCTTTTCATTTTATTTTACGTAGTTAAGTCTTGTAGAAGCGTTGTTGTATTCTAGTTTTGACAATAAAGTGACTAAATGATATATAAAATGATTAAAAGGTTACAGAGAAAAGCTGGTTTTATTGGACAGCAAAAATTCGTTTTTTTTTTTAATAAACAGCATGATCCTTTAAATATTTTAAAAGAATTCGTAATCACCAATATTCAAGTTACGCAAGAAATGATTTTCGATATATGTTATCCTGTTTTAAAACCATTTGCCTCCCACCCACCACCGTAGTTTCTTTTCTTCTTTTTGCTATTTGGTAAATCGTGAAGTACTGTAAATGCAGCATTTGCAGACAGTAACTCATTTGAATCGGCCAACAATAAACAAGCAATAATAATTATCCAGTGCTCCTTATTAAGGTGCTGGACGCGCGAGTGACCGATCAACCAACCGTGTACAGGGTGTCCAGATTTCGATGGTTTTACGGGGTATCTCGGTTATTTGGAAAGTTTTAGGGTTACGATTTTCACATCACTGTGCAACTTTTTTGAAACGAAAGATGTCGTAATTAAAATTTTCACAGCCCGCATCGTTTCTAAAATACAGGATGAAATCGAAACTGTTGCATTTTGGGACTTCCCTAGTATCTTGGTAATCGTTTAACTTATCAGAAAAGTAAAAAGTGATTCTAATGTAGTTTTTTTAAGTAAAATCCAGTGGTGTCATGATTTTTGCTGTGGGTAATCATATTTATGATATGACCCAAAGTTAGGTTTTTTTAAATGGGACTCCCTATATATTTTTTTAAATATTCTGTTTCGGTTTTTTACAAGCTTTTCAAAAATATATAATTAACACATTTTATACTGAAAAATCAAAAAATCTTAGTAGGCCAAGGTCGACATTTAATATAACCAGTGGCGGCTCATGGTTAATTTTTCAGGGGTCTATATATATATATATATATATATATATATATATATATATATATATATATATATATACTGGGTGATTCACGACCCACTGTACATACTTATGTGGTGTATAGGGTATCCCTAGGGTATATCAAAATGGATATTTAAATTGATTAATGCGGCTTTATTACCAAGATACAGGGTGATTTTCGCATTTTGGTAAAAATTTGTTCACCCTGTATCTCCTAAACTGCTTAATAGATTTTTTAAAAATTTTGTACACAAACACTCTTGGTATATCATAACTTTTTGACGTTTGAAAAGTAGCAAAGTTCCAGGGCCGTATCCAGCCAATTCACACAGGGGAGAGGGGTTAGTTTTGAGACACCCTGTACATCGGAATTCGGTATTTTTGAATTTTTTTCTTAAACTACATTCATTTGTGAACAAAAATATGCCACCATCTTGAATGGCACACTAAAGGTTATGTACAAATCTTTAGATATTACATACCCCTTTTTTTAGCAGTATCTGTATTAAAGCTTTTAACTAAGTATAAAATTATTTCAATGATTGACTATAAAAAAAAATTAAACTATCTCTACTAATAAAACACAGCCTTGTCGAATTAATTTTTATTTTCAGTAGCCCAAAAAAAACTAAAATCTACCCTAACACAATAACGTCTTAAAAGCTACAAAATGTTTTCAAAATGCATACCACCGGTGTCTCTACATTTTTGTGCACGCTTTTGTAGGTTTGCAATTGAGCGGTGAATCATTTGAGGGTGTTGTCTAACCTCGTCGCAATAAAAATGTATCCTATTTATTAATTGATCCCTAGTTTCGATTGGAACACTGTAAACTTTTTGTTTTAGATGCCCCCACAAAAAGTAGTCGGCTGGATTAAAGTCTGGCGACCTAGCTGGCCAAGGATGTGGTCCTCCGCGTCCAGTCCACCGATCAGCAAATTGTTGATTGAGATAATTTCGAACATCAATTCCAAAATGTGCAGGTGCTCCATCGTGTTGAAACCATATGCCTCTTAAATTTACATTTTTTAATAAGCCCGGTAAAATGTTTTGTAGAAAGTCCAAATACACAACAGCCGTTAGTCGTTGAGGGAAAATATGTGGTCCAATTAAATGATTATTTATTTATCCGCACCAAACATTCACTGAAAACTTTCGTTGAGAATTGGCCAATCGCAACGAATGAGGGTTTTCATCTGCCCATACATGAGAGTTTCTAGAATTAAAGACTCCGTCCCTTGTAAATTGGGCTTCATCAGTGAATAGTGCTCTAAAAATAGTTCTTCGATGATTTATTACCCACCTAGCAAATGCTAATCTAGGCAAGTAGTCGCCTTCTTCTAATCTCTGTACCTCTTGTACATGGAAAGGGTATAAGTTTTCATTTTTTATAGTTCTCCATACTCTTGTCTGCGGTATCGCTAATTGGGCGGAAATTCGCCTAGTGCTTGTGGTTGGATCTTCCCTCACAAGGTTGAGAATATTCTCTTGTTGGACCACGTTATTAGCACCCACTCTTTCAACATGAAGATCGGTTGAGGGAAACTTACCCTTTTAACGCAATGTATTAAAGGTTGCGGCAAACGTTTGGTGATTTGGAATTCTCCGATCCGGAAATCGTCTTCTGTATTCTTCTGTAGCAGCCCTTCCGTTACCATTACAAAATCCGTACACAAATACTCTGCATTTGTAAATAACGGCATTTTTACAATTATTGAAACGTACAAACTTTTTGCAAAGAGAAAATTCAAATAAAAAATCTTTAATTAACAATGTCAAACACAAGTGATTGAATTGTATGTACGTAATGTCATTTTTAAAATATCTGTCTAAATTCCAAGGCTTACTTTATTATTTTTAGGTATTAAAATTTATTGAATTTGTATTTTTTTGTAGGTTTTAAGGTTACGAAAAAAATAAAGTTAAATAAAAAAATTTAAAAAAAACAAGCTCTTACACGTAATTTGTACACAATAACAAAAATAAAAAAAGATAAATTTTTACGATAGCGGATAAATGATCACGATCTCGAGCATTAGATAAGAGATGAGGCGAAAAAGACTCAAACAGAAATTAACTGGTTTATTAGTAGAGATAGCTTAATTTTTTTTAAAGTCAAGCATTTAGACAAAAACCTCAAATGTAAATGATTCAACGCTCAATTGCAATTCACAAAAGCGTGCACAAAAATGTAGAGATACCGTTAGACAGGCGTTATTGTGTTAGGGTAGATTTTGGTATTTTTGGGCCACTAAAAATAAAAAAATAATTCGACAAGGCTGTGTTTTATTAGTAGAGATTTTAAAGTCAATCATTGAAATAATTTTATACTTAGTTAAAAGCTTTAATACAGATACCGCTAAAAAAAGGGGTATGTGCTATATAAAGATTTAAATTTCGTACATAACCTTTAGTGTGCCATTCAAGATGGTGGCATATTATTGTTCACAAATAAATGTAATTTAAGAAAAAAATTCAAAAATACCGAATTCCGATGTACAGGGTGTCTCAAAACTAGCCCCCCTCCCCTGTGTGAATTGGCTGGATACGGCCCTGGAACTTTGATACTTTTCAAACGTCAAAAAGTTATGATATACCAAGAGTGTTTGTGTACAAAATTTTAAAAAAAATGGATTGAGCCGTTTAGGAGATACAGGGTGAACAAATTTTTACCAAAATACGAAAATCACCCTGTATCTTGGTAATAAAGCCGAATTAATCAATTTAAATATCCATTTCGATATACCCTAGGGATACCCGGGATAGCGGTCTGTGACTATTCAAACTCTATTTATTTTAGATCTCGACATTTCGTCAAATTTTTATTGACTTCATCATGAGACAACTAGAAACAATAAATTTGTCTTAATTAACATGCCTCAGAAAATATACAGTTGCATTGCACATTAAAATAAACCTACAATGTTAGAGTTAATCGAATATATTATAAAACAAGGACAAAGCAACATTATGCACATTCAGGTCAAAACCAATTTTTCCACTTAACAGGTATTCAATACCAATACAAAACGATAAAGTGCTTTTACCGATGTTTTGAACAATGGAAAAAGAATAATAAACTAGAAAAAAAAGATAAATTGATAGCATGTGGTTCTTATAAATTCCTACAACTATATATATATATATATATATATAGATATATATATATATATATATATATATATATATATATATATATATATATATATATATATAGATATAGACTCCCCTGAAAAATTAACCATGAGCCGCCACTGGTTATATTAAATGTCGACCTTGGCCTACTAAGATTTTTTGATTTTTTAATATAAAATGTGTTAATTATATATTTTTGAAAAACTTGTAAAAAACCAAAACAGAATATTTAAAAAAATATATAGAGCGCCCCATTTAAAAAAACCTAACTTTGGGTCATATCATAAATATGATTCCCCACAGCAAAAATCATGACACCACTGGATTTTACTTAAAAAAACTACATTAGAATCACTTTTTACTTTTCTGATAAGTTAAACGATTACCAAGATACTAATGCAACAGTTTCAATTTCACTCTATATGCATCCCCACCCTTAAAAATTGGCGTTACTATGGAAATTTTCCAGTCATCAGGCACAATGTAGGTTTTAAAACTTAGATTTATTATATATAACACTGAATCTAGAATTTCCAAGTGTATACTTTTTATTAGCTGAGAAGTTATTTCATCTTCTCCTGAACAAGAATTGTTTTTAAGAGAATTTACATGCTTAATTAATTCGTTTTTTAACAAAAGTCGTAAGTAAAATGCATAAACGTCTTGTCGAGTAATATTTTTTTGCACGTTAGTGCCAACATCAATAAAGAAATCATTAAAAATATTTGCCACTTCATAGTCATCATGAATGAGACTGTTATTATGTAAAATGTCAATATTTTTTTGCTTATTAATTTTGTTTGTTCTAGTAGCTTCGTTTATAAATGCCCAGATTTTTTTATAATTATTTTTTGAGTTGAAAATTTTAGTTTTGTAATATTGTATTTTGGCAATTTTTATAGTTTTGTTTAAAACATTTTTGTATTTTTTAAAAGAATTGAAGATTTCTTGAGAGTAGGATTCGTTTAAGTTTTTCTTTAATTGATCTCTCGCCTTAATCGATTGTATTTTTCCTGCAGTTACCCATAGTTTCCTTTTTCTGTTTGTACTATTTAGTTTTACAGTGGAAGTTGATTGACTAATGTATTTTTTAACCTTATTTATAAAAGATTTGTAAGCCTGTACCGTACTGTCGCTCTCAAATACATCGGCCCAATTCTCATTCCTTAAAAGGTTATGCAGTTTATTATTATTTAATATAGTTTTAAATTTTTGGGTATTCTGTGTTACTTTAAATCTAGGTATATTTTTTATTGAAAGTCCTATAATATAATGATCAGTAATAGCACTACGTAAAATTAAAGGTATAAAAGTTGTTTTGTGTTCATTCAAGTTTTTTGATTTAATAAATATGTGATCAATAACAGTGGAAGACGTTTCAGTTACCCTTGTGGGTTTATTAATGCATGAAATATAGGCATTTTGTGCTAAGATATTGAGGTACCTATGAACTTCTTCATTATTTGTGTTTAATAAATTAATGTTTAAGCCGCCAGTAAAAATTTCGATATCTTTTGCTTTTATGTTAAATAGTAAATCCTCTAGTTCATCTAAAAATGTATTTAACTGGGTTGAGGGAGGTCTGTAACATTAGTTATTCCAAAAGATAAATTGTAAGTTATTTGAATTTCACACCGTATAATTTTCGTTTCAGATAAATTTTTTATTGTTGATTGTGAAAGTAATTGTTCTTTAATATATATTATTAAACCATCGTTTTTATTTAAAACAGAATTATTGTATATGGTTTTAAAACCATCTATTTGAAAGCTATTTAAATTTTCCAAATTAAAAGTTTCAGAAAAAATCATAATATCTAATTTATTTAAGTTTATTTCATTTAGGTAAATAAGTAGTTCCTCAAATTTTTTTTGTAAGCTTCTGATATTTAAATGCAATAAAAGAAAAACACTCTGGATTTCCTGTGGAGGCACCCTCGACATACACCACTGAACAATTCCGACAGCAAACACAGTCAAACGGTACACTGCATCACTGCCTACTTAATAAGTACAAACGAAATTTAAATTAAAATTTGTTACTATTGAAAAGCTTAAATTCATCTGCAAGAGAATTATATAAATTTATAGCATTGTAGCTGAAGCATCTTCGAAACTTACTGATTTGTGTTGAGGTATAGTTAATGCAATTTTAAAACGGATATTTGCTACTATGGGCGATTCCTCTAGGAATAAATTTATTCTTTAATTTTGTGTGTGAAAGGTTCAAAAGTTTATGTACAAAATGCGGAGATGGTGATAACACCTATTTTTCATATTCAGCGACTTGCTATCTTTTACTTTATAATATATACGTTCCTATTTTGGTATACCGTAAATTAATCTACAGCAGGAATTTTGCATTTTTTGTATTCTGTTATGTTTGATTTCTGTAAGAAAAGGCATATAAATAAAATCACAATACGAATAATGAGAGAGAACGGGACTGTCACAAAGTAACCTTTTTAATTTAAAATATAGGAAATGACGATTATTAAATATAAGTTTTAGAGAGCAGAATGCTTTTTTATGTATGTTTTTTACGTGCTGTTTATAACGAAGATCTTTTTCTGTTAATATCCGTAGATTTTTTGCCGCTTCTACGTAAGGGACACGCCACCCCCCGAAATATTGACATTCGTTTTTATAAGGTTTCTATTTGCTTTATGCTATCTGCACAAAAATTTTGATTTTTCCGAATTAAGTTTTAAGTTATGAGTTTCAGAAAGAGAGCGGAGAGTCTCTAAGTCAGTGTAGGTCGATTCTCATCTAAGCGGTATCGAGCGAAGCAAAGCAAAGCGGCGCGGCGCGTCGCGATGCGTAGCATCATTTCATATATGCTATTCACAACTAAGCGCCATTTGGCAGTGGCAGAAACGAATCTGTCGAATTTCACTTGCGTTTGAGTGTATACGTTGATGGATGACAATGAGTTTGGGCATGTGATGATTTGAGATACTCATCAACAGACTATTTTCTGTCTCTGCAGTATGTCACGAACATGAACAGAAGAAGAAAGAAAGAGCGAATATTGGGTACACAATATAGCAAGGATAGAAAAGGGCGAGTACCACACACTTTATAGGCGGCTTCAGCTCGATGAACGTAAAGTTTATAAATATTATAGAATGTCTTCAGGAAAATTCAATCAACTACGTGATATTTTACGTATTCAACATCATATCAAATTTCGTGAAAGCATCAGTTCACCTGAGAGGCTAAGTATTTTTATAAGGTAAGTTGAAATAATAAAGTTGTTTTCTTGTAATGTTGCATTCTTAATAGTATCAGAAATAAATGTTTTGTTCATTTTAATATTAAGAAAACATTAACAAGAAAATGACAGATACAAAATGACAAAAAAATATTGTCAGGAAAGTATACAGAAAACATTGGTATTTAATAGGAAAATTTTCCGTGTTGTGAATTAGATTAGTCGCCTGCAGACGTATTCAGGTCTTCTGTAGTTGCTGCTATATTATTTTGCCCAGCATTCGTTTCAGTAACAGATAAATGAGTCGCAAATCTTGAATAAAAATAAGCTGAAGGATCCTCTGATGAGTGTAAGCGTCCGTTATGGAAAAATGAAGAAGAGGAAGTGGATCACTATATTTTAATTACAAAAAAACATTTTCTATAGTGAGATTAGCAATGGTACATGCAGAAGACAGGTTTGTTGCTTATGGGAAGAACAGCGATGGTGGAATATTTAATGAACCTAATATGAGAAAATGTTTAAAAAAGAAAACGTTTGGAATGTCTGATGATCGCCCCATTACAAAAAATAGCGAACCTTTACCATACGTAACAGTGGAGGATGAAGCATTCCCCTTTAAAACTTACCTTATGTGACCTTATTCAGGAAGCCGACTACCACAAAATAAAAAGATTTTTGATTATCGGCTCTCCAGAGCTCGCAGAGTATCCGAAATGCTTTCGAAATTCTCTGTCAAAAGTTTAGAATTTTTTTAAATTAATTACAAATTCAGCCAAACAATGCAGACAAACTTGTTTAATCTGCTTTGTGTCTTCATAATGTTCTTAGAAACAATAATGCCTTGTTAGGTGTATTTGATGAAGAAAAAAAGGAAAATGAAGTGCCAATTTTTGCATCTTTGCCTCATATTGGTGGAAAATTTTCTACGGATGCAATTGCAGTAAGAGACAGATTTAAAGAATATTTTGTGACTCTCTTGGCAAAGGGGTACAGTTAATGCCGGAATATTATAAACAAATTGGATTATTTTAAATTCTGTCAAAGTGAACTATAAATTTCTATTACATTTATGCAATATAATAACAATAATTATTAAAACTGTTCAGTCATAACGTTTGTTTCTTTTTTTTTATGTCAATTTCAAAAAACGACCTATACAAAAGCAAAAAATTACAGCTTGTCCACAGAACAGTTTCAAATATTTTTAAATGGTACATTTACGACCGTGTGACAATATTGTCAATATGTAAAGTATTTTAAAATTCCTGCAAAGATTTACAGGAATCTTAAAATAATTTTAATTTAAATATGCATACCTTTGCTTTACTTATTACATTTTAGTTTCTGATTAGTTAAGGAATAGGAACTTACCACTTTCGTTAATGTTCTTTCCAATTTCTGACCATGTGTTCTCCTGTCTAATTTAATTGCTGTAATTTCTATTCGCCATATAATATTAATATTAAGATTCGGAGGTCGACAAAAAGCTCCAACAACCAAAGATTTACATTGCAGATGGATTTTTATAAAAAGATTTTCCAATTGAAGATTTATTTCAAATTAAAATGTGGGTTTTTGTGACATGCGCAGATACCGCCCCCACGACCCCGACTGTCTCTTCTATAAAAAATATACCCAGGTATAGCCACTGTTTCGTCATTAATGTATTAATGTAAATCTGACCTGTTTGAGTTCAAATTTTGGAAAAAGATTAAAGGTCATATAGGGATGACCTGGTAGTTAAAAAAATTATTACTAAAAAACTTCTTATCCAATTTATCTCAAAGTTTGCACAAAAATCAAGTATTAGTAATACGAATCCAACCAAATGGGGGCTTAATAAAATATTTAAAAAGTCAGCCTGAAAAAACTACGCAATGAACTAATTTCAAATTGTATGCCAAAACTAATTGTGGTACAGAGATGACTAGTAAAACTGTGGTACTAATTCAAGATGGCAGAACAAAATGGCGGCCAAATAAAATATTTGTAATCGTGAAAAATCACCCTCTCAGCTTTTACATATTTTCGAGTTTTAGTATCTTTCCGTTGGTCCGTCTCTTGGTTTGTTTGTCTGTGTGTCAGGTCGCGGCATAGATTAAAAACTACTCATCAGTTTGACTTCAAATGTCAGTCAAAAATTAAGGGTCATATTACTACTACTACTTATCAGATTAATTTCAAATTTTGTTCAAGCATTAAGTGTGAAATAAAGATAAACTAGTAAAGTTATGGTACAAATTGAAGATGGCGGAACAAAATTGCAGCTAAATAATTTTTACTTCTTTCGTAAACGAGAAGTATTGTAATCGTGAAAAAATCACCCTCTGAGATTTTTTCAAGCCTTTACGTTTCAGGGTCCCTAGATACCGAAAAACATGTTTTCTCAATTCTGTTCGCCGCATAACTAAAAAACTATTTACCCCATTGACAAATTTTGGCCAAAAATTAAAGGTCATATGATGATGGCTTGATGAAATTTGGTAAAAATCTAATACGGCAAAACAAAACGGGGGCCTTGTGGTGAAATATTAAAAAAATATTACGAAAAAACTACTTATCTAATTTATCTCAAACTTCGCACGAGAATCAAGTATTATGTAGGAATCAACTGGTAAAATGTTGATACGAATTCGAGATGGCAGAACAACATGGCGCCCAAATAAAATATTTGTAATTTTGAAAAAATTACCCTCTCAAAAAATATTTTTATCAATTCCAACGATCCATCTGTCTGTCTGTCAGTTCGCGGCATAACTTAAAGTGAAACGTTAAAAATATATTACTATCCAATTTCCTCAAATTTTGCAAAAAAATCAAGTGATACATAGGAATGCACAGGTATTATTTTGGTATAAAATGATAAAATTGTGGTACGGATTCAAGATGACGAAACAAAACGACGGCCAGATAATTTTTTTAAAAAAACAATGTAAAAAAATCTTTTTCAAATGACTTCAAATTTTGCAGAAAAATTAAATGTGATATAGGGATAATCTGGTACGAATTCAACATAACGTAACCAAATGGCGGTGTGTGTCAATGAAAATTATGCATAAAAATCAAGTGTGGCATAGGTAAAAACTGGTAAAATATGGGTAGGAATCCAATGTGATGAAACAAAATGGCGCCCAATAAAAATGTTTCAAAAGACAGTATATATTATTATGTGTTACTAAATTACTATATGTACTGAACTAAATTGAGACACACTTCACTATTCCTAATTAAAGGAAATAGGAAGTTCAAATAAATAAAAGGTTTTCTACTGGGGACCAAAATACGTTAAAAACCTGCCACGTTCCTTTTGATTTAAATTAATTTCTCTTACATGTTCTGTAGTAGCAATGGAGAAACTATTTTATTGTTTTTTTGTATATTTATTAATATATAAAATAAAATTTTGCATTTTTGTTGTTTTAAAATAAAGGCACGATACCCAATTTCTAAGGAAAATCAGCATCATAAACTGTCTCTCCTTGCATATGCCCAATTTATACCCCTACCGTTTTCCAATTCAAATTTACCACTTTTTGTACGAGAAAAATCTATCTTGTTTACCATTATATATCTGGTAGCGCTGCTTGTTTGCGTTTCTTTCACATGAATAAACCTTGTATTTGAACGAGCCATAGTGAAAAAAACTGAATAGGTTTGAGACAATATTTGGTAATACATATTTATGCAGCTTTGAAATGGAAAATAACTAAATAGTAATATTTTCTAACGTCTATCAGCATTATATGCCGGATTATTAGTGGCAATTATTGACATATCAGGTAACAGGGCGTTATTTTGATTTGAACGCAATCATTGTCAAAGTTATTACTTATGTGGTATATTGTCAGTAACAGTTAGTGGTCTAAAAAAGCGGGGGTTCACAAAAGCAAAATGAGATATCCACTTAGGCGCTTTGTTTAAATGTAATGTCCGTTCTTCTATTTTTGTTGGCAGTTAACGTGTCAATAACAGCTGTATTAAAGTTTGGATCTTTTTTTTCAATCAAATAACATTGTTAGCAATGTTGTGGTCGTTGGTATAGTAACAAAAAATTGTAAATGTGGTTCTAGATATGTTTCGAAGGCAGGGGCATCACTAAACGCCTGATGTTGGGGGAGAAGGCATGAATGGAACAACCAACTAATTTAAAAAAAATCCGCCCTTTTGCCTTACACCCATTTCGGGTATAGATTCCGGTTCTGCATGTTGCTAACTTTACGAGAATAACAGCTTTTCTAAAATCAGACCTTTTCTAAATTAGTCCTAGTTTAGTCTCTATATTATTCGTTCCTTTGCCATCTGATGCATTTATTGGCCATCTGATAATCAGACTTTTTAAAATAGAATATTTCGTCTTCATATTCTAATAAATTACATTCTAGACTACATCTAAGGCTAATAAATAATGCAGAAATAATGTTTTTCTCAATTAATAAGAATATCAGTAACGCATTCGAGAGAATCATTGAGATTATTGTTGAAAATCAGATCTAGAAAGACACCATTAACGTTAAGAATATTGTTTAATTGAAGCAAAGTTAAAAATGGAAAAGGTTCGATGACCGGTTCAGCTGCAGGTGTGTAGCCCTTCATTAATGAGTCCATAGAGTTATTAGACTATCTGATACTCGGCAGGTTGTAGTCACCCGCAATACAGAGATTATAGTGAGCATAGTCGTGTGAGGCTGCTTCGAAATCATAACTGGGCATACTGTACGGCTCAACTGGTGATCTGGGTGGAATATACACACAGTATATTAAGAGTTTAAAATTTGATTTTTCTGAGGAAATGACAATAAAGTTGTTTCTTGACACAATAAGTTCTGAGCTAGGACAAATTGCCAAAAAGAATCATCGAGTAACTGGTCAGCAAATTTGGAAGAAATACCAACTTTAAATGAGCTGTACATTTTACCTGTATGCATGGGTATGACATCGATATCACTTCTTGATATTTTGGGTACTTTTTCTTTCACATAACTTAGCACAGTTTGCTTTACAGGCAATCTTCTTCAGAAAATACCATTTCTTTGTGGCAACCCCTGATAGAGCTACGCTGGAATCTGTATTACTGGCTTTAGGACCATTAGGATTAACTCCTTTTAGTAGAGGAATTTTCCCACATTGAGCATCGATAACAGAAACATTTTCATGTACTGTAGAAGATGCTAAAGAAACAATGGCTTGATTAATTACATTGGAAACCTGAGACATCGTGATAATATCATTTTGATTGATTTGGGCTTTTGAGCAGTGTTTTGCTTTTGCGAAGTTTTCGATTTGTAGTGTAATACTTGTTTTAATGACTTTGCTGCAAGGCAATCGCCAGATTGCTCTCCGTCTGGGGCTTAGTCAGAGCTAGGGCGACCGTCCCAGATGATTTACATCCTATCCTAGTTTGGAGACGTTACCGGTAGGATGTCCGGATGGCGAGCTCTAAGCTCCCGGAACACTCCGATTCTTTCAAATAACTTTAATATTTCCTCTATATTAATTTTTGAAATGTATCTTGGCTTCCACAAGTTGCCCCTTGAGAGTACTACTGTATCAAAAGATGACCCTTTCTTTCAAGCTATCCACTCACCCCTCCTACTCCTGCTTCATTACGCTAATATTCTATGCAGAAGTGGGCAGACGAACAGGAGAGAATTTAGAAACAACTAGGGCTCACACGTTCACAGCGTCTGCTCCCTTTCTAGCGGGATCGTTAGTTTCCGCACTAAGCGGTTAAGAATCCCGCTTCCCCCCAAAAGAAAGCAGCAAAATCGAACACGTGGCTCCACTTCTGTTAACAATGCAGAGGTCTGCCTTCCAGGAGGCGATTCGAAAGACTTGAAGTTTTCGATTCGTTTTTATTTAATTTGACAGAAATAGGTTTAGGATGTGATTGGCTCTCTACATTTTTATTGATGCTTTTGGCCCCTAGGTCTTTAGCCGTGGCGTGGATTTGAACAGGAACTACAATTTTGTTGCAAAGGTCTTCTTTAGTGTTGCCAACATTCACAGAATTGGTTTTTGTTATTAAAGTCTTCTTTTACTTGTTGACAGACGTGATACTAACTTCGTTTGAGTTTTTTACTTGTCGCTTTTCCGCCTAAATTAGCACTAGGGAAGTAGAGGGGCTGTCTGTCCTACCTAACCTCACATTTTCTCGCATTTCGGAATTTTCAGCTTTTCAAGCAGATAATCCAATTTTTCTCTTAAAATATAATTTTTTTCAAGTTATAGTTCTAGCACTAATGTGTTTAGTATACTGTTATTCTTTATGTAAAAGCCCAACTTTTCACTTACTGTCAAATTGCAATCATCAACAACTTCATGTAGACCAGTAACTTGGAATCCAGTTCATCGAACAATACAGCGACCATGAAAACACTTTTCACATTTAACACATACAATATTTATTTTTGTTTATGATGAACCACTACTACAGAAATTACAAAGTTTCACAGCTCTCATTAATGTGTCGATTTTACTTTCCGCCATTCCGATTTTACTTCTATTGAAAAGAGCATTGGGTGGAACAGTGAGTAGAGAAGAGTAGTGAAGATTGGTATGTTAAACTTTTGGAAGACGGAGTTCACTAAAAGACTACGACATATGCAAATTTCGATAAAATTTGCTACGAAATGTTAAATTTTCTTCAGAGTAAACCAATTATTCTTAAATCAATATCATGTTCGGAAAAATAGGATTGGCACACAAAAAAAAAGCTGAAGGAGATAGTTCATATCCAAATATTTTTTATAATTTGCTACCCCCTGAGAGGCTTATTTTTTTTCAAGATATAAAAAATTGGTTCCTACGAAAGTTATAGGGAATTTCCTAAAGATTTACATGGTGGCAATTTTAAAAACAAAAGACGATCGGAAAATCACTGAATCACCATCAGCTTTGTTATTTTAAATGGGACACCCAGGTATTTTCTGACATTTTTGGATTCTCCTCCTTTTCCCCTTTCCAAAAATATATAACTTGTCTATATTCGAAGCAGTAGTTTTGGACTTATTCTACATTAAAGTTACCACATATGACAATTTCGCAGATATGCAGCCATACTTATATCGCGGTACCCATGAAATGATAAAATGTCAACTAAAAACAAAGTAGCCTTGTTGGACGTGAACGCAATCCACAGATACTTAAATCGCTTTAGCCATAGAATGCCACCAACAAAAACAAAACAGTAATTTGTAAAAAAACAAAAACAAAACAAGAACTAGGAATTAATATTTTTACAGCCTATTTACGTGACCCCCTCCATTATCCAAACAATTCTGAAACACTCTTTCCAGTTTCCTAATTGCTTCGGTAGTGAAGGTGGGACATTCTGTATTTAAAACCCTAATTTCATACACTATTTTTTGTCACAACTCTTCAACACTGTCCGTTCTATTACGATACACTTTATCCTTTAGGTATCCCCACAAAAAACTGTCCAAAGGTGTAAGGTCGAGACTATTCGCGGGCCAATGAATATGGCCATATTTGCCAGTCCACAAATTATATCGAGCATTTAAAAAAATCTGTGACTTCTCGAATGTTGTGTGGTGGTGCGCCATCTTGATGCAAAATTATTTGGTTATAAGTGTTTAAAGGAAGCTGTTCCAAAAAATGCTCAATTTCGTTATTCAATTTAATACATTTAAATATCGTTCCCCTGTTAATATACCCCCAATAACTATCGGACCAATAATTTGGTTTCCCAAGATGCCGCACCACAAATTTATTGACTTCCTCCCTTGTCTCTTTCGCTCTTCAATTATATGTGGATTTCTTGTTGCCCAATGGTGGTTGTTTTTTCTGTTAAAAATTCCGGCTGTGGTAAAACAAGCCTCATCAGACCACAAAAACCTTCTGAATAACAGCATATTTTGCCTCAGTTTGATCAGCATATCCTCACAGAAGTGGAGGCGTTGGTTAAAATGATCGTTGGTTAATAGTTGCACCGGTCTAATTTTATACGGGCGGTATCGATTTTTTTTTAGCACGGAACGGAGGTAGAACCTAACTTTTAGACTACCTAAACAAAGAATTTTTTACCTTCAAAATATAATAATATAGATAATTCCTCGTCCAAATCAAAATTTGCTCGTCTTTTTTGCCTCTGCAAGGATTTTCTTTGTGCGTGGTTTTTTACTATATATGCAACAGTTTTTCTTGAGGGAACTCTTGCACCAGGATATAGCAGCCTGTATTGTCACACTGCAATTGACCCCTTATTAGCATTTGCGAAATTAAGTTCAAGAATTTTTAGTTTTTCTTCTTCGGTAAATTTCATTTTAGGTTTTATTAATTTTGTTTTCCGTAAAATTAATAAAATATTTTACTTACGAATAAAACTAAGTGTTTTGTTTTTGTTGGTGACATTCTTTGGGTAAAACAATTTCATCATTTCATGGTTAACGCGATTTAAGTATGACTGCATATCTGTGAAATTGTCATATTGGTAACTTTAAAGTGGAATAAGTCAAAAACTACTGTTACGAATATAGACAAATTATATATTTTTGGAAACAGGCGAATGGGGAGAATCCAAAAATGTCAAAAAATATAGGGTGTCCCATTTAAAATAACAAAGTTGATGGTGATTTAGTGATTTTCCGATCGTCTTTTGTTTTTAAAATCGCCGCATGTAAATCTTTAGGAAATTCACTACAACTTTCGTAGGAACCATTTCTTTGTATCTTGAAAAAATAAGGGCCTCAGGGGATGGCAAATTATAAAAAATAACTTAATTGAATTTAATTAAATTAATCTAAAAAATTGTTTTTTCGAGAAGTTGTTGTGTCAATTTTTTTGGGATGTTCTAGATATACTCAATAAAAATTATATACTATTAACTCGTATTTAACGTTCCATTTAATTTAAATCCTTTTTTACAAAATGGTTGATTCGCAAACAAACTTAGTGTACTTTTTGCTTCAAAAAAATGTTGGTCACCGTACGTCATTCCACAAATGGTATGAAAAGTATTTACAATCTGAAAAATATTTTATTTCTTCTTAATTTATCTAATGCGTTTATCTTTACATTCTTTCCTAATGTCATAATTTTATGGATTTGAAAGCTATATTATTTTTTGTTATTAAATAAAAAAACTATTTTCATTTTGCCTATCTATCTCGTTGAAAAACAAGATACTTAATTGTAAAGTGAATATTATATTATTTTCGCCTTACATTTACTCTAAACTTTTTTGAAAGCCATCAAGTACTTTTTCCTCAGCTAATTTTTATTTTCCGAACACCTCACTGCTTTTTCCATCTCGTTAGCCATCCATCACTTTCCTGAAAACTCGGGCCTTCCACTAACGGTCATTTCTTCGTAAAACTCATTTTCTATTACAACGCATTTTACTTTAGGGCCTTGAAAAATATTCTTGAGTTTTATTTTCTTTTCTCAAATGAACACAGAAAAATAATATCAAGTATGAAAATTCAGAAAATCTTCTTATTTACTAAAAAAATTAAAAAGGAATGGGGCGCCATAGTGTACAACACGAAAAAAGAAATATTTACATAACCTATTGTAATAGCACATCTAAATTACTCTCTTGTCGATACTTTAATCTAAAAAAGTCAAATCAAGTACATGTGTACTTGCGAGATGGCACCCACACGGGTTTAGGGATTTTGAAATCTAGGGGTTCTAGGACAGGAATTATACCCATTTCGTGCGTCTCTAGAAAAATTTCCGTGTCGTGCGAACCTACATTAGATATATTATTTTAATGCTATTGTTTTAACGAAGATGCTTTTACGCTGTCGCGCTGCAGAGCTTATCCTGTAGCTATGTCGGTAGCATATAAGCAGAATGCACTTCTTCTCGATCTAGAGGAGCTTTATTAGCGCTCTGAATAGCTGTGATCAAACCTTTGTGGAAATTTTCAAACTTAAGTAAAACGTAGTGCATTTTAGCATTCCATTATAAGTGACTATAAGAAAATGTTTTATAAAATTTTGTTTATGTTACCAGTGTAAAATAAAATGCTATCTGATATAATGAATTGTACTAATTTATTTATTTATTGTGTATATAGACAATAATAAAAAACCTCCAGGACTTCCACCACCCGAGTTTGCGTTTGGTATATTTTTTAGAGACTGAACTGACATTTATCCTCTATATTGACGACGCCATTTTGAAATCTCTAAATGTTGACTAAAAATTCATAATTTGCACTCTTAAATGTAATGAAGTTAACTATGACCTAGATCGCATTAAAAAGTTTGCTAATGAAAATAACTTAAAGCTTAATCCTAACAAGGGTTCTGCTCTTATTTTCTGTTCAAAAGGGTACAGGGAAATAATTGAAAGTCGAGTAAACCCTGCCTATGTAACCACTGTGAAAGATTTGGGGTTGGTATTGGACATAAATCTGAAGTTTTTTAAGTTACAGACATATCAAAAAAAATTTCCGCAGTCCTGAGACCGCTATTTCCTAATAGACATATAATTAATCATAAATTAAGAAAAAAACTAAATCATCATTAAGAGATGTTATAGATTTGTTTGTGAACTTCGTAAATATGACCATATAACAAGTAAATTGAGGGAGCTTGAATGACTCAAATATGATGTATAAACTTTCAATGTTCGTCTTTGTATATCGCTTGCTCGATACATCTACACCTCCTTAGTTACGCTAAAAAAATCCGTTTAGATCGAATCTTCACGATATTCCCTTAACACATTTCTACAGAATGTATCTGCCTCGTTTTCGTCATGCTTTATATAAAAACTCATTTTCGTACAATGCTCCATCTGTCTTTAAAATGTTGAATCAACTATATTTGAATGCTACTTCTTTGGAATCCTTTAAGAACCTGTCCAAAAATTATTTGCTTGGAATGCAAAACTTAAGAACATTACTCAGTCATTTTGATTTGATATAACTGAGTTAACTTTAACATAACCTGTTTTTCCATATAACAAGCATTTTTGTTCCTCGTCATTATATTTGTTCGGTTGCTTAGTTATCTCAGTTAAATTATATGTGTGTACGTTTTTGTGTGGATTTGTGCATATGTAGGTGATTTTCAATACTTATATAATTTTAATTTGGTTTATTTTTCCTTTTTATTAACAAAGTTGGTCAAGTAGTAAACTTCGCCATTTTTGTATTTATGCAAAAATAAAGACAATTTATTATTATTTATTTATTTATTATTATTATTATTATTATTATTGACAATCAATTTCTCAACAAATGTTGGGTTCCAAGCCAATTCGTGTTAATGCATCAAAAGGAGTGGGCTGGTTTCTATTAGTTCTATGTGTTGTCCTGTAAGAATTTTCTCACTATGTGGCAAGTACTGAGCAGGACTACCTTCTGGATGTCGATGAAGGAGTTAGTATGCAGTCCTATGGTTTTCAGGTTATGTTCTAGTGTTTTTGGAACTAGTCCAGTTGATGATACGATGATCAGTATCACATGAACTTTATTCAGTTGCCCCATCTGCTGTATCTCGATGGCCAGCTCCACATATTTGGCCTTTTTCTCTTGATATTTATAGAACACGTTGTTATTGTTGGGTATAGCAACATCTACCAAATAAGCTGTCTTTGTTTCCTTATTTAACAGTACCACATCAGGCCGATTATACGTCACCCGTCTGTCGGTGATAATTGCCCGGTCATAGTACAGTTTGAAAGCATTATTTTCAAGCACTGAACTTGGATGGTATTTATAATAGGGCACAAAGTTGTCCAGGAGCCCGTATTTATTGGCAAGCTTCTGGTGTATGATATTACACATATGGTTATTTCTCTGGAGGTAGTCCATGCTTGATAGGTAATTGCAGTCAGATATTATATGCTGTATAGTCTGTGATCTCTCGCTAAATTTTCGACACTTATCAGATTCAACGGACCGGTCTTTGATGATGAATTTAGTGTAATTTCGTGTGTTAATAACTTTGCCCTGTATTGCCATCACAAATCTTTCTGCCTCTGGGAATAGTTGTCCATCCTTCAGCAACCTGTTGTATGCTTCCTTATCTATGTGTAGCTGATTCAAGTCATTGTGATGTCGGCCGTGCAGTGCCATTTGCCCACTGTTCTTGTTTGTCGGGGTCTGAAAGTGACTTTAGGATCATGTTGTCACTTGCGAGATTAAGTGGAGAGTACGAGTGTCACTTAAGGTTACTATGCCGTGGAGGCTTGATGTTTGTGCCTTGTTGGAGAAGAAATCTCTCAATTTTTGCAGCTGTCGGGAGTGCGAATTGGTCAAGTCAACAAGGGATCTTCCACCTTCTCTTCGTGGTAAGGTCATTCGGAGAGTTGATTGGTCATCATTAAGCGAGTAGTTCTTTGTAGCCCTTCTAGCTTCGTGTTAGTCGATGTCAAGATTCGGAAACTGTAGGTTAACACGGGCACAGCATAGGTGTTAATTGCTGTAATGAGATTTCCAGTGTTCAGTTCTGTCTTCAGAAGAGCTCGCACTCTTTGGACGTACTGATCTTTCACCTTGGTCTTTCCTTGTTTATCATTGAGCAGTCTAACTTGTTGAAATCCTAGGTATTTGTAGGTCTCTCCTTGGTTCATCGCTTGAACTATTTCTCCATTGGATAGGGCTACATCACGAAATGACTTTGCCTTTTTCGATGTTTAACGCTTTAAATTTTTCCATTCCAAATTCCATATGGATATCTTTTGAAAAGGTGTATGACACGTCAATAAGTTTTTGAGTTGGTTATGGTTTCCACCATAGAGCTTAATATCATCTATATTGAAAAGGTGGGATTTGATTCGGGAATCGTCTCTATTGGCTTGGCTTTGATGTTGAAGCCATGTCCTGTATTGTTGAGCAACGTTGAGAGGGGGTTCATCGCTAAGCAGAACCAAAGTAAACTTAACGAGTCTAATTGGTAAATTCCCCTATTGACGTGTAACTCATCGGTGGTAAGAGATCGATCGCCATTATAGATCCTCAGGTTCGTTCTCCACTAGTGCTTGATAGTTGCCAGGAAATTGATGATCATAGGGTGAATTTTGTATATTAATAGTATGTCTATGAGCCAGGAATGTGTTACACTGTCAAACGCCTTTTTATATTCTATAAAAGCAGTGTGTATGTTGCGTTGTTTTTTCTGTGCTTGGTGAACACCACGGAGTCGATGATAAGTTGTTCTTGGCATCCTTGATGGTCTCGAATGCATCCCTTCTGTTCTTCGGAAGGAAGAACCTGTCACGAAAGTCTCAGAATATTCCGGGATTAGACCGACTTTTTATGCTTTTAGTAATTTCCTTCATGTCGTTATTTCAAATCAAAAGTAATAAACGTAAATGCCGACAATTAAGCTTTCGTAATAAAACAGAATTGGCTCGGTTTTGATATGTTGTTGATAGTATATTGTGCCATCGGGCCTGCTATTTTGAACAAATTTAAAATTCATCTTAAGGAATTATTCAAATTCAAAACATCACTTAGCACTGATCTTCAAGGGACATTAAGAAAGATAATCAAGTAACAGAACCATTTATTCTGAAATCCTCTGTTGTCTCACAAATCGGAACTCTATAACTCTGAACAAGATGATTGCTTTAAAACATCAAGTATACATTTATCTTATTAAATCTGAATTTAAAAAAAATGTAGTCAGACTATACAACGAAAATGAGTGAACTAATTAGAGAAATCAGAAACAGAGATCAGGGACGAAGATGATGTCCCCCTTGCAAAAATTCCGGAAGCGGCAAATAAACCTTTCAGCGTTAAATCGCAAAAGGCATTACAAAAAACTTTGAAACATCGACCAATACAAAGTAAATACAGACGAAACAAAAGTAAAGCACAGTTGCCCGACATGATTAGGCAAGAAATTGATCTATTCCCAGATGGTGGCAGTCGCAGCCGTAATCTTCAAAAAGTCTCCTTATTTTCAGCCCACAAGCGTGGAACCTCAAAAAATCTCAATCCGCTACTGCCTGTTTCTTAAATATATGGGTAAATTTGTAGGAAAAAAATCAAAGAAGTAAGAAAGACGGGTTTTAGTCGGTCAGACCACTTAAATTTAATATATGGCTATTTGCAGTTTATTCATATTTAAGCTTTCTCTGTATTCTGGTTCACATTCGAATTTTTTATCACTTGCAAGCACGCCTAAAACATTTTCATGACCAAAAACGAACAATACCTATACAGAGTGTGTCACGGCGATGGGCTGTTAGCCGTATGCCGAAAAGTACTCAGAATTAAAATCTGTAAATTGGTATCGAGGGTTTTCTCGACGTGCTCTTTTTTGCTAAATAAATGGTCACTTCCGATTATACCGCAAGTGCCTATCAAGTTTGTTATTTCAAATAGAAACTCCTATTTTTTATTGTATTTTTGGATTCTGCGTAACACATTTTTTATGTAGCACGCCCTATACCTTAAATGAACAGTTTTCAAAATAAAAATAGTTTTTCAAAACATTTTTTAAAATGTATAGTTTCGAAAACCCAAAGAACACATCCGAAATATAATGATGGCCGTCTATGGTCAAAATAGAAACCTTTTATTATTTTAAGATACTTTTTCAAACTAATCTACAAGATGTTTAACAAACTGATCCAATTAAGGCAATAACTTGTTTTTTTTTCAAATAGAACACCCTGTATATTATTTTTTGTTCGATTCCCTTGAAAACATAAGACTAATTTCTGATCTACTGTTATTTCGACTTCCTCACCATCTACCACTGATTTCTGCTTTACCTATCTATATATCTTTCGGCAAATGTACGACATGCCCGGTCAATCATATGGTTGCATTTGCCGTAAATGGTAGGGATATTTAAGTAAACCTCGATGGTATAATTCAAGTTTTCTGCCATTTTGACAGCAACACAATAAGTAATGGTAGGTTCCGCTAAGTCGCCCGTAAACAAGTTTTTCTTTTCGTGGCAACTGTGATTTAAATATTAGTTTCTCGACCGATTGCCTTTTCCCGGAACTTCCCTCATTTTATTAATCCTTCCTTTAGGAATAGTCAAATGCGATCCAATTTAGTTCCGCACATAGTCATTTAGTAACATATATACATATACTGTCTTTTCAAATATTTTTATCGGGCGCCATTTTGTTCCACCATATTGGATTCCTACCATATGCTATACCTTAGCAGTTCCTGTCTATGTCACCGTTGATTTTTTGACACAATTTAAAATAAATTAAAGTAGTTTTTGCACTTATTTTTTAAGACCCTCGTTTTGTTCCGTCATGTCGATTTCGTACCAGTTTATTCCTAAATCAGATTTAAATTTTATGATAAAAATGAAGTCTACTGAATAATAAACTTTTTACATTGATTTTTAAACATTATGCTTGGTCGCCATTTGGTTTCACAATTTTGAAATCGTACCACATTTTACAAGTTTATATCACACTTAATGCTTGCACAAAATTTAAAATTGCTCTAATAAGTAGTTTTTTCAGGCTGATTTTTTAAATATTTTATTAGTGATAACTCTTTTTACATATTCGTTATTTACCAAAATATTACCAGATCATCCCCTTAAGACCTTTAATTTTTTACCAAAATTTGAAGTAATCGGTAAGTCGTTTTTTAGCTATGCCGCAAAACTGAAAGACAGACAGACCGACGGAATTGAGAAAACATGTTCCTGGGCATCTAAAAACGCTAAAACTTGAAGCTATGTAAATCCTTGGAGGGAGGTTTTTTCACGATTACAAACGTGTCATTTGGCCACTATTTTGTTCCGCCATCTTAAATTCCAACCACAATTTTACCAGTTCATCTCTATATCTCACTTAATTCCTACACACAATTTCAAATCAATCTAAGTAGTTTTACAGGCTGATTTTTTTTATCTGCAAAACCACTTTCCTTTTACGAGAGAAGTAAAAATGCCTAAAAAGGTCATTAAGATTGCATTTTAGGCATAGGAAATGTTATACGAAATTTAGCTTAAATTTTCAGAGGAATCGAATAAAAAACTAATATAACTAGTTATTTCCATTTATATTGTTCCATAATTCGATCAGTTTTTTAAACACCCTGTAGATAGTCTTGGAAAAGTACCTTAACATAATAAAAAGTAATTTTCTTGACCATAGGCGGCCATCATGTTTTAGATATGTTGGTTGGAATTTCGAATTTACCATTTTTTTTTGGGAAAACTATTTTTATTTCGAAAACTGTTCATTTTAAATCTATGGTGTGCAACATAAAAATGTTTAGAATTTTATGCAGAATCCAAAGTGTGATAAATAAAAGCGGTTTCCATTTTAAATAACAAAGTTGATAGGCACTTCCGGTATAACCGGAAGTTGCCATTATTTTAGAAAAAGAGGGCATAGCGAGAAACCCCGATATCAATTTACAGATATTAATTCCCAATACTTTTTCCACGGCCTGCTAACGGCCCATCGTATTGATAGACTCTGTTTTGAAATTCAAGCGTTTGCAAGAAAATTGAAAATGGATGACTGAATGACTGTGATGACAGAATTCAGGAGAAAACTCTAGTGATGGGAAGGCGAAGATTTTTTTTTCAATATTATAAAAAGTTTGACGTTTTAAGATCTAAGATTATGTTTATGCTGCACACCTTAATTTTTTATAAAATATTAGCCAAAAAATGAAGCTTAAAAATGTATTTTTCCAAACTAACTTTTACTAAACTAAATATTACGGTACAGATAGAGTTTTACAGACAGTAAAAATAGTGATTTGACTGTTAAGGTGGTTTTTCGTTTCCTTAAAAATTATATTTTTGTAGACAGCTACCTTGAAATAGTTCATCTGTCCATCGATATGATGCAGATAAATCGACTTATATTCACTTGATATTTCTAAAAATTATTTACTTAGATTTACCAGTGTAGGAAATTTTGATAGGTTGGCCCACACAATTGTGAACCAAACCATCCATTTTTTATATATTATCGAATTTTTAAAAGGGAAAAAAAAGAGAAACACGAAACTTTAAACTCTATACTCAAAAGTATTACCGTCTAAAAATCGCCATATCCGTAATGTAATTCTGGAAAAATTATACTTCGGAATTTTTTCAGGCCTTCACGTTTCAGAGTCTCTAGATGTCGAAAAACATGTCTTTTCGCGGCATAGCTAAAAAATACATATCCGACTTATCTCAATGTTGGACAAAAACTAAGGGTTATATGGAGATGACATGTTAACATTATGGTAAAAATCCAATATGGCGGAACAAACCGGTTATCCAATTTAACTCAAATTTTGAGGAAAAATCAAGTATCGTATACACTGGTAGAATCTTGGTGACGAGCCATTAAGGTAAAACAAAATGGCGGCCTAATTAAGTGCTTAAAATATCAGTATCAAAAACCTACTTATCCAATTAAGTTGAATTTTGCACAAAAATCAAGTGCGAAACATGGATGAACTCATAGGCGCTCGCAGAACCATTTCCAGGAGAGGGCAACAATTTTCAGATTTAGTGCGTAAGTTCAGCGAGTAAGGCACACTCTCTAAAACACAGGGGGGGGCAAGCTTGCCCCAATTTTCTTCAAATTATTAACAAATATCAAGTATTACGTAAAACTCAACTGATACAATTTTGGTACGAATCCAAGACGGCGAATCCATATGGCGGCCTAGTAAAATATTTAAAAAATCAGCCTGAAAAACTAGTCATTAGATTGATTTCAATTTTTGTGCAATTTGCTATGATCTAGATATGAACTGGTAAAATTGTGGTAAGAATTAAAGATGACGGAATAAAAATGGCGGGCAAATAAAATGTTTATAATCATGAAAAAATCACCCTCCCATGATTTTACAGACTTCAAATTATAGGGTCTAAAAAACATGTTTTCTAAAATCCGTTAATATGACTGCAGGTCTCTCTGTGGTAAAACAGAAAAATGGTAGCCAAATAAAGTGTTTAAAAAGGCAACGTAAAAAACCTTCTGTTTCAATTGACTTTAAATTTTACACAAAACTTAAATGTGATATAGATGGATAGATGAGATACACTGGTAAAATGAGAGAACAAAATGGCAGTCTAATAAATTTAAAAAAAAAATACTACATAATAAATGTATTTTAAATTATTCTTAAAAATCAAACGTGGAATAGGTATAAACTGGTAACGGTTGGTAGGGATCCAGTATGGTAGAACAAAACGGCACCCAATAAAAATGTCTTGAAAGAATACTTTACTAAGCCGCCAATTTGTCCCGCTATCTTGGACTCCTACCAATATGTTACCAGTTAATTCCTATATAATACTTGATATTTGTACAAAATTTAAGACAAATTGGATAAAAAGTTTTTTGTAATAATTTGTTTTTACATTTTACTAGGCCGCCATTTTGTTTTGCCATAATAGATTTTTACCAAAATGTTACCAGGTCATCTCCATATGATCCTTAATGTTTACCCAAAATTTGAAGTCAATCACCTAAGTACTTTTCAAGCTATGCCGTGAATTGACAGACAGACAGACAAACCGACAGAAAGACCGACGGAATTGATAAAACGTATTTTTTGACATCTAGAGACCTGAAGATATTTAAAACCCGAAAGGGAGATTTTTCGCGATTACAAATACTTTATTTAATAGCCATTTTGTTCCGTAATCTTGAATTAGTACCACAGTTTTACTAGTTCATCCTCTGCATGCTGCAATTATTTATGACACACAATTTGAAACCAGGCCCTTAAGTAATTTTTCAAGCTGAAATTTTAGATATTTTACTAAGCCACCATTTTGTTCTGCTATCTAAAATTTATACAAAAATACCAATGATTCCTATATAATACTTGATTTTTGTGCAAAATTTGAGTTAAATTGGGTAAGTAGTTTTTAGTAATAATTTTTTTAACATTTCACTAGACCGCCATTTTGTTTTGCCAATTTTGGAATTTTACCAAAATGTTACTAGGTCATCCCGGTATAACCTTAACTTTTTATCAAAATTTGAAGTTAATCGGGTTAGTAGTTTCTTAACTATGCGGCAAACAGACAGAGCGACAGACAGACAGACCGAGGGAATTGAGAAAACATGTTTTAGGCATGAAATGTAGAGATCTGAAATAATCTCGGAGAATGATTTTGTCAAGATTACGATTTTCTCCTTTTATGAGGGAAGTAAAAGTACATAGGGTCGCATTGAGAACCTCCTTTTCTTTTGAAGTCGGTTAAAAATAGGTAAGTGTTCGTATACAAAGAAGTTTTAAAAATTAAATTAGTAAAAATCGTTACAGCAAATCAACTAAATTCAGAACATATTAATTCAGGTGAGTGTTTCGTCTAGTTAGACCAGCGCGCAGCGTTAATATTCATCACTTATCAATAAGCAATTTCTCCAAAAATTATAGACAGTGACATGAATTAAATATTTTATGCCACTAATGTACTTAATATGCCGAGTATACCGGATAACTTTCGTTCGACCTAAACAGTGCCGGTTGACCCACATTCAGTACCCCACCTTTCTTCATATATCTTTTCTTCGCGAGTAGCTTCGAAGAAGAATTGTACATCAAAAACAACTTCATTTAGATTTCTATAGTTTTGCTTTAAGTGCACATTGATTGCTTATGTTTGATAACGTTGTCTTTTAATTGGATTAGCTGAAATTAGCTTGTGTTTTTAAGGTAAGTCAATCAATACTTTTTTAAATGGCATATATTGGACACTGCTTCCGAGGCCTTGTATGTCAACACAGTGAGTAACACACACACCTATATATATATATATATATATATATACATACATAGTTTTCTGTAAACATTCTTGACCTCTCTTTTATATATGTAAATATTTTATTTTCTTGGGGTATAGATCCGTTGATAAAAAACAAAGACTAGTGACCTAGATTTTTCAAGTCACATATATTGTCAAATTTCAAAAAATATTTTGACGTTTGAGCAGGATACCCTTGCCTTTTTCAAAAGTTTTAAAAAGCAAACAAGAAAAACGAAATGAATTTCCTAATAAAATTACATATATTCAAGTTTATAACATACCATGAAACGTAATTAATCCATGTCAAATATATCAAATACATACTTTAGTTCACAAACCCTCATAAATAAACAAAAAAGAGACAATACAACAGTAATAAAATATGCTCGCTTCTTGGCGACATCGTATAGAGAGAGTTGGATTTTTTTACAGATTAGCAATTTTTTCTTTTTTAATAAATATACATGTTTGGAATATTCGGGGTAGGTGGAGCTTACCTTATATAGGTATTTATATTACATCATGATACATTTCGGTATCTAGGTCTATATCTTTTTTATCATTTATAGCATGTCTATTTTTCTTATTTCGATTGATTCGTAAAGTTCTCTTTTCTTTTTGTGCAGTTCCGATTTCAGAATTTTGGTTTGGTCAAAATCGAAAGTGTGATTGTTCTGGATTTCCTGCATAGATAGTGCCGTTTGATTTTTTCTTGTCGTACTTATGAGAATATATTCTAGACTGTAAATATTGCTTGGTTTACCCAATGTACATTCCTTCGCCATCTTTACGTGGTACTTGACGAACTACATGTGTTTTTTTTAATTTTGGAGTTTTTGTTTTAAGTTTAGTATAGTGTTGGTCTAGTAAGTTATATCCCGTATTAGCGATTTGTATGTTGTGTTTAGAGAAAAGGTGTTGGAATTGTTCGGATAACCCCTGAATGTACGGCAGTGTCAAGTAATTATTGTTTGATATTTTTGACACATTTCTTTTTTGGTTACTTAAAGTGTTATAAAATTTATTAATTCTTTTTTTGAAGACTGAGTTTATTAGATGAGGTTGGAAACCATTTTTATAGAGCCTATTTTGCTTTTTTGATTGATTCCTCTCGGAGCTCAGGATTTGATAAATGAATTGCTGTATCTGCAAGGCCTATAATTACTAATTTTTTTTGGGTAAGAGGGTAGTGGGATATGTAATTAGTGTACCTACAAGACCATGTTTGTTTTGTGTAACATTGTGCTCTAGTAGTGTTGTTTTTTCTATGTAGTGTTATGTCAAGAAAGCTCATTTGTTGATTCTTTTCAATTTCAATCGTGCACTACAATTTTGGATGGTAGCTGTGAAACTTTGGTAGTATGTAATCAATCTTTTTTTGGAAACTAGAGTAATACAATCGTCCACAAATCTATAAAAAATGGTAAATTAAAATCTAACTTTGAGATTATACTTTCTTTAAGATTTTCTAGGACAAGTTGAGCAATTACATTAAATATACTTGCTCCCATGGCACATTCTTCTGTCTGTTTGTATATTTTATCTTTGTATAAAAAATATGTTTTAATGTAAAGCTCTATGGCTTCCATAAAATCATCCAGCGGTATGTCTGTGTACCTTTTTATTTCGTTCCATTTATTTTTTATTATGTCATTAGCTAGATTTATTGACAGGTTTGTATATAACGAAACTACATCTAAAGGTATTAAAACGTGATTATATGGTACTTGACAGTGTTTTATTTCTCCTTAAAATGTGAGGAACTTTTAATATAGTATTGATTTTTGTTTATTACCTTTGAGATGATATTTTTCAAAAAACCTGATAAACCACAAAAAGGAGATTGGATTCAAGATACGATGGGATGGAGAGGTATTCCCTCCTTATGTAATTTGGGGAGTCTATACATTTTTGGTGGGAGAGCATTATTCATTTTTAATTTTGAAGCAGTATCAATTGAAATGTAACCTTTTTTATTCCTTTTGTCAATAAGCTCATTATCCTTTTCTTGATATTGCTTAGTTGGATCGCTTTGAATTTGCTGATATGTTGTGGTGTTATTTAGTAAATTATTTATTTTCTTATAGTGTATTTTTCTGCCTTCATAATAACAGTCTTATTTGATTTGTCTGGTTTTAAAATAGTTAAACTAGGATGTTCTTTTAGAAAGGTTTTGGTTTTTGTTCTTGCTTCATCTTTTGTTAAGGAATTAAGGTTAGAAATAGAAGTTTCGATTTTGCATTATATCAGGGATAGGTATGTCATTTGGGCTTTGAATAGGGACGGCAACATTTAAGCCTAAACTTAAAAAATTTTCACCCATAAATTGTGTGTGTGCGTGGTGTTTTAGTATATTATTTATAGTTGTTAAATATATTAGATGGTATCACATCTTTTAGTTCTGTTTGTATTTTCAGTAGATCAGATTCCATTGTCTTTATTTTAAATATGGTGTCAGATATCAATAAGTTTAAAGGTTCTCTTTGAAAACGTTTCAAGACAGATGTTTCAAATTTACGATTCAGGCTTACATTGACAGAAGATATATGTTTTATATTCATTTTTAAAAAAGTTGGCGTGAGGATAATTAAAAAAACAACCTTCTTAAAATAACTCCTAATTTAACTATTTTAAAACCAGACAAATCAAATAAGATTGTTATTATAGAGGCAGAAAAATACGATAACAAAATAAATAACTTACTAAATAACACCATAACATATCAGCAAATGAAAAGTGATTCAACTAAGCAATATCAAAAAAAGCATAATGAGCTTATTGACAAATGGAATCAAAAAGGTTACATTTCGCCTGATACTGCCTCAAAATTAAAAATTAATAAAGCTCTCACCAAAAATGTATGGGCTCCCCAAATTACATAAAGAGGGACTACCTCTCCGCTCTATTGTATCTTGCATCCAATCTCCTTTTTGGGGTTCGTCAGGTTTTTTTGAAAAATATCATCTCAAAAGTAATAAACAAAAATCAATACTATACTAAAGATTCCTCGCATTTTAAGGAGAACATAAAAAACTGTCAAGTACCATATAATCACGTTTTAATATCTTTAGATATAGTTTCGTTATATATAAATGTACCAATAAATCTAGCAAAGGACATAATAAAAAATAAATAGAACGAATTTTAAAAAGGTACACAGACATACCGCTGGATGATCTTATGGAAGCCATAGAGCTTACACGAAATTCAACATATTTTTTATACAAAGAAAAAATATACAGACAGAAGGATGTGCCATGTGAGCAAGTATATCTAGTGTAATTGCTCAACTTGTCATAGAAAATCTTGAAGAAAGCATAATCACAAAATTTTTTTACCATATATGTGGACGATTGTATTACTCTAGTTCCCAAAGAAAAGATCAATTACATACTACCAAAGTTTAATAGCTACCATCCAAAATTGCAGTTCACAATTGAAATTAAAAAGAACCAACAAATGAGCTTTCTTTTACATAACCCTACATAGAAAAAACAATACTATTAGAACACAATGGTACGCAAAACAAACATGGTCTTGTAGGTACACAAATTACATATCCCATCACCCTCTTATCCAAAACAATCAGTAATTATAGGCCTTGCAGATAGAGTAATTCATCTACCAGGTCCTGTGTTCCGAAATGAATCAATCAAAAAAGCAAAAGGGTCTCTAATAAAAAATGGTTACCCAACTCATCTAATAAACTCAGTTTTCAAAAAAGAATTAATAAATTTCATATAAGTAATCAAAAAAGAAACTTTGCAAAAAATCAAACAATAACTACTTGGCAATGCCATATATTCATTTTATTAGGAAATTAATTTCGTTTTTCTTGTTTGCTTTTATGCTTAAAACTTTCGAAAAAGGCAAGCTTATGCTGCCAAAACGTCAAAATATTTTTTTAAATTTGACAGTATGTCACTTGGAAAATATAGGTCACTAGACTTTGTTTTTTATTAACGGGCCTATACCCCAAGAAAATAAAACAGATATATATATATATATATATATATATATATATATATATATATATATATATATATATATATATATATATATATATATATACATATATATACATATATATACATATATATACATATATATATATATATATATATATATATATATATTTTTTTGTCGGTATTTTCTTGGGTATAGGTTAATATAAAACCAGTTCTATAATTTTACATCGACGTTTCGCTCACCATATTGAGCTTTCTCAAGATGAAAATTTATTTCCTAAAAAGACACATATATATAGTTAAAAAACATAAAATTATCAAATTTAACCACATTTTTTTAAAAAACATTACATCTAAGTTTTTCGGTTCAAACAAACCAAGACTTTACAATATACAGAATACACTTAACAGAAAATTAAAATTTTTATTTGCTACGTACCTTGAAAATGACATGTTAATCCTAAACGGAATCGAGATTAACAGTGATTTCTATAGCATTGGAATGCTGTTAGTTTATAAGAAATGATACATTTTTTTTCCTTTTTTTTAAATTTTATATATGATATATGTTTGGGTTTCTGCTATTTATATGTACAGGAAGTTATGTGAGAATAGCTTTTTCTTTGGAATAAACTTACTTAGAAATTAAATTATGATAAATTTGGCTTAAGTTGTTGATATCTTTTTTATCATTTACAGCATTTTTCTCCTTTTTAATCTGAATCATTTCTTTGATTGTTAGTTTCCGGTAATTAGTTTCCTGATCCAGAATTTGTGTTTCTTTAAAATTGAACTCGTGTTTTTCTGAAAGTTCGTGTTTGTGGAGTGCAGTAGAGGCATTTTTTGTATATTTGTGACCGTTTAATCTACTATCTAAATATTGTGTTGTCATTCCAACATACTTTTTTGAGCAATTTAGACAAGGAATTGAATACACCAAATTTGATTTCTTTTTATTTATTACCTTGCTTTTCAAAGGCGTGTAAAGACTTTTTAATAAATTATGAGCTTTATGACAGACATGTATATCATGTTTAGATAAGATGTGATTTATTTTTTCCGATAGACCGTCTGTGTAGGGCATTGCAATGTACTTTGTGTTTAGATTTTTTTCTTTTTCAGCTTTCTTTATATTGTTATAGAATAAATGTGTCCTTTGTTTAAAAATTCGTAATATGATTTTCTCAGGATAATGGTTATTTAATATTGGAATTGGATATTCTGGAGAAGTAAGTGAAATAGCACGATCGGTCAGACCTATTACGACGCTATTTCTTTGGTTCTTAGGATGATTGGAGTTAAAATTTAAGTATCGACCTTATACCATTTAGTTTTGATGTTTTTATCTACTTTGTTTCTTATTAGCGTTAAGTCCAGAAAGTTTATTTGATTTTTGTCTTCAATTTCTGATGTAAATTTTAATTTGAGGTGAAAGTTATTAAAAGCATTTAATAGATCGTTAATATTATTTTTTGGAACGGCAGTCAAGCAATCATCCACGAATCTTTTAAAAAAGGCAATGTAAAATCAAGTTTAAAAGGTATTCCATAACCAATTGTGCGACAATGGAGGAAATAGGAGAACCCATAGCGCAACCATCTAATTGTTGATAATATTTGTCTGCATACTGGAAATAATTGTTATTCAAAGTAATGTTAATAGCTTCTAAAAATTCATTCAAAGGCAGTGTTGTGTGTGCTTTTAGTTCGTCCCATTTTTGTCTTATTATCTCCGATAAAAGTTCATTTGGAATGTTTGTATATAACGAGACAACATCAAGGGATATTAGTACATGATCATTTGGAACTTCTACCCTGTCAATAAAATGTTTAAATTCAAAGGAATCTTTAACGAAATAATCATTTTTACCAGTTATGTTAGACATACAATTAGACAAATACTTTGATAATTTATAAAAGGAGATTGGATACAATACAATGGGCCTTAAAGGTATGTTAGCTTTATGTAACTTTGGTAGACCATATATTTTGGGTGCTACTGCGTTATGTATCATTATATCAGTGAATATTTTTTTGTTTAACATTTTTTTTATAAAGGTGTTATTTTTATTTTGATAAGAGTTTGTTAAATCACTTTTTTAGTTCTTTGTATGTATTTTTGTCACTAAGTAATTCCTTAATTTTTGTATCATAATTGAGAATTCATAATCACAGTTTTATTTGAATCAGGTTTAAGGATTTTAATTTGGGGATTATATTTTATAAATTGTTTGGTTTTATTTATTTTCTTTTGTATGTTTTTTTATTAGAGTATTTTGTCTTTTTATGTTTTATTTTATGGTTATAAGTGACAACATATATTTTTCATTTGGTTTTTCTTGATTATAACTTCTACACAGGCGATATATTCGGTAGTTGGTATATGTTGTTCATTTATTATTGGAAGAGAAAAATCACCCAAACAGAACTTGCAATATCATGTGGGATGTTAGTGTCAGAATACTTAGCCATTTTGTATTTAAGTTTCTGTCAAATATGTCAATTTTGTAAATTTTGTTTGATTGCGTGCTTTAGTGTAATTAAAATTTTGAATTCTCTAAAATCTAAAAATTATTAAGTTGATGTTCAGGTAAAAATTTTTTTAAATAGCTAATTGATTATTTATTTCATTGATAATGTCACTGTTAAATTTAAAATTTTTTGTTTTGTATTTTTTAATATATCATTGAATTTGTTTTCAAGGTACGTACCTGTAAATGTTATGTGTGATGTATTAAAATTTAGGTCTATCCTTCGATTTTTTTGTTTTTGCTGATGCCATTCCGTAAGCCTCTTCAATGTTTTTGAAAAAATGTTTGCATCTTTAACCCTTGCAACTTTATAATTCGTTTTTTTCTTTAACCTTATGAATATAATCCCCAAATTAAAATCCTTAAACCTGATAAATCAAATAAAACTGTGATTATGAATTCTCATGATTATGATACAAAAATTAATATGACAAAAATACATACAAAGAACTAAAAAGTGATAACAAACTCTTATCAAAATAAAAATATACAGAAGCAAAAAACCTAATGATACATATATGCACCCAAAATATATATAGTTACATATTGTATATATGTATAATATAATTATCAAAGTATTTGTCTAATTGTATGTCTAACATAACTGGTAAAAATGATTATTTCGTTGTTAGAGACATTTTATTATGATCATGTACTAATATCCCTTGATGTTGTCTCGTTATATACAAACATTCCAAATGAACTTTTATCGGAGATATAAGACAAAAATGGGACGAACTAAAAGCACACACAACACTGCCTTTGAATGAATTTTTAGAAGCTATTAACATTACCTTGAATAACAATTATTTCCAGTATGCAGACAAATATTATCAACAATTAGATGGTTGCGCTATGGGTTCTCCTATTTCCTCCATTGTCGCACAATTGGTTATGGAATACCTATATATAAATGATATATATATACTGCCGTTCCAAAAAATAATATTAACGATCTATTAAATGCTTTTAATAACTTTATCAAATTAAAATTTACATCAGAAATTGAAGACAAAAATCAAATAAATGGACTTAACGCTAATAAGAAACAAAGTAGATAAAAACATCAAAACTAAATGGTATATGGTATCGATATAAATTTTAACAATCATCCTAAGAACCAAAGAAATAGCGTCGTAATAGGTCTGACCGATATATATATATATATATTATCCTGAGAAAATATATATTTTTATATATATAAAGAAAGCTGAAAAAGAAAAAAATAAACACAAAGTACATTGCAATGCCCTACACAGACGGTCTATCGGAAAAAATAAATCACATCTTATCTAAACATGATATACATGTCTGTCATAAAGCTCATAATTTATTATATAAAAAGAAATCAAATTTGGTGTATTCAATTCCTTGTCTAAATTGCTCAAAAAAGTATATTGGAATGACAACACAATATATATATATATATAGTTATATATACTAACAATCAAAGAAATATATATATAAAAAAGATATATATATATATATATATACATATATATATATCATATATATATATATATAACAGCATTCCAATGCTATAGAAATACTGTTAATCTCGATATATATATATATATATATAGTGTATATATTGTAAAGTCTTGGTTTGTTTGTACCGAAAAACTTTAATGTTTTTTAAAAAAATGTGGTTAAATTTGATAATTTTAGTTTTTTAACTATATATATGTGTCTTTTTAGGAAATAAATTTTCATCTTGAGAAAGCTCAATATGGTGAGCGAAACGTCGATGTAAAATTATAGAACTGGTTTTATATTAACCTATACCCAAGAAAATACCGACAAAAATATTTCATAAGGTTAAAGAAAAAAACGATTATATATATATATATATATATATATATATATATATATATATATATATATATATATATACTTGAAAAATGATTTCTTGAACCAATAAAATATATTCTTAAAGTAGAGTTTCTTGGGTATTTGGAGAGAGATTCTTACATATTACCAAACGTTTCGACTATAATCTAGTCTTCATCAGTGCTACAACAATTTATTAGTTAATTTTTTTTTTGAAAAGTTTAAAATATGTGTTTAGTTCGACTCACCTAATGAAGCAATTACTTAAAAATCCTAGTGGTTTCATCGTTGTGCTCTATTAAAATAATAAACTAGCATTTAACACAACATGTATATAGTTTCAAAACAAAGACGGGCACAGTATTTATAACATAAAACCGACACAGTGCTCACATGTATTTTAAAATATAAACTGACTAGTCGAATCTCATATTATTCTTATTTCTACCTTAGCCTTTTTTTTCCTATTAAATATTGATAACGAAAACATATATTGGTGGAATAATATATATTTTTATTTTGATTTTAGTAGGTGGGGTATTAATTAATAACGTTGTAATAAATTTTACTTAAGTTTTTTATGTCAGATTTGTCATTTATAGAATTTTTATTTTTCTTATGTATAACATTTCTAGGTATTCCCTCTTTCGCTGATTTGGCTCAGTTTTTAAGATTTTTGTTTCTTTAAAATTAAATTTATGGGAGGTTTGGGTCTCGTGATTTGTTAGGGCTGTTGTATTGTTCTTGTGATACTTGTGGCCATTTATGCGATTTTGTAGGTATTGTGTTGTTTGTCCAATGTATACAGACGAGCAGTCGGAGCATGGTATTTCATATATGGTGTGGGTTTTTCGGTTTTTCGGTGTTTTACTTTTAACTGAACTAAAATATTTTTTGAGAAGATTATGTCCTTTATGGCACACTGAAATTTCATGTTGTTTAAAATACGATTGTAGATTTTCAGACAGTCCCTGTATATATGGAATTGATAAATAATTTCCGGTTTTTTTTATTTGATTGTTGTGGATGGTTTTTAAGAATTTTTAGCCGGGAGTTAAATAAAGTATTAATTAATTTTATGGGATAACTGTTTTTAACTAAAGTTTCTTTTGCTTTCTTTATAGCATTATTTCTAAAATTTAAGTCGCTTAATTTTATTGCTCTGTCTGCTAATCCGATTATAATTGACTTTTTTTGAGATGTGTTGTGTTTGAGGGGTGTTGCGAGAAGTAATTTAAATAACGACCAGACAAAGTTTTTTTGGTATACCATTCTGTTTGTACTTTATTATTTTGGTTATGAAGTGTCATGTCTAAAAAATTGATCTTATGGCTGTCTTCTATTTCGATGGTAAATTGTATTTTTTGGTGAAATGCATTGAATGAGTTTAGGAGATAATCGCAAGGAAAAATTTTATAGACAGATTGAGGGTTGTGCTGTGGGTTCCCCCATTTCTAGTGTCATAGCTCAAATGGCATTGGAAGAATTGGAATCAGCAATAATCCCTAATCTTGAAATTAAACTCCCCTTCTTTGTCCGTTACGTTGATGATTGCCTAAGTGCAATTCCGGAAAATAAATGCGATTATCTCCTAAACTCATTCAATGCATTTCACCAAAAAATACAATTTACCATCGAAATAAAAGACAACCATAAGATCAATTTTTTAGACATGACACTTCATAACCAAAATAATAAAGTACAAACAGAATGGTATACCAAAAAAACTTGGTCTGGTCGTTATTTAAATCACTTCTCCCAACACCCCATATCTCAAAAAAAGAATGAATACCAAAAAAACTTGGTCTGGTCGTTATTTAAATCACTTCTCCCAACACCCCATATCTCAAAAAAAGTCAGTTATAATCGGATTAGCAGACAGAGCAATAAAATTAAGCGATTTAAATTTTAGAAATAATGCTATAAAGAAAGCAAAAGAAACTTTAGTTAAAAACAGTTATCCATAAAATTAATTAACACTTTATTTAACTCCCGGCTAAAAATTATTAAAAACGATCCACTACAATCAAATAAAAAAAAACCGAAAATTATTTATCAATTCCATATATACAGAGACTGTCTGAAACTCTACAATCATATTTTAAAGAAGATGAAATTTCAGTGTGCCATAAATGACATAATCTTCTCAAAAAATATTTTAGTTCAGTTAAAAGTAAAACACCGAAAAACCCACACCATATATGAAATACCATGCTCTGACTGCTCGTCTGTATACATTGGAAACAACACAATACCTACAAAATCGCATAAATGGCCACAAGTATGACAAGAACAATAAAACAGCCCTAACAAATCACGAGACTCAAACTTCCCATAAATTTAATTTTAAAGAAACAAGAATCTTAAAAACTGAGCCAAATCAGCGAAAAAGGGAATTCCTAGAAATGTTATATATAAAAAAAATAAAAATTCTATAAATGACAAATCTGACATAAAAAACTTAAGTAAAATTTATTACGTTATTAATTAATACCCCACCTACTAAAATCAAAATAAATATATATATTATTCCACCAGTAAATGTTATCGTTATCAATATTTAACAGGAAAAAAAAAAGACTAAGGTAGAAATAAGAATAATATGAGATTCGACTAGTCAGTTTATATTTTAAAATACATGTGAGCACTGTGTCCGCTCTATATTATAAATACTGTGCCCGTCTTTGTTTTGAAACTATATACATGTTGTGATAAATGTTAGTTTATTATTTTAATAGAGCACAACGATGAAACCACTAGAATTTTTAAGTAATTACTTCATTAGGTGAGTCGAACTAAACACATATTTTAAACTTTTCAAAAAAAAAAACTTAAATAATAAATTGTTGTAGCACTGATGAAGACTAGATTCTAGTCGAAACGTTTGGTAATATATAGAATCTGACACTTATATGATTTCTTAAATACCTTCCATTAAAGAACCAAATAGAAACTCTTCTTTAAGTATATATATATATATATATATATATATATATATATATATATATATATATATATATATATATATATATATATATATATATATATATATATATCTAGATTTATTGTTATTGTTTTAAGTTCTTTTTTATTTTAAACGCTATGCTAGTATTTTCTTACAACTGCCTTTTTAACCTCCTTTTTAAAAGAGGGACCGTGTATTTTTTTATGTTTGGACACCGATTACTCCGAGACGGTTTGACTAACTTAGATCAATTTTACAGGAAGTATTCAGGATTGAGGCGGGGCGATCCCCTAGCGAGCATATTTAAAAAAACACTCGGTAAATTAGCCTTTACCCAGAACTTCCCTCGTGATCAATTTCACCTCACACAGATAACCCAGTTTATATATTTATATAGTTGTTTGTCAATACCTTTACAAGAAAATAGGTAAATTTCCTTTAGCCGGCTTTTCAAGCATTGCACAAGATTTGCTATCTATATTCATACCAAAATGTTACCAGTTCATTCTTATGCAACACTTATTTTTTGTGCAAAATTTAAGCTATATTGGATAATTTTTGACTACTACGAAACCGACAGACGGACCGACGGAATTGATAAAACATATTTTTGGGCATCTAGGGATGCTAAATCGTGAAGACATGTAAAACCTGAGAGGGTGATTTTTATCATATTACCAAAATTTTATTGGGGCGCCTTTTTGTTCAATCATATTGGATTCCTACCAATATTTTACCAGTTTCTACCTATGCCACACTTGATTTTTGGGCATAATTTAAAATAAATTCAATGAGTAGTTTTTACATTGACCTACTATATTTTACGTCATGTTGAATTCGTATCAGTTTATACCTATATCACATTAATTTTTCCACAAAATTTAAAGTCAATTCAATAGGATTTTTGTTACATTTCTTTTTTAAACATTTTATTTGGCCGCCATTTTGTTTCGCCATCTTAAAGTCGTAACATAACTTTAACAGTTTATCTCTACATCATACTTAATGCTTGCATAAAATTTGAAATTAATCTAATAAGGAATTTTTTTAGGCTAAAAATCGAAAGGAGGGGGAAAAGTTCCGGGTTAAAATCAATTTACTGATTCTTCTTATTTTATTTTTATAGTATTACTATTTTTAAATTTTAAATGTGTTCAGATTGACAAACAAAAATTTTTTGGCTTTTTTACTGAATTTGCGAAAAAGCCAAAAAAGATTTTTGTTTGTCAGTATTACTATTATTATTAAGTATATTACTCTATAAAAAACAAAATATGTTATTTATAATTTTCGTCCATATCCTAGAACTGAAATTTTCCGAAATGTTTAAACATTTTTATCATCTTGTTTTGTTATAAAGGATTTACCCTAAAATAGCGTAAATGGGAAAAATATTTCTTGGAATCTAGGGGCTCTAAAATACAAACATCGGCAAAAATCTCAGAGGGTGATTTTTTTCACTATAAAACTAGTAAGAAGGTAGTAAAAATTAAAAAAGGCAGAATAGTGTTATTCTGAATCTTTTATTGAAAGATATTTTCCGCGATAACTTTGAAATTCTTTAAAATTTGGTGTATGAAGTGTAACCGATCAAAAAACTAATTTGGGCATACCTTAAAATACATCATCTCAATAAATAATTTAAATGACTTTATTCCTGGCACAAAACATTTCGCCTGTCAATAAATAAAGTGTATGGCAAGGGAGTGAAGAGAAAGATATAAATATCATGCGTAATATAGTTTTGCGTTTTTAAGGGGCACGAAGTTCAATTTTACTAACCATTTTAATTTTTAAATAATTTGTATTACTGATACAGTATAGATAGAATTTATGTAAAACATTAGTTACCGTGATTCTATGTACAGTGATTTCTACGGGATTATTTGACATATTCGGATCATTATTTCAAGAAGTATTCAAGGTAATGCCAGTGTGGTTCCATAGCAAGTATATATCAGTGGCCACTCTTCCATAGGGTCATTTGGTCAATGACCCCCAAAATATTTCCGTAAATAAATTATTCCTTTGACCATTCCTCCTAAAAGTTGTAATAAAACGCGAACCTTGGGAAAAATAAAATACGCTACACTATCACACAGGAGAATTTTCGTGAAAATTCGGACAAAACCTAACCTGGCTATTAATTGTTGTAGAAAATATTGTTGATATTAACTTTAGACTACATTTCAATGAAAAAAAAAATTTTAAGCCTAGTTCAATTAAGACCAGCTTGTAATGACGTCATGGTTTATGTACAAAGTAGTGCACAGCAAAAACTTGGCGTTCAAAATATTCTTTTAATAAAGAAAAAAATTATTCTTGGAATAAGAGTTAATATATAAGAAAAAGTTAATTTTAACAGATACATTGTATTTAAAATAAACAGGGTGAGCAAAAACAGTGACTGTAAAAACTGTAAAATCAATAAAATTTACTTCTTAGTATTTTCTTTTTTAATTCCAATCATTTTGTTGAATTTTAATATTAGGTTCATCTAATAAATTTAAAACGGATTGTGAAAATGATCCGTTTTTTTTTTTGGAAGGCAATTTTCTTAATCCAGTAATATATGGATCCGAAGAAATCATAAGCCTTTGATATCTGTCTTGCATGGTTTGAATTCTTGAAAATTTTCTAGAAAATTGCTGCCTGTATTTTCTGACATCTTTGTTTCGCCTTTCTTGAGCATCTTCACTTAATAGACCCATGGCTACATTTGAACTGTTTACAATTCTATGCCCATGGATTAACACTTTATGTAGTGTTGTGGGCATACAATACCACGGATAGTTTAGGACATATATTGCCGCGGTTCTGTGACAAAAACTTTTAAATTTGTGTGTGTTGATATTGTGGCCACAGGACAAGGTTGATAATATTTATGTAGTCGCTTAATTAAGTTTAAATTGACTCCCGTAATATCGGCAACCACATCTTCATTTTGAAAGAAAGTGCGCGTCGTATTACCATCTGTAGATGTTCCTCCACCCTGTCTTGGTTTATCAACATGTAATCCAAGCCTTTGCCGAAATTCATTTTGAATGCGTTGTTTTTCAGCAACTACACTTTCTTAAGCCTTCGGGGTTTTCACTTGTCATTTACCAATTTTAAGCTTGTAGGATAAATGTAGGATACATTCCGTGAAACGTATCCAGGCATGCAATGATGAGATGCCATATGTTAAAAAATCCTTTTTAATAGACTTGTCAATACACAATTTAAGTCTATTGAAATCCTTTGATCTTGTATCACATAGGTAGCAACGTTGGGCAGAGGTCGTGTCTGTTATTGCATTGATCATCTTTCCATCTACCATTGCCATAAGGGTGCTTTAAAAAAATATTCTTCCTCTACTTCGACTCTACTCGATGTAAGAGAGTTTAGCTGGGCTTGAAAATTCTGTAATTCCGGTTTTAATAGGTCAGTTGTTTCGTGAGCCATTTGTAACCTCATCGGACGACAATATCTTGGCGATGACGGACGAAGATTTTGGCAAATTATGTGTTTATTTGGCGAACCTAATTCACCGCTTATAAGCTGAATAGGCACTAGAGAACTTATAAACATAAAAGCATCAGAATGTCCTTCACGTTCGAAATTTTGTTTATACTCTGAATGACTACCCGATCCATCACAGCCCCATTTCGATATAAGGCACATATTTTCCAGCTGGTTTTTAGGAAGTAATTTGATTACTTCAAACAGCGATAAAATTAACCTCTCACTAGTATGGTCCATTAAATTTTGAAGGGGAACTTCAGCAATAACATCCGTGCAAATTATATTTTTAGGATAGCACTGCTTTTTAACTGCTGTTATGGTTTCATAATTTGGAAACATATTGCAGTTTATTTCTTTGGCAGACATTCGTATAGCATTGTACTAAAATTTACTTAATTGTACTTTAATAACTAGAGATAGAGCTTTTTCAGCAGCCAGTGTTTAATGCGAATCTTTCCTAGCTATATTTTCAGTACCATGAAGAGCAACATCCTTAATTATGTTGTAAATTTTCACTTCCCCACGTGCTCTATATTCCACTTGAGCAGCAAATGCTAACTGTGAGGGTTCTAATTGTTTTTGAATATCCTCTGTTTTCCTACGCTTTGTGCGATCAGTGCACTCTCAAAGAATTTAGAAGGCCGTCCACCTACGTCACTGCTCTTTCGAACGGGTTTTACTACAGAAAAACTAATGTTATGTTCTAACCAGGTTTTGTTTTTACTTTAAAATCGAGTAAAATTTCTATGAGATGCAAGTAATCTTGATTTGTATTCTGAGATTAATCGGCTTAGAAAACTCTTGATTTCAACAGACAAATTATCTACCTGTAGGACAATTTGAACCCTACTTCGCAGGTACGCCATTTTTTCTTCATTGTCCTTGGAATCACAATCCCTATAATAGCCTATGAGGGTATTTCTGCTTAAACAGACGTTTCTTGAATTGGATCCTGTAACAAAATATTAATAATTAGTACAAACATGACTAAATAGTCACAAGATCGCATAAAATCATCGTTGTAATCGCAAAACAAAACTACACATTTACGTAAGAACAAAATATTAAACCCGGATCTGACAGGATATACCAGTATATACTATAATATACAGATAAATAATATGAGAAAAATAAAAAAAACAATTCCAGACTTATGACCATAACTTTACTTTAATATTGAATTTATATATAAATTAGTAAATTTTTCTTACCTCCAGGAACACAATCCAGTGCGAATATACAAATGCTCACAATAGTTTTCATAAAAAAGTCCAAGAAAATCACCAAAAAAAAACAGTAAACCAAAAAGCACTTTATCTTGCGTTACGCATTCACTCAACGAATCGTTTAAAACTAAAAATGTAGCGAAGCGACGGAAGGTCTCGCTTTTTTTATTCGAGCGGGTATTAATGAGTCATTAAGGTAGAGAATAAGCCCACAGTTATTGTATTTGAGCAAATTTTTAAATTTAAGGTTTTGTCCGACTTTTCTCGATTTTTCGCTTGTGTGCGGCGGTTAGAATGGTCTCGTTGCGTTCCTTAGGTATAGTAAAATACGCTATACTAAGCTAGGCTGGGCAGTCCGAATTGCCCTGATTACCTTAAAGCTTGACGAAAGCACCCGAAGATTTCACAGCTACCGAGCGGCAGCCGAACGTGATAGCAAATGGAATATGAAATCGCGATTTGGTTGATTAGCCGGTCTCTTCTCATAATTCGATCGATCGGTCGCGGCATCACGTCGGCATGCGGAAGTTCAGTTGTTCAAAGGTCGCGCGGTCGATTTTCTAACTCGATATTGTTTCGGACGTTTTTAATCGATGAAAATTGATTTATGTACTGTTTTTGTAATATATATTTTTTTATTTTTATGATCCATGTGTGAGTTGGAAATAGACAGGAAATAAAATGTTGGTAGTGACTAGTGCAAAAAAATAAACAACTAAAAAGTGCTTACGAACTTAATTTTGCAAAAATAACCAATTTCAAGGTGGTCTATGTTTGAGTTGTGAATGTAGATGAAATAAAACGTCGGTAGTGCAAAAAATTAAACAACTAAAGAGTGCTAACATACTTAATTTTGGGAAAAAAACCGAGTTCAAGATAAGTGGTCGCAATTTGCCAGAACTTAGTATACAAATTAGTAAAGACAAAAATAAAGAAGTTCATCGAAACATTCGCAAAAGTATGTACGATTTAGCTAACTGAATATGTGGTTGTGAAGTCTCTAACTCATTTTACTGTTATGTTTGTTTGTTGTTTTCTGAGGACTCGTCGGACTCATTATGGTGCAAAACCGGTATTAAAGACTTAAAACACTTAAAAGAAAAAATAAAAAAACATGCGTTTTCTGCAGATCACATGAAATGTTCGGTGCACTATGCTACGGTCGGAAGTGTTGATATTCGCACTCAGCTAGACACAGCTTATAGAAAATCCCTTAGAGATTTTAAAAAGTATCCAAAAATCTTTATATTTTAAACAAAATTATAGATTGTGTAAAATTTTGTGGGGCATTTGAGCTGGCACTACGTGGCCTTGATGAAACGGCTTTGTCTCCAGGGGTTTTTCGAGGGTTTATACATTTTGTTGAGGAGTTAGGCCAAGATAGACTATCCGCTTTAGAATTGTTAAGTATTGAAAAATCGTTTATAAAAGGAATGTGCGTGCAATTTTAACGAACGTGTCATTCATTATTTTTCCAATTCTAACGAACGAAGAGTAGACCTGAACTTCAAGAGAATTTAAAGCTCAATTTAAATATATTTATTTTTATTTTAACTATGCCTATTTTTCAATTTGTTATTGACCTCTCAATATAATTCACCACGAGCCGCCACTGGTATCTATTTAAAAAAATAGCTAAATGGCGCCATTTTAATTTGTTTTTTTTTGCGAGAATATCCGCGAAAATTTTGAAATGATACAATATATTACCTTAATATTTGGTGCACGGATTATAATTAAACAAACACGTAACATACCTTGAAGTGCATCCCCCGACCTAGATAATTACAAAACTTAAAGGCTGTTAAGAATATTAAATTACTTTTACGGACACAAAACATTTCTCGTGTCAGTAAGTGAAGTGAAAAGGAGAGGGTGAGCCAAATATCCGGTTTCCTATAGGGTTTTCGAGGCTTTTGGTTGCATGAGATTCAGTTTTACTAAACATTTTAATTTTTGACAGTTTGTATTGCTGATGATCTGTAAATGTACTTAGATGGCGCTTCTTTTGTAATATATTGGTTGCGTGATTCTAGCAAAATTTTATTATACTGACTTTAAAAATGAGGGTATTTTTTAAAATGTATGTATTCTGATTATTCCGGGATGCTTTGACCAATTTAAATTAAATTTTCAGGAAGTATTCAGTTTCCACGATAAGTTTGAAATGCTCTAAAATAATATTGCCTTGAAATTTGGCATACGAAGCTTAACTAAAAAAAAATACTTTGCCCCAGTCTGAGGTATATACCCACCAGGGGGGAATTTTTTTTCAGGTTTCATAAACCTTAATGAATGTTGAAAATATCTTTATTATTGATGTAAATAAATAAGTGTATAGCTGAAAAGGAGTGGACTAAGGGAAAAAATTGGATATTATAAAAATATCGTATTTCATATAGTTTTCGGAGTTGGCACAACGTTCAATTTTACTAATCATTTTAATTTGTGACAATATGTACTGCTGATTTTCGGTCAATATATATGTAAAGAAGCCGCTTTTTATATAATATTAGTAACGCGATTCTAGCAAAATTTCATACCAAACAACATGGAAGACTTAAAAATTAGGGTAACAACCGAATTAAGATTGATACAACCTTTCGTTGTCAATAAATAACCTTTTGCAGGATCGTGATTATTTATTTTTATGACACATTATGTAGATGAAAATATCATTAAACAAAAACGGCAACTAAATTTAAAAAACGACGTGTCCGAGCGTTTTCTTCGAGGAAAACACACCTGATTTTTTTTAAATGAATTCATTCTCACCTTTACGTTTCACAATAATTATTTCGAAGTAACTGAATTTATGTATAGGACATGATACAGACAATATATATATATATATATATATATATATATATATATATATATATATATATATATATATATATATATATATATATATATATATATATATATATATATATATATATATATATATATATATATATATATATATATATATATATATGTATATATATATATATAAATATCAAGTACTTTCTTGGGATTAGATTCACGAATTGAAACAAAAAACTTTAATTGACATTTCGTTTGTCCATTTCAGACTTTTTCAAAATATGTATTTGTGTACATTTAAAAATTAAATACAGAAAGTCTATATACACAAGTTAGAAAATAAAAACAATTAGGTACAAGGGCACGCATTAAAATTATTAAGAACAATAAGTTAAAATAAAATAAGACAGTACATACCTTGAGAAAGATGGTATTTTGCCTTGCTTAGCAGTGTGGAGGTAAGTGATACACTGGTTATAGAATTCTATTGTTTTCTTTTTTTTTATATATATTATTTACTTTTTTTTATTATATTTGCATTGTTGGCACTATTTGTGGATACGGGTTGTTTTAAAAGTATTTGTGTGAGTCTGACAGTATACAGTATGTATTTATGATTGGTGGAAATGGTTTATAATAAGTGAATTAAATTAGACTATGATATATTTGGCTGAGATTGTCAATGTCTTTCCGATCGTTTACTGTATGTTTTTCTTTTCTTATCTCGACCATTTCTTTGAATGTTAGTTTATGGTAATGTTATTCTTTTGATAAAACCGTTGTACCCGAAAAAAAATCGTGTTCCATATCTCTTTCGTGTTTATGTAGTGCTGTGGAAGCATACTTATGCCCATTTAGTCTATTTGATAGGTATTGTGTGGTCATGCCTATATATTTTTAGGGGCAGTTTAGGCAGGGAATGCTGTAAACTACGTTTGATTGTTTTTTAATTAGTGTTTAACTTTTTAGTGGTGTATATAAAGATTTATGTGTATTGTTAGATTTGTGGCATACGGTTATGTCGTGTTTACCGAGAATGTGTTTAATCTTTTCAGAAAAGCCTTCAGTGTATGGCAAAGATATGTATATAGTGGTTTTGTTGTTGTCGGGATTATTTACAATACGTTTTGTGCCATTGTATAATTTATGGGTTTATAATTCGTTCCATGGCTTTTAATTGGAAATGATTTTTAAGAGAGTGTTTCTATAAAGTTAGAAACACTCTTAAAATGTGTTAAAATGTCAACTCGGTATATAGGTGATGTTAGTGTTAGTACACATATATATATATATATATATATATATATATATATATATATATATATATATATATATATATATATTTAGAGATTTTTTTTTTGTTTAGTTCTGAACCTTTTATACATATATATTCTAATTTTGTTTTCTTGGGTATTTTGGTTCGATAGTAGGAATAAAATTAAAACAAATTTAATTTCATTTTTGTTGCATTTTTATAGACGTTTCGACCATTTATGGTTGGTCTTCATCAGTATTTTTTTTTGTGTGTCTGTAACAATAGAAAACCGAGATAAGATATTTTTCTTAAAAGACTATTATAAATTGTATGGACAAATTATTAATAATATTATTTTAACATTTTAGATGACTTACCATAAGAAGGATCTTTCAGAATTCATCTTTATGCAACATTTAAAAACAGCACGTTTTCCATACAACACTCAGAAACAGCACATTTAAAAACATTGAAAAGAACGTCATACAGATTAAATTTACTATAATATTAATTGCTACGAGTATGTCTATCTTCGAGCGACACTGCTTTAACTGGCAGAATGCATTCATGTGAAACGTCGGTTAAGGAATTCTATGGGTTTTTTTTTTATACATATTAGTTTAAAAAAGCAAAGATAATTAGATTTGTTTTGAACTGTTTTATTATTTAAAAGGTGATATATTGTTTATTTACTTTTGAATTTAGAAGAAAGGGGGCTAATTTAGTTTGTTTTTTTTATATATTAATTTAATGTATATATGAAGTCAGTTTTAGAGTTATTTGATAACGTTATAATATATTTGGCTCAAATTCTTTATGTCTGTTTTGTCATTTATAGCATTGATCTCCCGTTTTATGTATAACATCTTAATCTGTATGACGTTCTTTTCAATGTTTTTAAATGTGCTGTTTCGGAGTGTTGTATGGAAAACGTGCTGTTTTTAAATGTTGCATAAAGATGAATTCTGAAAGATCCTTCTTATGGTAAGTCATCTAAAATGTTAAAATAATATTATTAATAATTTGTCTATACAATTTATAATAGTCTTTTAAGAAAAATATCTTATCTCGGTTTTCTATTGTTACAGACACACAAAAAAAAATACTGATGAAGAGCAACCATAAATGGTCGAAACGTCTATAAAAATGTAACAAAAATGAAATTAAATTTGTTTTAATTTTATTCCTACTATCGAACCAAAATACCCAAGAAAACAAAATTAGTATATATATATATATATATATATATATATATATATATATATATATATGTACATATATATATATATATATATATATATATATATATATATATATATATATATATATATATATATATATATATATATATATATATATATATATATATATATATATATATATATATATATATATATATATATATATATATATATATATATATATATATATATATATATATATATATATATATATATATAAAATTTATATTTCTCGAGCCCCTTAAATTTTTATATATGTATACATGAAAGGTTCTTGGGAGTTTGGTTCATAAAATAATTAAACTTTAGTACCCGAATTCACTAAAGAGGTTTAAATTTAGACCAGGTCTAACTTGACAGTTATAGGTTTAAGTTGACATTTTTAACAATTGAACAAATAATTTTTCTAAATGTCAATTTTCAGTTCAATTACAAAATGACAGTGACATGAGCGAAACAACTGGCGAACTAAGAGTTTTAAGTTCCATGGTAATTAGACATGGTCTAACTCTTAAACCTTTTTAGTGAATACAAGGGTTTAGGTTTAAACGGGGGTTTAGGTTTAATTCATTTTTAAATTCTTGATCTAATTTTTTTAAACGGTTTGGTGGCGTTTGTCACCATCAATGGATCTAAAGGAGCAATAGGTACATTTTTTTTAAATATAGATAATTTAAAATATATAACAGGTAGGTATGAAAAAATTATGCCGGATCCAATGGCGAGTTCCGCATTGCTGCCAAGTTTAACGGTTTTGTGGAACACTCTATATTATATACTTTTTTAAAATCTGCTTAAAATTCTCAATACTTTTTATTAACAGAACTGTTTATTAAAGTCAACAGTTTTTTTGCGAAAATAGGGGTAATAAATATCAATAATTTAATGTATAAAATATCTGCACACAAAAGATTATGTGATATCAGTTTTGTTAATTTACAAAAATGGATAGTTTAACTGGAACCTAAAAAATTGAAATTTTAATTATACTGGGTTAGAGGTGTAGAATGTAGATGTTTGTAACATTTTTAATGAGAAAAAGCCTAACAGAAATACAATAACTAAATCTACCGTAATTAAAATTAACAAAAAATTTCGTAAAACTTGAAAGGTAAAAGAAGCTGTACGTTCTGGCAGACCGGAAATCACAATAATTCCCCGTGTTGCTACCACAACACTAGCAAGAGAAAACAACGTCTCAACTTTAAAAGCAGGTTGTAACAAGTATCGGCAACAATACAATAGAAAAAACAAATATCAAATACAACAAACAATTAAACCATTAAAAAGAATGCCCGCGTCCTCGATTCGTCTACATTCGATTTGTATTCGCTCCTTTAAATCCTCGAGGTCATTGGGCTTAGTTTTATACACAACATTTTTAAGGTGTCCCAAGAAAAAGTAGTCGAGGGGCGTCAAGTCTGGAGACCAAGTTGGGTACTCTATTGTACCTCTGCGTCCAATTAATCTTCCAAAAATTGTTTAAATATTCCCGAACATTCCGAGCAAAATGCGGTGGAGTACCTTCTTGCTGAAACCATATTTCATCATTTGGTGCACCATTACCTAAAAAATCTACTTTAAATACTTAATACAGCAGGTAACGTAAAGAACTTACGGATATTCCGAAATAGTTCTGAAATAGCTGGGACAATTTCGGTCCTTAATAAATTCAAATAGCTTTCTTCAATTACCAATGAAGAACGGACCGATTATTTTTGCATCCTTTATAACACACCAAACATGTATATTTTGGAAAAATTGGATATAATTTTCATGTATCCAATGTGGATTTCCCTGACCCAATATCGTCAATTATGTCTGTTAAACTGTCACTAAAAAAAAGCTTCGTAGGAAAAAATAATTTGATTGACAAAATTTAGATTGGTATTCTTGCACCACAGTTATTTTGTATGGATGAAACTTTTCGGTTTTTAGAAGTCGGTCTACGGACATGTGTGAGACGTCATTTTCTCTTCCTAATAATATGATAGAAAGGTGCGGGTTGTCTTCTAAACTGATTAAAACATTCAGAGCCTTTTCTGTTGCGCTTTTAGGTCTGTCAGACCATACAGCATTTTTTACCTTTCGAGTTTCACGAAATTGTTTGTTAATTTTACTTACGGTAGATTTAGTTATGAATTTCTGTTAAGATATTTTTCATTAACTAGACAGTTTTAGTGCAGTTGTACTGGTTTAGTTACTTAAGAGAGAGAAATAACTTACTAAGGTAAATATCTGGTAGTAAATGGGGTGCAAATCCAACCGTCCTCAAAACCTTGACCGGAGAATATGCATGTCCGGTGTGGAGCAAATATACCCACGGTAAACAAGTAGATCCGGCCCTAAATAAAATATATCGCATAATAACCAGATGCATCAAGGCAACACCCATCTCAGAACTCCATGAAGCTGCAAATTCATCAACCATTCAAAAGGTTTAAGTAAATGTTTGACGTGCGCCACTCCCTCCACGGATAGACCCAACACCCGAACGATCAAAACAATCCTTCTAGACCAAATCTCAAATGGAACACCTGGAAATAAATGAGGGCAGTTGTCTGCACAAATTAATACCTATTAATAGCTGTTAGTGAGAGCCATAGGAGGTACAAACGAACGCGTGTTTGTTAGATTTCTTTGAGGAACTGTGCTATTGGAATTTGGCATAAAAGTACAGTTGAATCGACTTGGAACGATATCATTTATAACCCTGCGATCTGTCAGGTTTAAAAGTTTAAATTCTTTACGTAAATAACTGTAATCTGTGGCCATGTTGTTCCTAAATACCAAAGATTTTAAAAACTTGTTTTGTACGCGCTCCATTCTTTGAATATAGACATTATACATGGGATTCCAAACAGAGGATGCGAAATTCAGTCGACTAGAAAACCACTTTTTGGTGATTATGGGTAAAACTAATTGTAAAACATTTTTCAGTGTTTAAATATAGACTATTTGTGTGTGTACCACAAAGTACAACAATGAACCAAAAAGCAATGTATAAAGGACGCTTCAGCCTACAAAAATAGGGATATGTAATATTCACTTACTTTCTGGGAAGTCCCATGTAACTTGTCAAACTTTGGTAAAAAAACTTAATTTCATGTTTTAGCCTGTATATATTAACATGATATCGAGAAGCATAAAACGCCAAGTAAACTTCTTAGTCTAAGACTTGTTCCCCATCCTAAAAATACTAAAATCTTGATGATTAGTTCTATCTAATTCTATTCTATTCTATCAAATTGTGCCTAAAATGCTTCAAGAGGTATTCTGCGTAGTTATTTAGCGATAATAGGTAATTAGGCGCTTACAATTTACACATTTTCTGAGCAGAACTAACTTACAAAACTATTAACCCATATTTGTAAACAGCTGTTATCACTGCAACAAGTGAAAGCGTAAAGTTCAAATTCGGTTCATTTGTTTCGCGTCGTCTATAAATAAACTTCTCGAAATATTGATACAAAGTTTTAGAGATAGCATTTATTGGTTGATTTGCGAGCCTTTTATGCTTTTTCATCAATAGAGGAATGAGAATAACTATGAACAGAAAATAATTCCGTTATTGATAATATAAATAAAACAGCTATACTGTAGAATGTTACTACAGTCCATAAATCTGAAACTATAAGGAATTTACGAAAATTCTTAAGACAAAATTTGGTTGACAATTAGTTTCCTAAAAGTTTGTACTATAAGATATTTATAGACTAGTATTATGACACGGACAGAGTCGCTTTATTTTTGTTAAATGGTACACCCTGATAAAGTATTTAATCACTATTTAATTGATATATCACATTCAATATAGAAATGATATTAATTTATATTCAGTAATTCACAAGATAAAAAAATTAATATCGTAATTTCAAAAACTAAATAGTAAATATATATATATATATATATATATATATATATATATATATATATATATATATAGATAGATAGTTTATAGCAAGTGAGAGAAAAATATTTGTAAGCACTTACCTTAGTAAACCAACAATAAAAATGATTTGAAATAGAAAAGAAACAAATTCTTTATAAAGTACAATTAAGTTTGCCTAATTACCTAGAATGGTTTTCGTCAAAATATTCAACTAATTATAAAAATGTGCACAATTACATTCAGTCTAAGTGAATTAAATTACGTTTATATAAATAAAATAGCATATAACTTCACAATCTCAAATGTTATACAAACAATAAACATTTGATAGGACATTAAACTTTCAGTGCAATTAATTTTGGTTAATCTCATCACAGCCCACAACTGTTAGGGCAGTCATAATTGTCTGAATAAAATGTGTGCTTCACCAAATACTCTTTTATGTTCTGTTTCTATTATAAAGTTTTAGATCGAAGCTGTTTTTTTTTGGATTTAGATAATCTGTATGCAGGAATTTTTAGTTCATTATAGCCTCTGGTGTTATAGCTGTGACTATGACAGTTTTTTTTCAAGTGAAAGAGAAATTGAATGTATTTCCAAAAGTGAATGAAGTTTCGTCACATGGTAACGCTAGAATGGAATAGTGCAGAATAGACTGATCTGAGAACTTCACTATTCACTGAGAACGGAAGCTGTCTCAGCAAATACGCAACACTGGACAGTGCATGACTTAGTGTCTCAATATGCGCCTGCCAAGACAAACAGTCGTCAAGTGACACTCCCAAAAGTTTGCAGGCTTTGCCCGTTGTCAGCCGTGAATTGCTGGATAATTTCAATATTTGTGTTTTGTGTTTTTCTTCATCCCGTACAAGGTTGTTAGCGGCAAACCAAGTTTTGGTTTTTGTCAATGAAATTTGAGTAATATACCCTAGTCTGATATGAAGAGATACCGCAGTATCAGACATGTAGAATCATAAACCATTTATATAAATGATAAACAACAGGGATCCCAAAACTGACACATGTGGTACACCATAAGTGACTGGACTCAATTCTGATTAGTCGCCTCCACACTCAACAGCCTGCATTCTCTTTGACAGGTAAGATCTCATCAAATCCAGAGGAACACCTCGCACTCCATAATGACTAAGCATATAAAGCAGGAGTTCCTTGGAGACGCAATCGAAGGCCTTGGACAAATCACACATTGTAAGCACCGAATGTTGATTCGATTCAAGAACTCCGACTACTCCCTCCACAATATCCTGCAAGCCTTTAATAGTTGATTTTTGTTTGCGGAGTCCATATTGGGTACTAAAGAGTAATTTCTTCTTTTCAAAGAGATCTTAAAGGCGATTTTAAAGAATAATCTAAGAAAAGAAAAATGGCGTCAATAGAGATAGGTCTGTAATTTTCAGGTAACCTCTTGTCACCTTTCTTAAATATTGGGATTATTTTAGAAATCTTGAAACCAGAAGGGAATATTCCCTCCGTTTGTTTAAGAATTTTAATATTCAAACGATAGTAGTCTGTGAATGTAGAATTTTTTAGCCCTGAAATTGCTTCATAAACTTTAGTTATTAATAGTTTTATCTGGCTTGGGAGCTAGCTTGATTAAATTCTGACTAGATAACGGGGTTCTTGGCAAGGAGGAAACAATATTATATGCCACAGAACTAAAACGATTGTTCAATACCTCAACAGGCACATCCACTACAGCAAACTCGATGACCTAGCCCTTAATCTCATACTTTATCAGCCGCTAGGTATCTTTGGACTGGTTGATTGAAGCAGAAAGGAGTCATGTGCATTCCTTTTTCTTTCTAGAATACATTTTTGGTAACCTTTTTTTAAAGATTTATAAATGTTCCAGGAAACCTCATCCCTCTTATGGTTGCTTATGATTTTCTTCAATGTTGGAATATCTCTCATTCGACCTAGCTCCCCAGAAAACCAATGATAGGACGAAAATTATCAGATACCTTTTTAAAAGTAAAACATTCATTAACAAGGTTTGTATATAACCAAACAAGGTTTGTTACATTTTCTTCGGTAGAACAAATTGTCATAAAGAACAGTCCCCAATCCACCTCAGACAATTTAGCCATTAAATTATCACACCTTTTATTTGTGAAAACTCGTGTTGCCTTCGTTGAAGCAGCGTTGGGTAATTGTATTTGTAACCGAGATGATCTGTCCTAGGTGATCCGAAAAGCAAGGATCCTGGACCCCCGATTCAAACAAATCATCATCCAAATTAGTTACCATATTATCAATACAGGATGAGGTCAACGAAGATATCTGGGTATAATCAGATATGGTGCAAGTCAAACCGTAACATTCAAAAAGAGAAATCAACTGCTCGATGGTGTCTAAATATCCTATGAAATTAATATTAAAATCTCCCATTATAATAACATTAGTTTTTAGTTTTACCATGCAATTCAACACATAATTTAAATTAGAAAAAAATATTTGGGGTCATCGAAACAAGATCTATAATAAGACATCATGGTTCTTGGGATTAGACCGTGTCAAAAGTTGATGTAAGACACGCTTCAATTAGATCTAAAAGTGAGTTGCCAATACTATTATGGTGAAATAAGTCTCATATTATGGAAATTGAATCATTTATAGGCACATTGGTATACAGCGATTCTACATCGAAACTGACTAAGATATCTTTGGGATCTAATTAGATTGATTTATGTTTTTCTACAAAATGCGTAGAGTATCTAATATATGACTGTGTTTTTCCTGTAAAATTATTAAGAATATTTGAAAGATATTTACCAATTTTGTAAGTAGGAGATCCTATTGCACTGACGATAGGTCGAAGTGGTTCATTAACCTTGTGTATTTTAGGTAGTCCGTAGAACCGCGGGATCCTTGAGCTGCTTGGCCTTAACATCTTCTTCTCCTCTGCTGGTAGGTTGGATGTGTTTATAAGGTTGGTTACCCGTCTTTCAATTTTATTGGTCGGGTCTACTTGGATCACTCTATAGATGTTTTCGTCCAAAAGTAGTTGTATTTTCTTCACGTAATTTGTTTTGTCCATGACGACAGTGGCATTTGCCTTGTCCGCTGGAAGGACCAAAATTACGAGCATTTATATCCAAATCACGTCGAGTAGCTTTTATCCTTTCTCTTACCAATGCCATACTGGCTCGTTTGTAGATATTCCTTGCACTTTTTGACGTTATCTAGATTGTCATCTGTAGAGGTACTACGTCTTCATCTCGGCATCTAAGGAGAAGAGCTAGTTAGCAAAGTAGCTTTTTCTTGTTGTTCCTGAGATCGCCAAAGGTTTGGCATCCTTTTTGGTTTCCTCCCCATAGAGGTTAGCTAACATAGAATTAGAATTTATAAGCATTGTTTACACCGAGTCACGCTTCGGTAAACACAAGTCGACTATAAATAGCCGGCCTAGGTCTGCCTAAGCTCATTCAGTGTTCGTGAAGTGAAGATCCTTGAAGATGCCTCGTGTAATCGAAGGCGAAACGTCGGAGAGTGATTCCATTTTGACAGGGTCTAATCCCAAGAACCGTGATTTCTTAATTGACCACAGCCGTGAAAACTTTCGTTCTATGTTAAGATCTATAATAATTTATTAAAACCAGATTCATGTCTGAGATGCACAATACTTAGAGTATATCTCTTGACAATGTTCACTAAATGAAATTGCCTTATTTTTAATACCATTTCTTGTAAAAGTGACAACATCGCCATGTTTACGAGTAGTTCTGCTAAAATTACTTATCAAATTAAAGCCATGTATGTTTACCGACTGAATGCTTGTTTCAGTGAGCCAGTGCTTCGTGAAACATACCACATTGTACATACATTTTGTCAGAAAGCCATTTATATTGTCTATTTTATCTGAAATGCACTGAATGTTTACATGAAACATATTAAAAACATCAGTTTTAGGAATTATATTTACATTTATATTCGGCTGGTTTTTGCTGAAAGACGGTGAAAAAACTTATTTACATAAACTCCTTTAGGCCAAATGTCCGAATTCATGGCATTATTTAAGTTCGCGTCTAAAATCGTTACTTTAAATGATGAATAGTTCTTGGGATATTTCGAGCGCATCTGTTCATATTCTACTTCTGGGAACATTGGTTTAAGATAATTCAACACTTCATTTACCGTGGTATCAGGGTGGAGCTTAAAAATATGTAAGAAGGAAAATTTCGACGTATTTCTCAAACTGCATTTCGGATTTACATCCTTTTTTCCAATCAAAACCTCTCTCGTGACATTTGATTTAAGTCCTTTCCTGTTCTGGGTAAAAGTAAAACCATCATTAACGACCTGGTTTGCATCTGGGTCTGTTTTTTGCGACCTATAAATAGTCTTTCGTCTCCAAAAGTGCATTTTGAAACTCTTGTCCAGTTATATATAGGCAGAGGTATTGATTTTAGACCGAGGGGTCCGTTCTGCAGCGCCTTCTGTTAGCCGTTCAACGAAAACAGACTCAAGGGCAAATTCAGGTTTTTCTTTGCTTACAGAAAGTGTTGTGACGTCTGTGTTGCCTAATTTTTTCGGGGGCTTGAATTATGGATAGATATTATTAGGCTGTTTAACTTTTTTAATTTCGGCGTTGTTTTTAACTTTGGACCCCCTTTTTTTAGGAGTATCATATCCAATTTAGCTTCAATTGGGTCTAATTTGGATGTTAAGAGTTGATCTACGATTTTTTTAATCTGTTCCACAAACGCAGGCTCCTCTTGATCGCTGTTTTTAGTCTTTTTTCTTGTTTCACTTTTACATTTTCATCCTTCGATCGCGAATTTTCCAGTTTCAAATCCTTCTTCATATCTGTTAGGAGTTTTATTTCATATTGTAAGGCTTTCTTTACAACTTTTAAATTTAGTTGGTCCTCATTTCTATGAAGGTCACCTTCGTCATTCACGACCGGTATTTGGTCTATATTTGCCGTAAAACTTGGGTTTAGACAACACTTTTTTTGATGATTTAATTGCACTATATATGTATTTCTGACAATTTTCACATTTAACTCTCCACCCGACTTTTACAAAAATATCAATAGTAGGTCCTAAAATATTCTAACACGAATGAGTTGTCAAGGAAATTTTGTCATAAGAAAACTCCTATATTACTTATAGTTTTCGATTTATGGGCTGTAGTATACTTTTGAGACACTCTGCATATATGATGTGTTTTCTTTCCGGATGTACATCCGATCACTGTTGTCGTTCTGAGAAGAACAATTTTGCTTTCATATTTTCGAAGCTTTCTGTTTCGTGTCTGTATGAATTCGGGTGGGTTGAGTCATTTTCTTGACAAAACATCGCAAGCTACACGTTCGTTCGTTCTTTGTATTATTGCTGTTGCATGTTGTGATCAGCTATTCGTATTAAATTAGACATTCTTTCTCGTTAAAATTCAGTTTTTTTCCTTTCTTTTATTAGAGAAAGTTATGTATCTATAAAACAACTGAGTAACCGGAAACGACTTAAGCAGAATTTGGCCCATAAAGACTGATTTTACTGATTAAGTACGGAAACTTTCGCACCTGGAGTCAGTGGTTCTTGGATTTGGATCGTGTTAAATTAGAATTAATTTCCGACGATTCGGCTATGATTGCACGGGGTATATTCAGGCACGAAATCAAAACATTGACCCTGTTCAGTGTTCCCTGATTATGCGTAGAGCAATCGCTGGCGAAACGTCGGAAAGTATTTCCAGTTTGACACGGTCTTAACCTTAGAATTTTATTGATTCTTTGGCATTTTCAGAGCCAGAATCTTGGCCCATATAGGGAGCCTTCGAACTTTTTATTTCCTTATGGCCTGAAATATACGGGGTTAATCATGTGGTTGTGTGATTTGTTTTTTTATAAATCGGTATTTGCGAAAAAGTATCGTTTTTATGACGATTTTATGTGTAGGTAAAATCCATTTTCTGTAAAAGATATCAAAAAATGTTATAAGAAAAAGTTGTTTAGAAATGTATATTATGCGTACATGTCAAAATTTAAAGAGATAATTTAATTCAATAATTTCGCTATTTTGTCGTTCTAATCTAAATGTGGTTCTTTGGTATTTGTTTACTCGAGCAGAAAATATCTTTACCAACCAAATTAACAAATCGTGGGTGTTAAGGCCTACTTGACTTTCTACATATTGTAAACGGTACTCTTTGCCGAGTAAACGTATATCCAAAGAGTCACATGTAGATAGGCAAAATGGCGAAAAAGTCGCCGACCTCAGATTTCGACATATATGAATATTACTCAATTCTGAACATTTCTTTTATAAAATTTTTCGATATCTTATAGACAGAAAAGGTAGTTTACCTACACAGAAAATAGAAAAATCGTCTGTGTCAAAGTTTGCTTGAAAAGGAAAATGAAAGTATGACTAAAATCTGTTTCTAATCAAGCTGGCCTGCGAAATGTCAATTATTGACTTTAAATATACATCTGTCTATTAACCTGTTCTGGGACACACTGTGGGTATTATTATAGTCGTAAGGGAGCCCTGTCTATTTCTCGTCGGATCACCCCGTACATGTATAACTAATGTTATCTTTTTACATTTCTTGATAAAAGAAGTATTTTCCAGTATATTTTTTACATTATTTTTTCGATATTTCATTTTAAATAAGATTTAGGGCTTTTGAAACGGATTTCCAGGGAGTTTTCAATCATCTGCCGATTTTCCCCGGTTGCAAAATTACAACAGCAGTAATTATTAATACCATTGCCTAATTCATGGCAATTTAAATTATTTGCAGGAAGTTTGCTTTTAATCTTAACAAAAAACTGTAGAAAGCTTCCAAGAATGTTTCCTGTTAATTTATATGGCACTTCTCATACTATCTTTTAACCTTTAGTTGAAATTAATGAAGTACAAATTCTGGTAATTTAATATTGATTTTAATACAAAAACTATTATCGGTTATATCCAAATTGTCGTTTTCTTTGACAAATCATTCAGTTTAACCTAGCACATATATTAATGTGTCATAGACGTCACTTACATCCTTCCGTTTATGTTAGCAAGTTTGAAGTGTTTGCCTGGTTTAGCGTAATGCATTATATAAACAAACGGTATACCTCCGTGCTTGACATTACACTTCGTAACATACACAATTAAATATGAAATTTTAATTATTTGAAAATAAATCAGTTAAAAAATTTCAAGAGATATAAACAAATATAAAATTTATTAATCTATAACTTAAAAAATACGTATATAGTTAAATTCCCTTTTTACTTCATTCGTAAAAGGAAAGTATTGTAAACGTAAAAAATCACTCTCCGAGATGTTCTCAGATCTTTACGTTTCAGGGTCCCCAGATGCCATGTTTTCTCAGTTCCGTCGGTCTGTCTGTCGGTCGTCTGTCGATCTATCTGTTCGCGGCATAGCTAAAAAACTACGTACCCGATTCATTTAAAATTTCGGTCAAATATTAAAGGTCACCTGGAGATGACCAGGTAATATTTTGGTAAAAATCCAATATGAGAAAACAAAATAGCGGCCTAGTGAGTTTAAAAAATTACTACTATTTACCAAATTTTGCACAAAAATCAAGTTTTATGTAGGAATCAAGTAAAGGTTCATATTCAAAATGGCGCTTTAGAAAAATATTTAAAAATTCAGCTTGAAAAACTACTTTTGATATTGGCCCGATTTTAAATTGTGTACCGTAAATAATGTTGGTATGCAGATGAACTGTTAGTTCAGGGCACATCTTAAAAACTACTGATTGACTTTAAATTTTGGGTAAAAATTAAAGGTCATATGGGGATGATCTGGTAACATGTTGGTATACATATCTTCACGTTTTAATGTCTAAAATTAACTAAAAAAATTCCAAAAAATATATTTTATCAATTCAGTCGGTCCGTCTGTCGGTTTGTCTGCCTGTCTGTCAGTTCACGACATAGCCTAAAAAAATACTTAACGGAGTGACTTCAGCTTTTGGTCAAAAATTAAGGGTCATATGGGGATGACCTGGTAATACAGGGTGTTCATCGATAAAATATCACATTTTAACAGGTTATAACTCAAAAAAACGAGCAAAGATATTAAGATGCGATTTTCCCTAAATTTCTTAGAATTGCTTCAAGTGTTTGCCTACGTTGTTGCCAAGTGTTAATTTTCTGAAAATAGCGAAAAAAAAAAGTTTTTCCCAATGCAGATTAAGGGCTTATTTCAAATGAAACACCCTGTATCACTAACATTTATTTAGAAGTCTGATCCTTCCCCCTTCTAAAAACGTAACTTTCAAAACAAAAAACAGAACAACAACATCAACATTAATTTTATGAGATACAGCAGAACAAACGCATTAATTAAATTAAGAAACTAATACATTAACTGCTGAATATGACCTCTATTTTCCTCAATACATGTACGTAGACGAGAAACAAAATTGACAAAATTATTTTGGAGCATTTCTGCGGTAATTGTATTAAAATGTTAATTACGTTATTTCTGAGGTCATTTAAATTTGCAGGAGGAGTGCGACTATAGCATCTTTTCTTAATATACCTCCATATAAAAAAATCGGATATTGTTAAATCAGGAGAATAGGGAGTCCGTTCAAAGGGGTCAGCTCAACCTATCCTTGCTATTACAGAAAAGTGAGGTGGGGCACCATCTTCTTGGAAATATACATCATGCAGTATTCCTTCTCGTTTCAGTTGAGGGTACAAAAAAAATTCTAACATTTATAATTGTTTCCGTTACAGTTTCATCTTGAAAAAGAAGGGGGTCCATAAATTTTTGTTTTTGATGCACCACACCATTCATTTAACTTAGGGGCATATCTTTCAAACTCGTTATAAGTCCTAGGATTTTTGTCACCCCAAATCCTGCAGTTATGTGACATTATTAGAATTGCATTCGGTTGATTTCTAAACAGATCCAATAATATCTCACACATGATATATTTCTTTTCAATAGCATGATTTTCATTTTTTTTGATAAGTTTGTATCTTATACGCTTTAAACTTAAAAACTCTTAAAATATTATGTACCTTACTGTTTGACATGTTTAAGACAGATTTTTCTAACAGATATTGTATTATAGTTTATTGTTAAAACTTCTTTGACTTTGATAAAATGTCATTTAAAAGATTGTTTTCAGAGTCTCTGATTTTTTTTCCTTTTCATTGTCCCAGTTTCTGAAAATTTTCTTATTAGCTTATGATCGATTTTTGAGTAGGCGGATTTCTTTCAAAAATTGTTCTGAATCTTCTTCTTGTTACTGTAAATGAATTAGTACTAGTGTAGAGCAAAACCGACTGCGCCTTTTCTCTTTAGGTAATGAATCACGTAAATAATTAATTATAATCTGACACTTTTGTAAAAACATGTCAGGTGAAGCAACATTTTACCTGAAAATGTTAGGTGACAAAAAACCTAGAGCTTACAACGAGTTTGAAAGAGATGCCCCTAAGTTAAAGGTATGGTGTGGTGCGTCAAAAACAAAAATGTATGAACCATTTTTCTTCCAAGAGAAAACTGTTTCTAATAAAATTAATGTACGTTAGTTGTTGTTTCTGTCGTTTGTTCTGAAAGATTATAACAAATTATACGTTTTTAGAAAGGGGGAGGATCAGGCTTCTAAATGAGTGTTAGAGACATAGCCCTTAATCTGCATTGGAAAAAACGTTTTCTACTCGCTATTTTCAAAAAATTATTAAGACTTGACTTTAACGTAGGCAAAAACTAGAAGCAATTCTAAGAAATTCTGTGAAAACCGTATCTTAATATCTTTACTCGATTTTGAATTATAACATGTTAAAATGTGATACTTTATAGATGGACACCCAGTATTTTGGTAAAAATCTAATATGTCGGAATAAGATAGAGGCCTAGTGAAACGTTAAAAAAACATTACTGCAAAAACTAATTATCCAGTTTACCTCAAATTTTGCACAAAAATCAAGTGTTATATGGGAATGAAGTGGTTACATTTTGTTATGGATAGAAGATAGCAAAACAGAATGAAGCCCTTTCAAAATATTTCAAAAATCATCAATTTTATATTATGCCCAAAAATCAAGTGTGAGATAAGTAGAGACTGGTAAAATATTGGTAGCAATCCAATATGATCTAATAAAATGGCGACGAGTAGAAATGTTTTAAAAGACAATATATTTATGTTACTAAATGACTATGTACTGAACTAAATTGGGTCACACTTCACTATTCCTAATAAAAGGAAAGATTCATAACGAGGGAAGTTCCCGCTAAAGGAAATTGAACAATTTTTTTTTCATATACCTAAGCTTTGTTTCTTAGTCTAAGGCAGTATCCGTTTGACTTGGGTCCTGTGGCTTGAAAATTCGGTATTGTATAAGTGCCACAATAGTAAAATTGAAAGTATTTCTACTGTCGAAGAAGTACTGCTTATGGAACATGAGCACTCCTATTAGCAAAATATGTTACGAAAGGATTATCGAATGTAATAATAATATTAATTAATGTCTTTATTTAAAAAAAATGATTATTGTCCAAACAATGTATAAAATACCATATTTCTATTTCCAAAAAAATAAAAAGTTGACATTAAGGGGGAACTGCACGCAGTAATATGGATCATTTGCAAGCCTTCCGCCGCTGCAATATTATATTAAAACTATAAGAGATATGTATTAGCTTCAATGTGATTTTAATAGGGAAATATGTATAGTTGGGCGCTAAATGCGGATTTTTGCGAAAAAATCAAATCTAGAGATATTAAATTAAAGTAGATATGTCTATTTTCAACCATTTTTTGACCACTTTTTGACGCACATGCCTTCGCATATAATTCTTTTTTCGACAAAATGGCTCTTTACCGCCTTATATTGATCCTTTGTCTACGTAACTGCAAAATTTGAAATGATAAATCGTACTCATGTCTTTGTATTTCTGCAGCGCGTGAACCCTTTTGAACCCATTTTAACCCAAATGTAATTTAAATTACCTATACATAACACATTTTTTTGAGGTCGGACACGCAGGAAGTTTTTTTTATGCGTAGGTACTTTTTCATCTTACTTTCAACTCGACTAGACCTTGTCGCTGGTTTTTCACTTATTGCGTGCAGTTCTCCTTAATGAGATTGTTCATTTACCCTTAAAAATCAAATACAAATACAGAAACAGAAAATACTATAAATATAAAACGTGCATTCGTAAAAGTGATTATAATTAGTGTCATATGGACGTGATCGGTACAACTTAAGACATTATCGTTAAAGTTTGTACATAATTGGTAAAATATAAATTTTATATAGCCTAAATATGATTGTCGAAATCAGATCCTATAATACAATAAATATATTACTATAAAAAATGTATTTATATACCATTCTGTTTAAGAAATATCTTAGCTTTTCTTCGAAGAATAGCTTGATTTAAAGCTGTGATACAAGCATAGAACATGAACTATATATGAGATATGGTTATATTTTCTATTTTATGAGATATGGTCATATTTTCTTATTGCAAAAATAAAACAAGCGCCAATGTTCTGGATTCATTGAATCTTTCTAGAGAATTCTACATCAAGGCATAGTCCATACACTGGGCAACAATATTAGAAATGTGAGAGTAATAAGGTCTCACATATTTTTTTCTTGACTTAAATACGCCGTTTATAAATTTTTATATAGCCCTTTGTACATTTTTATCGATATGCTGACGAAATCTCAAAGATTTATTCATAAGCAAACCAAGATTTTTGACATTATTCACTACTTCAAATTTCTGATGATTAATGTTAATATTTAGGGTTTGTTTTATTATTTCACAATATTTACTTTAAAAAGAATGAATTTAAAGCTGGTATTTTACAAATTTATGAATATTTTTCAAATCATGACTAAATTACGATACAGCCTGAATAGATTAAACAAATTTAAAAGGTTTATGAATTTGTATCGTCAGCATATCTTTGGATGGTCAGCGTAATATGGATTTTGCAGTATTTAATATATTTATAAAAAGTACAAATACAAATATACAAAAAAAATACGAAAAGAAAGATCTTGGGGAAATCCCGGCTCATACCGATCTGAAGGAAGATAACGATGCATCTAGATGAACATTTTTTACCCTATCTATTAGGTATAACCTAAAAAGACTTAATGCAGCATTATTAATACAAACTCATTCAAGGATACCCAATAGAACTGCATCGTTTAGCACTTAATTTACTTTGATCAGAAGGTCTAGCAATGTCATGTGTTATATCCGGAACTAATATCTTTATTCTAAAATGACTGTCAGCAATGTTAACATAGTAAGAAAACTTTCACAGCTGGAGTCAACCAAAAAATCATGGTTCTCGGGCTTAGAACATGTTAAATTGGAGTTACTTTCCGGCGTTCCGATTGCCATGGCACGAAGCATCTTCACTGATCTTCACCTCACGAGATCAAACCATTGAATGGGATTTATACACGGGGTCAATTAAGTTGCCCCACCCCCGCCACTAAAAATTTTTAAGTGTTAACGCAATATCAATTCACTCCTTATGCACCATTGGTCATCACGGATAAATCATTTTGCACCATGTCGTACGAGAAAGAAAATGTGTGTGGGGGGCAACTTATTAATGCCAGCCCCCAGACTAATTTTTTTGGTGGAATATTATGTAACTTGATATGCACCATTATGCTCCACCCTTGGTTTTTTTTGAAACCCTAGAGTTCAAGGAAAAACACCCTTACAAATACCTAAGTTAGCCCCCCCATTAATTTTTTTTACATGATTAGTAGAACGTTATGTAACTTAATATGCACCATTATGCGCCACGCTTAGTTTCTTTTGCACCCCTAAGGTTCAAGAGAAAACACCCTTACGAAAACTTAGGTTACCCCCTCCACTAATTTTGTTCAACTCTTAGTAGAATATTATGTAATTTAATATGCACCATTATCCACCACCCTTAGGGTTCAAAAGATATTTACAAAATACTGAGTTAAACCATCTACTCAATATTTTCCTACTTTTTTTTAGTTTTGCAGCTTTCCGCACTCTTATGCACCAACCTTAATTTGATTTGCAGCACTAGAGTAAGGTCATGTGATGTGTGATGTCTTGCTGGTTGCAGGGATTTTAATTTGTTAAGTTGTTAAGATTTGTGTGTGGTCGAGTGCTGAGAGTATAGTATACCTAAACCCTTTTAGACAAAAAACCTGCTAGTGAAAATTATTCAATTTTTACAAGGTCCAACTTATTTCACAACTAAGCGGCAAAAAATCGAATAAAATTTTCAAATTCCTCAGTGGTGTGCGGAGCCAGTATTTCAAAAACTTGTGTAAAAAATCATCTTTTGGGGTAAAAATACGATCAATGGACTTGAAACTAAGACACAAATTTTAAGGTTGGATTTGTTTTCTTTTTTCTTTAATCGCTAATACCTCAAAAATCCAACCAAATCGAAATTTCGGTTCAGCAACTTTAAGAACCCACATGTATTTATATACCAGGTTTCACGAAAATATCTTAAAAGGTCTATAAAATACAGGGGTCCAAAGTTCAATTTTTTAGATAAACAACCAACTGTACCTTTGAAACTTTTGACTCTTAGAACCCTTACCCTATTCAACGTATTTTTAACGTAAGATTTTTTTTACATTTACACGAATTTTGTTTTATTTTCAAAATTTCAAAAAATGTCACAATTTTAAAAACTTTCAAAAGGCACACATGAGGATTTTTGAGATGCTGATCAAGAAAATACCTAATATCCCTTTTTAACACACACACATACACACACACACACACACCTAAAATAACCAGCAAATTCAACAAAAAAGGTTCATATGTTTTTATGTGTTTTTTCTCTCGAAACCTAGGGGTGCAAAACAAACTAAAGGTGGGGCATAATGGTGCATATCAGTTAGATAATATTCCACTAAAAAAGCTGAAAAAAATATTAATAGGGGGCGGCTAACTTAAGTTTTCGTGAGGGTGTTTTCTCTTGAACCCTAGAGGTGCAAAAGAAAATAAGGGTGTTGCATAATTGTGCATATCAAGTAACATAATATTCCACTAAAAAAATTTAAAAAAATTAGTGGAGGGGCTGGCATTAAGTTGGCCCCCCACCACACATTTTCTTAATTAGTTTCTCGTAAGACATGGTGCAAAATGTTTTATTGGTGGTGCCCAATGATGCATAAGGAGTGCGTTTATATTGCGTCATTAAAACTTAAAAATTTTAATTGGGGGGGTGGGCAACTTAACTGACTCTTATATTATATACGACATGTGCTCACCGACGTTCGACTCACTGTAATTGCTGGACATTTTCAAGATGCTTGACTATTTCAATAGGTTCCCTAGTCTTCCTTTTATAATATCCTGAGACTAATACAAGAACATTGGTATCCTTTATATTAATCATATGTCCTGATGAATGCTGGTGTTCAGTGGATTGAACAATTTGTTTTTTACTCATACATCTTACATACTCCTCAAGTCTGGTCGACACAGATCGTCCAGTTTTCGCTATATACACTTTACTGCACGAACAATAAATAAACTCCTATTTGCAAAAGAATTACATTTTTCGGCGATCTTAAGCATTGCCCAATCTTTGTGTGCTTGTTAAATTTGTGCGTATGTTAGACCTGCTTAGAATTCTTGCAATTTCACCTGTAGTACCCTGTATAAAAGAACAAAATGTACTTCCTGATAGTTGACTATCCAATATTGGTTGAAGTCTGGGATTATTCTAATATCTAATCGAATACCCAATGTCTTCACTGCAATATCCCTTTGATTATAAAGCTACAGTTCTCTTTAATTTAAAATTTACACATATTGAAAGAGTTTTAACTAACTAATGAATTTGTAATTGACTGTTTCTGAGATGGGAAATGTAATACCTATTTGTATGTGTCTATTTTCTGTAGTAATAATAACGTATCGTACTGTTCTCTTTCTTTTGTACTAACGCGTCATGTGACTCGATTTCCATAATAATTTTTATTAGAATATTGTTGGTTTAGATGCTCTAAAAACATAGTCAAATTGTCTTCTTCATGTAGCCGTATTACAAAAGTTTGATCGACCTTCATTTATATTATAAACAGGCAGAGCTTAGAGCTTAGACCAGATTCCTTGAAAGCTTCCATAATGACATTCGCTACAACAGGAGATGAGATAAAGCAGATCTCATAGCTGCGTCTGAGATTTGCTCATATAAAGTTCCTTGAAATATTAAATTAATGAACCTTAAGCATTCAGCTATGACCGACTCTAGATCTTTATATTAAAATATGTCAGAAATTATGGAAACTGAATCGTTTGGAATTAGATCGTGGAAACCAATCAATACAGCATCTGATGCCACGGTACGTACAAACAATTAAAGTCAAATACCTGAATTTTGTTTACCGGATGGAATTCCTTATCAGCAATGTCACTATCTTTTTCTTCAAATACAATCTTTTTTTTTTAATTTGAATACTCTGATTATTTTTAATAATTTTTAAAAGTTCGAATGGTATATTTTTTTGTTTGTACTTTTTTATTATCTGACAATGCATTATTTCAGAAGGAGTACTATAGATATCTATTCATTCAAAAACAAAGTTTCCAATTTCTTTAAGTTTTTCCATCTGTTCTCTGTATAGATAGAAATTGAGATTAAATTTAAAAAAATGCCCATTATTAAAACCCAAAAATAAATTACTACACTACAGAAACAAAAAATAATCTGGTGTTTGAAAGGGACAAAGAGATAAAGGACTAATGTCTAGACTCTGCGAAAATAGAATGTATTCAAAATATTTGATATATTTTGGTAAAAGAAATCTGTATACTGGCTTTATCTGGAGCTTCCTTAACAACGAATGAAAAGATTTATTTTTTTATTTTTCACTATAAAAATTGTTGATATAACATTTGGTATACTGGACCAGATGAGATTAAATCGCAACATATCTGCCGTTTCACAAGTTTATTGTAAATTTTACAAAGTAAAGCTGTTGTCTACGAATGCTAAAAAAACACGCAACCGACAAGATTTGAAAATGACTAACCCCAAATAATTTCCCACGCTGTGATTTCCTTTATCTTCATTGTTGAAAACTTCAGGGAATGAACAGTATCGTTTTATATTTGTACCAAATAGTTTTGCAAGATAATGTTTATCCTGAATGTGTAAAATGCTTTTATTGTTCTTAGTTTATATAATGTTCGAATAACTGTTGCGTTGTAAGTATATTTTATATGATTCTATATCTTTTTTAAAAATCATCAATTGTCAAAGTTATTTTGATTTGATAGAGTATTAAGGGATATTGGGTTATTACAAATTTTAAAAGTAGAGCATGTTCATAGGTGTTTCAACATTTGCTAAAACTGAAGTTGGCAAACTTAACTAACTGAAAGTTCGAAGTTTGACGAAGATTTTCGGACAAATTAACAATTGGTTATTTTCTAAGTTGAATTTTTTAATAAAGAAATTATATCATTTTAATAAATGTGGAATCCCTTCAAGGTTACTATAAAATATTTTTAAAGTAAACATTTTTTTAAAGCAACAACCATATCAAGCTTAAAAAAAACGACAACCTAGAAAAGTAATATTATTTTGATGTAGTATTTTTCATTCAAGAAAAATAACTTCAAATTTTGAAATAGTCTCTAAAAATGTATCATTATATTTTGAAAGTTTATTAATTAAACGGAAAGTTTAATTTCTTAAAATTTATAGTTAGTCCAATCTGAGAAGAAATATTAGTAACATTTTCAAAATTTGTTAAAACAGTATCGAAATTACCAGATTAGGTACAATCTTCAAGATACCAATGGTTTAGTTCAGATCTAATAGAAGACTGTAGTTCTAACAAAAGCAAAACTGGACCAAATGGATCACCCTGTTTAACACCCGTTGTGATGTATACTGTACCATTGCTCCTGGTGAATTCGGACTGCAGTGATGATTCGGGCAACGTAGTTGTAGCGTAGTTCTCCACACGTCGTGTATTAGACGACGCGACGCCGCGACGGTTTGATCAGATTAATACTGAGTTAGTCGTGGTAAGGTACACTGATTCCTCCGAACTATTATTCTCGTTGCACTGCTGATAAGATTTTTGAAACCTCTGTTTTTAGAGATTGAACGTTAGTGGATGTTACGTGATGTAATTCCATTCGCTATTCGCTAACACTGTAGCTTTGTCTGGTGTATAATTCATACAAATTTTAAAAAGAATTCTACATTGATATTAACAATATCTGTCTAGCCTATGGTCCCTTATTTAAATTGTATAACCTAATTATCCTAAGGTACAAATGCTGGGTTTTTTTAACCATCATAACTTTAACTCTAGTAACAATATTTGGAATTTCAGGAAAGGTTGAGTAAGGGAGAATTATTAAGATCTATTTGGTCGTTAAGTAATAAATTTGTATCTTTTAGGAGGTTTATTTCTAAACTTTCCAATAAATATAATTTAGGGCCTTTATTCTCTACATAAAGGTTTTTAAGATCGTCGTTAAACATATTTTTAGGGCATGACCACATGTTAACTGATAGATCCCTGACTTTTCATTTCTCTTACTTTTAGGTTTTGTGTTTTTCACAAATTTTCCTAGAAAATTATTAGTTTTGAAAGCGATGTTTACATTCTTTCTCTGAATATATATATATATATATATTTAGTACATTTAAAAAATTTTGTTTCGTCCATAATTTCACAAACTATTTCAGATGCCTAAAATATAAACACAAACATTCTGTATCTGATGATTATATCTAAATAATACAGTTATATCCCAAATGTCGTTGCGTTAATTCTGGCTTGTTATACAAATACTTCGCAGCCGTGAAGGGGTAAAAAATTTTGCATCAAAAAGGCAAAGTTGTTTTTGGGGGCCTTTTTAGCAATATGAGGACGTTCTGAAATAACATAGTTTTATATATCTTAAGGTAACAATAATTTAGTGCCTAGACAATAAATAATTTGGTGATAACTCTATACAAATCCTCTATTTTTAAGTTTTTAATTTATTATTATTATGATTACTATTATTTATTTTCATGGCATTATTTACATATTCTACAAAAAATAAATTATATACTTTGTTATATTCCTCCATAAAAATAGGTTTTATTCCAGGAATTGAATTTTAGCGAATATTTAAATAATTTAGTAGTCCGCCATTTTGTTTTGCCATATATGATACGCATTAAAAATTTACCAGTCTATTCATGTGTAACCTGATTTTTGTGCAAAGTTTCAAGTCAACTAGATAAGCAGTTTTTTGGTACAGATTTGTTAACCTTTCAATAGGCTGCCATTTTGTTCCGGCTAAATGGATTTACCGAAAATTTTAGTTTACCTTTATACCACACTTTATTTTTGTGCAAATTTTTATGTCCATTCGAGAAGTTTTTCAATAATGTTTTGCATTTTTTAATGCCGTCATTTTGTTCCGCGATATTGATTTTTGACCAAAATTTTAAGGTAATCTGATAATAAGTAGTTTTTGAGCTATGTCGCGTACTGACGGACAGACCGGCGGAGCGACAGACTGACGGAAATGGGAGACCATGTTTTTCGGGATCCAGGAAAGATCTGCAAAAATATCAGAGGTTACGAGGAAAGTAAAATATATAGGACATTTTGACGCTCCCAAAACACCATTAAGAAAGAAAGAAAATACTCAAAAAATGGAAAAAGACGAACGAAAACAACAAAGACTCAACAAATCTTGTAAATCTAGAGAAGCAAAAACTAACACAGTCAAAAACTATTCTACATAAACATTTAAACTAAGAAGTAAACCAGAGAAAAACAACTATGCCAAGGAATGTACGAAATATTCTGTACGAGTCTCCTATTGCACCAATATTCCCCCTAACATCGTTTATCCCAGATAACGTTCAAGGAGGATCAAAAACCTTTGTTAGAGAGAAAAAAAAAATTAATAGCTCATTATACAATAAAGTCTGATGAAATTATAGGAAGTAGTTTGGATAACATAATTTTGGAACTTGGACTTCAGACTTAAATATCAAAGTGTACAGTGGACTCTGTTATTTATGGTTGCATCAATAATTTAACTTTATTCAAATATGGCATTAAATGTGAAGGTTCTAGAAGAACATATGAGGTCCAATGTATGAAAAGACATTCTCTTCATAGATTAAATGTAGCAAATTTCCATTGTTTTATGTGACTAAAATGTTCCAAATAGTCAATTATAATTTTTTTGTTAATGTTACTTGCAACTGCTTTTTTGGATTTTATACTTTTCGTTTAAATTTATTTTTATTCAGTTTAGTTTAATGATTGGTCATAATACCCGAACCAAAAATGTATGTAGGTTATATGCAACAATCGTACGGCCAATTATTGTGCTATGTGGTGGCCAATCTATGACTTAATGCGGCCAATCACTATGTTTAAATTAACTGAACAAAATCATTATATGTATGTGACCGACTAGTTTATTATTGACAAATAATTTAAATTAAAATTTAAAATATTACATTAAAAATAATAATTTACTTTATTATTATTAAAATTAGGTTTTTCTCAAAAAAAAAAGAAATATTTTTCTTACATTAAATCTTTAAGGCACCACGGCTATTATAAGGAATAACGACCTTATAATACTCTTGGTACCTTAATAATTCTTTTAAAACTATAATAAATTGGCTAGACTAAAGAATATGTTAGTTTTCGCAAAACAATTATTAAAAATATAAAAATTTAGCACTAAATGGCCAATTACCCCTCGTTTGCCCTACTTTTTGATTAATCACTACACCTGCGTTATAACACTAATTATTTTATTAGTTTTTGCATGTTACGTAAATGAACAGTTTCTCTATACTTTTTCTCGAATTATTGAATTATCAGATTTGAGATATTTTTTATAATAAAGAGTTTAGACTCTTTTCGGTGTGGTCCCACCTTATGCTTTCCACCGTAAGGACTACGTTAACAAATTTAAAGGGTTTACTTTGGCTTCCTCTTCGGTATGTTTGGCTGTACGGTGTGGTTTATTTGTCTTCCGTTTAGGCTTTCGGGCGCTACGGAGTGGTTAATTTGGAGTCTGGCCTAGCATGGTTGGTTTGATTACGGACTGACTCTCGTGGACAGTGTCGCACACTATACAAACAGATGCTATTCATATTTGCCTGTCGTTAAACTTAAATAAATACAGAAAATATTATGAATTTTATACAATTTGCGAGAAAGAAATACTTTCTTCATCCGGAATATAATAATGAATGTATCGAAACCGATAATTCTCGACGTAGGTGGGACAGTTTGTTAAAATGAATGCGATTGTAACATAAAAAATCGGGAAATTTCTTTTACCCAGAACTTCTCTCTTTATGATTTTTTTCAATTTATTAGGAATAGTGACGTGTGTCCTTATTTAGTTTGGTACATAGTTAGTAACACGTATACTGTCTTTTCAAACATGTATATTGGGCACCGTTTTGGATTCCTACCAACATTTTACCAGTTTCTACCTACCCACTTGATTTTTGGGTACAATTTAAAATAAACTGAGTAAGTAGTTTTTACTTCGACACACATCGCCATTTTGTATCCCTCTATCATTTTCTGAAAATTTGACGTCAACTGAATAGGAATTTTTTTACGCTGATTTTTGTAAACATTTTATATTGTTTCTCCATCTTGGATTATTACCACAACTTTACGGGTTTACCTCTATATTACACTTAAGGCTTGCTCAAAATTTGAAATTAATCTAACAAGTAGTCAGGCTGATTTTTTAAATATTTTATTAGGCCGCCATATATATAATATCTTGGATTCATATCAAAATGTTACCAGTTCGTTCCTTTGTACTACTTGATATTCATGCAAAATTTAAGTATATTTTTAAGTGTAAGGATACGTAGTTTTATTAGTAATAATTTTTTAACGTTTTACTAGGCCGCCATCTTGTTTTGTCATCCTCATATAACCCTTAATATTTGACGAACATTTGAAGTCAATCGGATAAATAGTTTTTTTAGCTAAGACGCGAACAAGCAGACCGGCAGACAGACCAAGGGAATTGTATTAAGTAATTTTTTCACGCTGAATTTTTAATTAGTTTCTTAAGGTGCCATTTTGTTTTGCCATCTTTGATTCGTACCAAATCTTTGCCAGTTAATTTTTTCATAATTACAAAATTTCAGGTAAATTGAATTAGCAGTTTTTAGTAGTATTCAAAATTCACTAGGTCGCCATTTTGAACCTCGTATTGTGCATTGGCTTTACATGTCAGTGATAAGGCCAATGATCACTTATGGTCCTCTTGTTTGGTAGCCCGCCACTCGCAGGACAATATACAGGAGGAAACTTGACAAGCTCCAGACACTGGCTTGTCTGGGCATAACTGGAGCGGTAAGAACCACACCGACCCAGGCGATAGACGCCCTTTTAGGACTAAATCCTCTACACTTGCTTCTGTTCGTTTAAATGACTAGGGTCGTTGGATACATAGAGATTGGAATTTTCGACATACGCGAGTCTGGACTGAACTAATCAGATCAGACCCTCTCCTAGCTAGCAGAGATGCCATTATTTCGGTCTCAATAGCCTCTAAGAGGTTACGTGTAATTGTTCCTGGCAGGAAACAATGGAGGGATCCACCCCCTCCTTCCTAAGTTCCATATTCACTAACCCCCTATAATTGGAATAGAAATCAGAAGCAATCGAGTTTTTCGTAATACCTTTGTAACACTATGTCTATAAACCTTAATAATAATCCCAAATACTCATATAAACATTTAGTTAACGAAAAACCAAATATAAAGAACAAGACGTAAATTTAATATATTAAAGCAGAATATCGCCAGTTCAGTTTTAAATTCCGACTAAACTTCTCCGAGCCGCTTACAAGCATCTCTCCGGATATCTGCATTAATCATACATTTCAATGATAAGAAAAGGTAAAGATGGTGTGTGCACCCATAATTCTTTAATTGCCTCTATTAAGTAAACAATAAATACGATAAGAAGCTACAAATAAAACGAAACCATAATAAAACCTATTTAACAAAACGATAGAACGATTAAGTGAACCGTTGTCACATTAATTGTCATCATTGACAAAAGCCATCATACTATATCGTAAGCGGGAATAAAGGTCTTCATTTAGTCAGACGTTCTGACCCTTTCATATTTTTTTTCGAGCTCGACCTGATCCCGAAAGATAACCGTCATGATCTAAAATATTTTTCACTTCGTAAGGACCTCTATATTTGGATACGAACGTTTGGCTCCTACTTTCGTTGGCAGAATTGCCCACTTTATACTGATACGATGCTTTTCGTTTAGCATCATGTCGTCTCTTGTGGCTCTTCTTTTGTTGTCTGTCGACCAAAATACATGACTGGTTTCCGATTATTGTCACATTGCCTTTGTAACGGGATACCTCCGAGACCAAGCATTGATGCATTTGTGTGTAGTTCTGCTTCCAGATACACTTAACGTATTTGCGAAAATTACTGCAAAGACCTATAAATTGGCGTACCTGATGAACGTTCTCAGGGACAGGAAAATTAGAATCTGCTCTTATTTTCTCCAATCCAGAATTTACATCTTCGGCGCTAATCTTGTGTCCAAGATATTTTAGTTTGGTTTGGAAAGCGACATTTTTCGAATCGTAATGTAACTTCTGCTTCTCGAGAAAAACGTTTAAGACGTCGCACAATGTAATTAGACCTGATGTGATGCTGGTGGAAGGTACACAAATATCATGCAAATAAGCCATAGCTGTAGATAATCTCATTGATCCCAAAATTTTATTAATAGTGCGTTGAAATTCTGGATGAGCATTTACAAGACCAAACAGCATATTCGTGACCATCTGGGGTTACAAAAGATGTTAATCTTCTGGAAGCCTTAGCTATTTTAGGTAACAACCACTTGTCATGTCAAGAGTCGCAAAGAACTTGCAACCTTTAAAAACATCCAGATGATCATCTACCCGTGGCAAAGGATGACAATCTTTAACAGTTTTAGCCTTTAACGCCGTATAATCTACATACATACGTGTCTCTCGATTTTTTTTTTAACAAGCACAATTAAACTGCAATATGCCGAATTTGAATCTTGTATAATATCAGCAGCAAATGTTCGTATAGTACACCCCATTCGTGATTGCATGTGAGCCAGTTCATGCAGTTGAAGCATTTGGTAGGTTTTGGTGTTTTTCGTTTTTGGTGGGCATCATCATTTTTGTTGTCATCTGGAAACTGGCGCCTAAACATTTCCTAAACTAGACCTGATCTGGTCTAGTTTCTCCTAGAGTGGCTAAAGTGGACAAATATTCCGAGTATAAAAGATCTAAATTTTCATAGCGACCTACTTTTGCTCCAGATTGAATAGTTGAGTCTGGTATACCGTCAATGATCATCGCAACAGCATTTTTACCATCTATATTGCACTGTCGTAACACGTGTACTTTGGGAAAATAATATTCTGTCCATGTTTCCACTATTATTTTAAGGCTGGCAATCAGGCCAGTAGGAAAATCTCAGTGATCTGGGAACGCTATGATAAGCATGCGCTTTCAATCAAGCTTTTGTACCATTCTTTAGCATATCCCGCTAGTCTGGATTGCATGTGATATATGGTAATCTTTGCGTCCCACTTATTTATACTTGTCAATTGATCAATTTTATCTAGCCATGGAAAGCAATTGTTATTCCTGTTATTTGGATCAATTTCTGGAATGCAATCTGGTCTAATTGACACTCTTACGTTACGCTCCTCATCTTTTTGTAAAAATGTAACGACTAACTCCTCCAATGGGGCTATGCGTTTTTGTGATTGATTATCGGTCATATGTGCAGTTCAAGTACTGTTTTCTGTAACGTTAGCATCAACAGACCCCCCCCCCCCAGTTTCGATAATTGATTACTTGTCAGCACAGGGTCTAAGTTTTAGATTACTAGTGTCTATCAATACATCACTATCTCTAACAGACGTGTTTGAACGTGTTTAATGTTCATTTGCGACCCGATCTGCAGAACGTTCCTGCTGCCGTCGGCGAGGAGCTGTAGCGTTTATATCAACCCGCTGGCCACACTGTCTCTTTTGTCGAAAGTACTTATTTGGTTTTATTGTACTTACGGTTTTACCTTTATGCTTTTTTCTGCTGTAACGCCCAGCACACTCACTAGAGGACCTAGTTTTACTACTTGAAAAAGACGAGCTACGTGAATAACGCCTTTCTTGTCTCTGCCTATTTTAAGTCTTTAACTATTACTAATTTAGAGCCAGAACCGAAAACTATAACTATTTAACGCACAAAAAAAATACATAAACAATTTATTTTTAAAAAAAACACCACTTATTTTGTCTAAAAATCTCTTGTTTGTGCAAGTATTTATCCCACCACGGTACTATAACACTATGTATATTAACCTTAATAATACTAATATAAACATTTAATGAACGAAGAACCAATTATAAAGATCAAATGACCTAAATTTAAATATAATATATTAGAACAGAATATCCTCAATCAGTGTTAAATTCCGACTAAACTTCTCCAAACCGCTTACAAGTATCTCTTCGGTTATCTGCATTTTTTGTTATGATTACTCAGCGTATCCGAATCATCTAGTAGATTAGCAGGCTGATTCAACGAGCGTTTCACCTTAAATAATTCCTTGCTTTGTATTTCTATAACTATTTGATTTTCTAAATTTATCTCGGAGATAAAAAAGAACAATTTTATCCAACGACAAAATTTACTGTGTATTAAGTTGCAAGTTCACTGCAAATTTATTTCGAAAATCAGAAGTTAAAATTTAATTAAAAGGATTTCACAGCAAGAGTAACTAACAAGTGAATCACAAGTGCAATTTACAACTGTTTACAAGCCTGGCTTATCTCTAATTAAATCAAAGTTTAATCAGCATATTACAGGATGCATTTCCCTAAGGAAGTAATAAAATAAAAAAAACTAATAAAATTATTTCCTAGCAGTACAAATTAATTTAAATATATATTTCTTATAATAAGAATATTGGTAGTTCTTATAATTTCGAAATTTTTATTTATACAAATAATATATATTAAACACAAAACATTAGCAGATTTAATATTATAATTGACCCACGAACATTATTGATCTTCTAATGATTATTAATTACTCTTATTTTACCATGTATTCAAATAATACAAAAAGAGATGTCAGGAATGAGTATGTTATTTAACGCACAGGTAATGATTATTACTTAAGAGGATAATAATTCATCTCGGTGAGTAATAACCATTACCTGCTATGTTGTTTTTACGGCTACAAATTTACCCCCGTATTTACTAAAGAGGTTTAAATTTAGACCAGGTCTAACTTGACACTTACAGGTTTAAAATGACATAAGTAACAACTGAACATATAATTTTTCTAAATGTCTAAATTATAAAATGACAGTGACATAATCAGAACACAACTGGTAAACTAACAGTTTTAGTTACCACGTCAATTAGATCTGGTTTAACTCTCAAACGTGTTTAGTGAATACCGGGGTAAATGTTTCAATTTTGACACTATTGTTAAAAGCTACGTACTTACTTTTAAACATTGAATAATGTGTCTATAATAAAGATGTTTCGAAAACAGGCGAGAAATACACTTCCTGCAAAGAAGCTAACACTTTCTTCAATCTATGGAATACTTGTACACCCATTTATATTTTGTTCTGGATTTTGTGGGCAGAAAATTTAGTGTGTATTAAGTTGCGAGTTCACTCCAAATGTATTTTGAAAATCAGAAGTTAAAATTTAATTAAAAGGACTTCACAGCAAGAGTAACTAAAAAGTGATTCATAAGTGCAATTTACAACTGTTTACGAGCCTGGCTTATCTCTAATTAAATTAAAACATTACAGGATACATTTCCCTAAAGAAGCAATAAAATAAAAAACTATTTAAATTATTTCCTAGCAGTATAAATTAATTTAAATATATATTTTTTATGATAAGAATATTGGTAGTTCTTATAATTTCGATTTTTTTATGTATACAAATAATACACATTAAACACAAAACATTAACAGATTTAATATTATATTTGACCCACGAACGTTATTGATCTTCTAATCTTCTGAAGAGATGTCAGGAAAGAGTATGTTATTTAACGAGCGGGTAATCATTATTATTCAAGAGGATAATAATTCATCTCATTGAGTAATAACTATTACCTGCTATGCTTTTTTTACGGCTAAAAATTAAATGTTTCAAATTTGACTTTATTGTTAAAAGCTAAGTACTTACTTTTAAACATTGAATAATGTGTCTATAATAAAGACGTTTCCAAAACAAGCAGGAAGTACGCTTCCTGCAAAGAAACTAACACTTCCTTCAATCTATGGAATACTCGTATACCCATTTCTATTTTGTTCTGGATTTTGTGGGCAGAAGTCCGATCGCGACAGTTTTCGCAGCTTCTATAATATCTGGCTGCGTATCAATCCATTATCACATAAATTGTTGCTTAAACGCATTGCACAAAAAAAATCATTTATAGAATAGAATATCTATCTATAGAATATAACAACAATGATAGCAAGCAAATTTCTCAATAAAATTTCTAATTTAAAATTGACTCAAACAAATATTTAAATAAATTGCATATCTTAACATCTGGACTAGTCTGTCCACAGAATGTTTTAATACATAATACAAAGAATATTACTTACGTAAAAAAAAATGGGAAATTCTGTCATTTAACTTAAGTTTTTATAGACACAGAGCAGTTGTACAAGCGCTTTCATCCTGTGGAGACTCATCAGTGCCACCAGTGCGCCGATAGTTAGAGAAAAGCATTTCTGATAGAAAAGAACTAATTTCAAAATATTAATTTTGTCAGTTTGTTTGATAAGTAACCTAGGTTACATCTTGATTCTTTTCCTCTTATATCAGAGGTCCTGAAACAATTTTTCCTTTTGTTTAGTAAAATTAAGTACAACAGTAAATTAAATTGAGAAATAAGTGTTTCTTTCTGGCCCGTCATGGGTTCTAATTCCATATTGGTTTCTGCTGACTTTTGTGTCAAAACGGTTAAAGTTATTACTAGATTAAATATATAATTATTATTACGTATTTAAACCAGTAGCTGTTCTTTCAGTTACTGCTGAATAAAAAAGGATTTATCAAGTCTTAATAATTTTCAAAGGAAAATGACCAGTTTATTTATACAAAGAGAATAATTTATTTGTTGGGTATAAGTCAAAAAAAAAAAGTCGTATAAAAAGAAAGTGTCGTTATGATGTTCAATTACATGAAGAAGATTGGAAAACTCACAAGACTAGCGGTAGACTTTTCCAATTTACAGTATGCGTTTTCCGTGAAATATTTTACTCTATATTTGTTTCTTTTTTACACCAAACTGTTGCCAAAATTTGCAGTAAATATTAATTATAGATTTTTAAAGCTAATTTATTTTTAATAGTGTGAATGGATCAATGATTGTTAAATTTTAAGAACGTTATATGTGTACGATTAAAGTTAATCATGTTTCTATTTGATATATAATGTATCAATCATTATTTTTATTAACAGCCAAGTTTTATTGGTCAAATATAAACTTAAAGGTCAGAGTCATTTAAAGGAAAAGGAAAAAAACATTCTTTACGATCAATACGTAGAGTGGTCTTTCGAAATAAATAGGCAATAAATCACGAAGTATTTGTTGCCTCCTCTTATGAGCTATAATTGTAATTAAAAAAATAATTTACGGGCCAGCGGGATTACGACTGCACTACTTTGATTAATATGATCACCAGATTTTTATAAAATTCCATGTGACACATAATTTTTAATATAAATCCGCAAACACATAATATGAAATTTGTTTTTTACACGTGCATATTCCTATGAGCTTACAGAAAATTAGTTTTTTGATATTATTTTTATATGGAAATAAGTACTACTATACAGCACTAGTGTGAAAAATTACTGTGTTTGAAAAACCAAAGTCAAAATCACATAAGTTTTCTTAAATTAAATCTCCTTATAAATTCCGCTCTCCTCGATATTGTAGATGTTAGTTGCCTTTGTATAGGTGGAAATAGCTGTGCCACTCTCAGAACCTAACAAGTGCAGAAAATGACTTGCTAGTTCTATTACAGCCACTAACAAATTAAAACATACATTTTACATTAAATTCACTACACATTTTGTCTTCAAAAATTATGAATTCGAACGCCTGTTGCACAATAGATTTTGCCATCAACTTGCTTAAGTAAATAATTTTTATATTAAGTGCGAAAAAATGTTAGAAGGCCTTAATTGGCTTCTCACAAAGAATAGCCCTGAATCGAGCGTCTGATAATATATAACAAAGCATTAGTTTATCATCCGTTATATTTATTTAAAGCTAACATAGAACGAAAGCTTTCAAGGCTGTGGGCAATTAATAAATCATTAATATGGCCGCATGAATTCAGTGTGTACTCGTGAATTAGAGATCCCTGAAGATGCCTCGTGCAATCGAAGGCACAACGTCGGATAGTAATTCCAATTTGACACAGTTTAATCCCAACAATCATGATTTTTTAGTAAGCCTCCAAATGTTTAAATCTCTGAGCCAATATATGAAAACATTTTTTTGCAGGTGAATAAATACTGCATTTGTGCTGGAGATCATACTTTATAGGGGTCTAGTAATTGACAACTATGGCACAACTTTGTTGGACACAGATCGAAACTTGATTAGAAGGGATGACACTAGAATTGGTGGACCGGGAAATAGTTCAGCAACTGATTTAAGTATAATTTCAATCAATGTTTATCATGTATATACCTGGAAAGTACTGGATGCCCCTTATGGGTCAAATCACTTTCCTGTCGCGATAAATATTAATGAGAATGAATCAATAAATATCTTGGAGGTACTATTGGGTGGAATGTGACTAAAGTTAACTGGAATTCATATGCTTATGGAATTCATCAGGGTATGCCTGCTAATGCAGATATTCCTGATAATGCAAATGAAATAATTAAAATAGTTCTTAACGCTATAAGCAAAAGTGCAAATAAAAATTTTCTCACTTATAAAAAATATACCGCAAAATGTAAATTAGCTTTAAAAAATAAAACCAGAGTTAGTATGGAAACGATTAATTTTGTCAGAAATAGTTTAAAGCACGATATTGCTAAGTCCATTTCAATAGACATGGTTGAATCACTTCTTAAAAAAGTAGCGCCAGACTTTGCTAGTCAAGAAATGCCGAAACTACAATTAAATTAATGAGAGAATAATTTTTTATCCAAACCTGTTCTGCTTGTCACTCAGATAAGAGTGTTAAAAAACAAAAGGATACATGTTAGAGCCTAGATGATATTACATCTACCCCAATCTATCCTTATGTGTATTAAAAACACTAGAAAGGATAATCAAACATCGTTTGATGATGTCACAAAACCTTACTCTTTGCACATTTAGTTACCGATATTCAACAGACCTATTCTGGCAATGCATTTTTATCCGCCCTATTCTTAGACATAAGTAGTACATACGATAACTTTAATCTTAATATCTTAATGGAAAACCTACTAATTTTACAAATTTCTAAAGGGAATGCATGTAACTTAGATTCTTTTAAAACCGTAATTAATCTATTATAATAGGCAGTAACACATTTAGTTATCCAAGAGTAGCCTCCTCTGGACTTCCCCACGGTTCAGTTTTAAGTCCATTGCTTTTTAATTCATACACGGCTGATTTCCACAGCTTGGATCTAAAGAAAACAATAAACAGACGCTAAGTCTCGGTCTCAATCAATTGACTGAGACCGAGACTTAGCGTCTGTTTATTGTTTAATTTAGAAACAGGTCTCTTTGTGAATAATGGATGATTTACTACAATTGGATCTAAAGGCTATAGTATTACAGCTTGCTGATGATTTCTGTATCTACAGCAAGCATAAAACAATAAGTTATGTAAGACCAACCTTAACCGCATTATGTTTAGATGTAAACCCCACTAATGGGTTCAATATTTCTAATAATAAATCAGCATTAGCTGTTTTTCCAGATATAGATTTACTCGTACATAAACTATGTTCTTAAACACAACTGCCGTTCCCTAGCTACAGTCCTTTAATTATTTAGGTGTCATTTTGGACCAAAAGATAAATTAAAATGAACACATAAGCTATATAATAAAGCAATGTGATAAACGGTTAAACATCCTAAGAGCAGCTATAAGAAATTCATGGGACGCCGATCCCAATACCACTTTATATACAGATGGCTCCAAAAGTGAGAAAGGTGTTGGGTGTGTTTTTGCCATACCATTTAAATGTGAGCTGTTTGCCTCGATCTTTACAGCGAAAGTCTTATCCATCTTAAAATATCAGTTTTGCAAGCTTGGGAAATGATGGTAACTTGAAACATGGTATTATTGCAAATATATTAGCAACTTTGCTAACGTTCAAGTTGTATTTATACGGATTAAAGGACATACAGGATTTTCAGGAAATGAAAGCGTCGATAGAGCCGCAAAATCATGTTTGGAGAACCATTGTCAGGTATCCCTTCTTCGGACTTGTTACCACATGTAAAAGAAATGTCTGGAAGCAATTAAATACAAAATCTTTAGTTCCCACTATCAAATTACATCGATAATTGTTAGTCTCCTATTTCCGATTTCTGGTGAGATATGGAAATTGTTATAAGCGCTTATATAATATGAAACTAAGCATTCGCTCTTTATGTACTTGTGACAATGAAACAATTGACGCTCTAAATCATAAACTCTCTAATTAATAATAAATAATAATAAACAGGCAGTTGATTATCTTTTGTCCGAACTTGGTAGAGTCCACTTGTTGTCGATAAATCATTTAGAATTTATACCTAAGTTTGTCTTCACCATAGAAATATTTAAGACTATGCAGTATCAGAATCTAGGATCCAATGTGTGTATTCCTTTGTTTTTTCCCTATATGTTTTCCAACATTTTTACCCGGGCCCACCTGTCCTGTGTAATTTTGTTTAATAATAATCATGAATTGGCCCTAGGGCAAGAAGCGGGTGACCCTGTCTTGCTCCTTTGCTGAGTCTGGATTCGGAGAAAAAAGTAGTTAGACCTTTCTGACCCTGCACGTAAGCAGATAGCGATTTTGAAGATATAAAATTAAGGTTTATTCGTGGCTAAATCTGTATGCCTAAGGCCAATTACTAAACAAAAAAATTGTTTAATAATTTTGTTCGCATCGTCTTACCTTTCTTAGAGGTTTTGGAACAATAATATTCAATCGAAAACTTCGCTTTGTTTATGTGGTAAATAATAAATACTTTTGGTTAATTTTACTTCTAGTACTTACTGGGATTGTCAAAGTCTCAGGATCAGCCACAATTAAAAACCTTTGAAATTATTATATCGCTTTAAATTTAGTATAACCGAATATTTTGAAATGGCTACTTTTAATGAGTTTTTTGTTTTTTCTTAGAAATGTTCCAGTTTTTGAAAATTTCAAATATCTCTCACAGAATCTTCTTTAAATAACTTAACTATATTAGGAAGAATACGGTTAATATAGCTTATATTATCATTTTTATTTTTAATTGACAGATTCAATATTTTTGATATATTTAAATTTTAGGAATATATATTATTTTTGCTTTCATTATTACCGTGTAAACAAGTAGACATTTTCAGAAAGTTTAAATTTTTAGGATCAAAATTTTTCATTTCTGACAAATAGTATTGAAAATGAAATTTAATATGAACTATCCTATGGACGCCACTAGCTTTTTTCTTATTCTTACGATATTTTATTCGGTTGTTTTATATGAAACCGAAGAGGAATTCATGATCTTCCCATTCATTATATTGCACATCATCTTTTGTGTAAGTGGATAAAAGAATTCAGCTTCCCAAAATGAACTTTAGCAGTTACTTGGAAAGTTTCATTTTTTAAATATCAAAAAGTAATCATTTCTTGTAAATTTAGTTCCGACAGGTTCACAATCTTCAGATTTTTCTCTCGGCAGGAGATGCCAGTTGGCAGAGCCGTACCTAGACTCTAGCAGTGGTCAGAGTTTCTGAAATCACTAACGCAAAAGGTTCAAAGACAACTAACTATCAAAGTTAAAACTCTTCCCGCAGCCCAATTTAAGAAATACTTAAATTTTTCAATTCTGACTTGAATAATCTTATCTACGGCCCTGCTAGTGGAAGGGGCATAGTGTGGGAGACGAGAAAAATAACTATTACTTCCAGCCGATTTCTCTTAGAAACTGTCAGATTTAATATCTGATTTGATCTTTTTTTTACACATTTGCCTTATTTACTATATTTTGCCAGTTATCAACAAAACAATAATGTTTTAAATTTTTGTCCAAATTTTTAAGAGCAGAGGGTGTAGCAACAAGAACATTAGCTAATTTATAAAGCGCTTAAAGGGCTGTAATTAAAAAATTCGGATTTCTAATTTTTCTGGGGTTTGATTTAAAAAATAGAACTGCATACTGTGCCGAAAAGTAATAGTGCTGTTTCAATGGGGACCTGTTGTTTTTTGTTAGATTGCAGTGGCCTCTCGCAAACAGTAGCTGTAACATTTTCATGTGGGACTCGACACTACATAAATCTTTCCATGTGGGGCTCTGGCCTTTGGGTTCCCATTAAGTCGGCGCACCTGGTGACCATGCCGTACTGACTAGATCTTTTGCTAAAATCATCTGTTCAAAAACCAAACAAAACTACAATACTTCACATGGTTCAAACCGTCAAATTATAGACATCGGGAATACAGCAATGGCGAGATCAAGAATCTAGCCCGGCCAAATTATTCTTTGCGACAATGGTTTTATCAACGAACCTGGTGCTAACCTACCGGGACAGATCCACCTAATATAGATTTTGTTAAAGAAAAATCCTGATTTTAATATAAATAACCTTTTTTACGCCACCTCAAAAAGGCCTAACCAGGGCTAAACAAAATTCAATTCGATTTTTAAAACACAACTACATACAATATTACAAGTTTTGTTAAAAACACTAAAACAAAAATTGCCTGAACCAGGATCAGAACACATATCCCTTGCAAAGCAACTGCAGAACCCTACCACTAAGCTACGAGGTTCATACCAAAAATTTGACCAAACTTGTTTATACTTCGCGGAATGATGTACCTTATCAAAATTGTTCAGGTTAGAGGCTTCTGCGGCAAGACTGCTTTTCGATGGAAGGTCGGCACCGGCGCCAGCAACGACACGGCACCGAAATGTCGATGAGTGAGAATACATTCATATTATTTACATGAGATTTCGCGGCCACTAGCATCGTTATCGGTGCCGTGCCGATAAATGTGAAAACGTTTTTTTTTATTTAGCTAAAAAATATTAATTCGTTTAAAAATTGGACTTGTTATTGCACCGAAGCTTCTCTCTTTAGAACGAAACCGAATATATTGGATTTTTGTTCTGCTAATGTTAATATGCAAAAATACAGGAACAGTTAATAACTAAAAATACCATCCATTCATGAAAGCTTTTTCAACCCTTTAGTGCCAACAATATGGTTGAGCGCAATTAAATGCAATGTTCGCATTTAATATAGGAAGATTTATAACAATGTTAAATCATTATTTCGTTTTACAGTTAAAATGAAATATGAAATTAATGCAGACTTTATGCTATTATACTAAAATTAATTTAATATAACGCGATATTTTACAGTGGCGTCTTCTTAACACATTTGTTTAATACACTCTTGTGTCTTCTTCTCCGATAGCTTAAGAGATAAGAACAATATGTAAAAGTTATAGGATTTATAGAGCGGCATAAAAAAATATTTGGTAATCTACAGGGCAGCCCAAAAAAGGGCGGTAAAAGATTTTAATTTTTTTCTTTGCATACCCTGTATATCTGTTTGCCATTTTGCTCACCAATATAGGCGCATATTTAATTTTTTAAATGTAAATAGCGCGTTGGTACGAAATTATTCTTTTTTTCTAATATTTTAGCAATTTTGAGGAAAATATGGAGTTAATTTAGGAAAACTAAATGTATGCAATAAGTACTTTGGGTTACCTCGTACATAGACTTACTTATAGTTTTTCAAATTGCTGTGCAGGGTGTTTCCACTTATTTGACCAAATCGACTCAGTTAAATATGCATTATTTCGATTTTTTTTAAATAGAACAACTTATATTTTTTGTCTGATCCAGAATCACCTTTCAGATATTTTATTAAACATGTCCTTTACCTAAATCTTTTACTTTTGTAAATACACGGAACGTCTTTTGAAATGTTCCACGAAAAATTTTATAAAATTACATTGTACTTGAAACTTACATGGAACATCTCAAAAGGTAAGTAGGAGTTAGATATACCTGCTTTTGAAGGCTGAAGTATCCCCTATAAATTGCGTTTTGTTTAATTGTTGTACCTACATGGTCTGATGAAAAATAACTTACGGTATTTTTTATTACAGTTATTCTATGCCTACGGATAAACAATGAAGTTTATATATAATCTTATCAAATAATCTTCATCAAAATCAAAATCAACGTGCCACGTATTCCATCCGCCAAAACCTTCACGACCTTGTGCCGTGAAATACATAGTCAACACTAAATTTAATATTCCGCTAGGTGGATCCGCACCAGGTTAATTTATAAAACCATAGTTAAAACCAAAATAGAAATATGACGTTTCGCCATATAAATTTAAGAATCCCACCCAAATTAACCAGCGTTACCACTAGCTGGATTCGCACACGGTGGTACCCGTGTGTGAATCCAGATTTGTCCAATGGGCTTTCGGTCAATTGGATCCCGATAACGATAGTACGACCAATCAGCAAACGGATTGGGCTTATAGTAGGAATTTCATAAAAAACGGTCACTTTTAGGACGTATATATTCATATTAAAGAAATTTGTTTTATTGACCTTTTTTAAATTCCCTCGTAAAAGGAAAGGAAGTATTGTAATCGTAAAAAGATTTTTTTAGATCATTACGTTTCAGGGTCCTAAGATGCGGAAAAACATGTTTTCTCAATTCCGTTGGTCTGTCTGTCTCTCTGTTCCCGGCATACTACTTACCCGATTGGCTTCAAATTTTGACTAAAAATTAAGGGTCATATGGGGATCAGCTGGTAAGATTTTGGCGAAAATCCAATATGGCAAAACAAAATGGCGGCCTAGTAAATTATTAAAAAAATTATTACTTAAAGACGTATCCCATATTTTTCGTAAAACTCAAGTATTATCCAGGAATCAACTGGTGATATTTTGGTACGAATCCAAGATGGCGGCGGAACATTTTTGTCCAGAGTGAATATGAATTTACGCCATTTATATCAATAATATTTTGGAAAAGCACAAGTGAATCATAGTGTTTACCGCCCTCTTTGTATTATCGTAATGCGGTATCATGTCTGATTTGAAGTCATTTTCTGTTCCACTTATGGCCTTGTCATGATATTCGGTGATTGGGCAAAAGGGCGGAAGGAATATCGGCGTTGTCTTTTCTCAATGTTCCACAATGTGTTAAACCGCGTCCATATAGTTCCTTAGCACACTATTGTCAGTGGTAATTCCAGAACCTGGTTCAATACTCTGTACCATGTCAAGGACAACTATTTTACCTTGTTGCTTTTCTGGAATATTACCCACTTTAACTGAAGAAATGTGGAGATTCCAGGCATATGTTATCTCAACCATTGCTCATATTTTAATCCCATATTTGGCTGGTTTTGATTTCATGTTTAACCTAAGAGGCCATTTCCATCAAAGCTGCTCATCAACAGGAAGGTGAAAACCAGGTACATAATTTTCTTTATAATGCTTAACAAACATCTCAAAAATGTTTCTAATGGCTGTGAGTTTGTCATGTTCCCTGCGAGCGGTTTTTGTGGTAAGATCTTCAAGAATCATGTAAGAAAGAATCTCACTGCATCTAGTGCGTGACAATGTAGCGGTAAATATTGGTCTACAGCACAAAGGGTTCCTAGACCACAAAAACTTAAGTGGTTCAGTTATCAGAAGATCTATTACAGCATGCATCTCATTTATATCTACAGATATCCATACTTGTTTTCCTTATCAGGATATTTTTAGTTCCTTTTTGCGTACATACTTACGGGTTTTTGGTTGATACTATTTTATCAACCATGGCTTCACAAATAAAAAGTTTGAAACAACTGCCCAAATCAAAAATATTATTCGAAGCAGCAGCTAGGCCATTAGGAATTATCACAGTATTCTTAAACTGGCGGGACAATTTTGTTTTTGTATTATAGGTCGGATTGCTCACATATTTAGCGCACAAGTTTGCTTGCAGATGCTATCTTGTCACTATTTGCGGAACATTAGTTCTCCTGCAAAAAAACGCAACGAATATTTATAAATTCAAATCACTAAATTAGAAATGTTGGTACCTCAACAATGGGAAGAACATCATCGACTTCCTGAATATATTCAACACAATCGTCTTCTTCCGAAGCTTCCGACATATCATCATTTTCTGAACTTTTAGTAACTTCGTCACTACCTAGTTCATGATAATATTGTAATGCTAATTTTCTATCTGCCTTCATATCCAAATCAAACTTATGTATGGCCATTTCTAAGGAGAAGAAAACTAAAGAAAATGCACACTGCAATGGTTAGCAGCAAAATAAACATGCACTGCAGTTGAGGCGCACAATTTAAGGTTATAAACACGTGATGATTTCGTTGACAAAATGAGCGGCTACTTGGAGAGATACTCCGACGTTGCCATACCCATACAACTATTATCGTACCGTCAACAACTGCACTCGAATATATCTTGTAAAGCAAATACATCAAACCACAAGCGGCGTACAAATTATACCCCAGCCAAGATAATTTGAAAAATATTAATTGTAAATGACCGAATACGGTATTATTAGTTCCTAAAAGTATTATTAATTGCTATGATAAACGGACAATACATTTAAAAAATGAATCTTTAAAATACACGTAATTTTGTGCTTGTAGAGTATACAATGTACCTCCTTGGTAGCATAAAGGTTAAAAGGCGAAGGCATTAATATTATATGCAAATTGCTTCAAGAAGGCGAAGATATGTTTCATATAAAAAGAACACGAAGTTTTATGTCAAATAGTGCACCATAATTTACCGAGAAATTTTAGTTCTATATAGCATCATAAACTTTTCATCTTATATATCATTCTTAGCTTGAGGGAGGTGTGACCCTAACTTTCCTAGCACAGATAATCGCATATATTAGCCGAAAGTTTCAGAACGTCTCAACACTTTTTTCCTATTCTGAAGTCGAAGCACGAATTCTGACATACCGGTACAGAGGGGGCTATAATGCATTCAACGCTCCCGAGACAGACTTGCCTACATATTCACACATTCGAAATTTATGTATGCAGTGCCGGTGCTTTTTAAAGCGTCGTCTTTATTATATTTACCATCCGATCTCGTTTGATAGTTCATCCAAATAAAAATAATTTGTTTAGATTCAAACTATACGTAAAACTTTAAACCTCTAATCACCGTATTCATTTTATTAAAGGACTCCGCACATTTCTTAAAGGAAATAGCTTTCAGTTTTTTTGTGATAATAATATTTTAAGAAATCGGTAAATTTCCTTTACCCGGAACTTTCCGCGTTATGAATCTTTCCCTTTATTAGGAATAGTGAAATGTGACCCAATTTAGTTCAGTACATAGTTATTTAGTAACACATATCTACTGTCTTTTAAAACATTTTTATTCGTCGCCAGTTTATTAGATCATATTAGATTCCTAACAATGGTTTACCAGTTTCTACCTATGCCACACTTGATTTTTGGGCATAATTTAAAATAAATTCAATAAATAGTTTTTATATTAACACACACCGCCATTTTGTTACGTCATGTTGAATTCGTACTAGTTTATCCCTATATCACATTTAATTTTTCCGCAAAATTTAAAGTCAATTGAAATTATCTTGTATTCGTACGACAATTTACCACTTTATCCCTATATTACGCCTAATTCTTCCACACAATTTGAATTTAATCTAATAAGTAGTATTTTCAAGCTGATTTTTTAAATATTTTAAAAGGCCGATATTTTGTTTTCCTACTTTATATTACTACCAAAATGTTACCAGTTCATTCCAATATAACACTTGATTTTTGTGCAACATTTGAGGTAAATTGAATAACTAGTTTTTTCAGTAATAATTTTTTTAATGTTTCACTTATTCCGTCATATTGGATTTTCACCAAAGTATTACCAGGTCATCCCAATATGATCCTTAATTTTTGACCAAACTTTGAAGTAACTCTGATAAGTAGTTTTCAAGCTATGCAGTAAACTGACAAACAGACAAATTGACAGACAGGCCGACGGAATTGATGAAACATATTTTTGGCATCTAGGGATGCCAAAACATGAAAATATGTAAAACTTAAGACGATGATCTTTTCACGATTACAAATATTATATTTAACCGCCATTTTGTTTCGTCATCTTGAATTAGTACCACACTTTTACTAGTTCGTCTGTATACCACAATTATTGTGGCACACAATTAGAGATCAGTCCTTTAAGTAGTTTTTCAGGCTAAATTTTTAAATATTTTACTAAGCCGCCATTTTGGATTCGTACCGAAAGTTTACCAGTTGATTCCTACATGATACTTGATTTGAAATACATTAAAAAGTAGTTTTTTAATAATATTTTTTTTTAACATTTCACTAAGTAAAAAACCTGAGAGGGTGATTTTTTCACGAATACAAATATTTTATTTAGCCGCCACTTTGCTTCGCCATCTTGAATTAGTACCACGGTTTTACTGGTTCATCTGTATAGCAAAATTATTAATGGCACACAATTTGAAATCGGTCTAATTTTTAGTTGATTCCAACATAATACTTGATTTTTTGCAAGATTTGAAATAAATTGCATAAATAGCTTTTTAGTAATAATTTTTTTAACATTTGACTAGGCCGCAATTTTGTTTTGCCATATTGGATTTTTCCCAAAATCTTACCAGGTCATCCTTATTTGACCTTTAATTTTTGGCCAAAATTTGAAATCGATCGGGTAAGTAGTTTTTAAGCTATGCCGTGAACTGGCAGACAGACAGACAAATCGACAGATGGATCGACGGAATTGATAAAGCATATTATTTGGCATCTAGAGGCTCTAAAACGTGAAGATATGTGAAAGCTGAGAGGGCAATTTTTTCACGATTACAAATATTTAGCCGCCATCTTGAATTAGTACCACAGTTTTACTACTTCATCTGTATACCAGAATTATTTATGGCACACAAATCAGGGTCTTAAGTAGTTTTTCAGGCTGAATTTGTAAATATGCCGCCAAGCCGCTATTTTGTTCCGCCATATTTGACTCGTACCAAAATTGTAGTTCTAGTCTAGTTGATTCCTACATAATACTTGATTTTTGTGTACAATTTGAGGTAAATTGGATAAGTAGTTTTTTAGTAACAATTTTTTTAACATTTCACTAGGCCCCTTTTTTGTTTTGTATTTTTATTGGATTTTTACCAAAATGTTACCAGGTCATCTTCATGGAATCCTGAATGTAGGACCAAAATTTCAGGTGAATCGGGTAAGTAGTTCTTTAACTATGCCGCGAACAGACAGACCGACGAAATTGAGAAAACATGTTTTTACGAGGGAAGTAAAAACCCAGGTATAAGGGCGATAAAGGCAGGGAGTTTTATAATTAAATTTAAATTTTTCTAAACATTCTATTTATTTCTTTTGCTATGCCGGTATATAATTTTATGGATACAGGGTGACCATGAAAATGTGCAACCTTAGAATTTTACTTGCATTTTCGAAAAGTGAACATTCGGTGTGAATAAAACGTTATTACATGATTAGTCCGCGTTGGTTTGACCAGTTTAGATGAAATTTTCAGAGGATATTCAGGTATTGCCGGAGTGGTTCCGTAGCAAAAATATTTAAAAAAATGTTAAAAATGGCGGAATGGGGCCATTTTGTTTTTTGCGCTAAGGTATATTGCAAGAAGTTGGAGTCGCTTTCATTTTTTTAATATCCATATTTTATGCAACATTTTTTACTATTTGTGATTTAAAATACTTACAACTTATTTAAATAAGTTAGTTTTTTAGAATATTTTGATTAAAAGCTAATGTGTTTATTACTTAAAAAACTTATATCTACACGGTATAGCTAGCTGTATTTCAGAATTTGGTCATTTGTGTTTTATATTCGGCTACAACTAAAACACTAAAATTAAAGTTTTTATTAGAAGCTGTCTTACGCCAAAATAAACAGCTGTATTTTGCTGAGTTTGAGATATGTTTATTAAAATTATTGGAACTTAAATATATCGAAAATATCTGTAGATAGCTGACAATTACAATGGCCATGAATTTTAGTACACAAGTTTTGTAATGCACTGCATTATCTAAAAATATAGATTTAATCAATTTAATGGGGATATTAGCCAGTAAAGTTGACATATTTTAATTATTCAAAGAATAGTTTCAGTAAATACAACTTTATTAGTTAAGTGAGAATAAAATAATTCAGTCTCGTAAAATTCGAGACAGACTATGCAGTTATTGTTCCATTGGATTCGCCTGGTTTTTTTTATAATAAATCCTTAAATAATGATACAACTCTAGTTATAGGATATTAATATACAAGAGGTTTCATAAATAGTTGGCTTTTTTATTCTAATAACTCTAATATTATCGATAATATCAGTTTTCAATATAATGTACTGAATATTTAATACTAAAGTCACAATTCAGAAAATCTAAAAGATAAGTTATTGTTACGCAAAACTTTGTGGATGCGTACATCTACAGCTTATTACTAATATTTTTATAGAGATAATACACATACAGTGTGGCTCTCTAATGGGTCCCCACTTTTCTATTTTGACCCAGTCAAGATAAAAATTTTTAATTTGGCAAGCTTTAATAAAAGATTAAATGCTCCTTTTTGGTGTAAAAGTAGTGTAGTAAAACCCTATTTTAGCCTCAAAATTTGGGGTACCCAGATCAAAATGGCCGTCGCTCGTAAATGTAACAGTGTGTTTTACTTTAATTCGACTATAGGCAACCTGTGCTTAGCTGAGGGCGTTATTACGGGACTTAATCAGGTCAAGGGCCGTAGGTAAGAAATTCACAAATTTTTAAATTTATTAATTATAATAGCATAATCAAACATATAAAAAACAAATTAACAAAAACAGACAGAAAAAACCAAAGAAAATTAATCGGAGACTTGAGTTTGAAGCTGAGAAACAAGATGATGAATATTGGGGTCAATATCACTAATACTTAGGCGCAAAGTGTTTTCTAAATTAACATCTGCAATTTATATTAGCTACCGAATGTACTTTTCTTTGGAAAGGTATGTTCTGTTTAGTTTCACATCATCAAATTTAGACTTTAAATATGAGTCTTTTTGAAGCTCGATCAACTCCATTTGTAGGTGAAGAGGAGCATCTTCCTCATTACACAAAAAAGGATTTGCAAAAATATTGAAAGTACTATCCATATTCGTAAAATCGCAAAACCGATCAGTGAATTGCTCTGATAGTAGTTTCAGTTATTCAGCATAGCGACTGTATTCGATGTTTTCGTGACTCGATAATGTTCTCATTTGTGCTTCCCAAAAGCGAATTTCGTTTTGGAAAGCTTGAAGATGACTGTACAGCTGATTTACCAATTTCTCTTGTTTTCGAAGCTTCAAGTTCAGGTCGTTTAAATGTCCTGTGATATTTACCAGGAATGCCAAGTCCCAAAGCCATGTTGGATCACAAGTTTGCGGCAATGTTTTCTCTTTCATTTCCATAAAATCAGCTATTTGTTTTCTAAGGTCATAAAATCTTTTAAGCTTTTTAACTCTGCTTAGCCACCTTACTTCGCAATAGTATGTCACATCATCGAGTTCTGAAGAGAGTTCATACCAAAATGCTTTAAACTGGCGATGGTTAAGACCGCGGGATCTAATGAAATTGATGGTGCTTACTACCACATTCTTGCACAATCATAGCGGTTGCTCTTTCCTTCAGAATTCCGATAAAACCTTTTCGTGAACCGACCATTGAAGGCTCACCAGCTGTGTACACTTCAACTAATTTACACTACTAACCAGATTGCTCTAAAATACTTTGAACCTCGGCAAAAATATATTTTCCAGTAGTGGTCCCTTGTAGTGGCCGTAAAGCCAGTAATTCCTCTGTCACTACAAATTCTTCAACACCTCGTATAAAAATAGCTAACTGGGCTGTGTCAGATAAATCGGTATTCTCATATAAAGCAATCGAAAATGCTTGAAAACCAGCCAATCTATCAGGCAATCTTTTTTTGACATCACTAGCCATCATATCTAGTAAGTCGCGATAAGCACACTTTCTCAAACTCTTTTTTCTTTTCTGGGCGCAAAAGTTCTGTAACGTTTACTAGGCACTAATTAACAAACTCTCCCTCAGAAAATGACTTCGATGTTTTCGCTATTTTGGACCTAACTATAAAACGAGCTTTAACAACACTGTCTAGATTTGACCTTCGTAAATGGAACATTTGTTGCTGTTTCCCTAAATCGGTAATGAGCTTTTTAATTTTATCCTTTCTTAACTGGTCCGTAAGTAAATCATATTGTGGAAAATGCTTGCTGGAGCTCTTTTAAACCAGACATCTTGATAGATTTTTTTCTTCTGAAATGAATTTGCTTGAATATTTCTCGCGCCTTTTCTTATCAGTTGTTAGGAAGTAATGAGTTGACATACGCGCTGAGCGGTTTATATATTACCAGCAATAAGCAACTGGAATACTCACGAATCGAGAGTCTCCATCGTACGCGAATATGCGATGCGAGCGCTCAGAGCCGACTGTTATTCAAGGCATCGCTCGGTACGCTTCAAGGTCATCGAATGTTTATCTGACTCTTTCTAACGACTATTTCTACTCGATCTATGGCGTTCCACTGCGTACGCTTAATAAAGTTATTTATGGATTTTAGTCTTTATGATTTGAAGAATAAAGTTTTAGGTTGGTTGACAGTAATTACAAATAAATAATGTGTGCTAAATCTTTTTGCGCGTTATTTGAAATTTCTGAATCTCTCGCTGGTCGCATTGGTGCTGGTGGGGGACCGGATTCGCCTGTTCCTTTATAAAAGACCTCGTATTTAGAAAAGTGTAATACTTAGCCCTATGCTTATGAGGACATTTCAATTAAGGACAGCGTGAGAAAAAAAAACTAGAGTTTGTGGGTTTTAAAGAATTTTTCTGTTTATTTCTACAGATTTTTCTACATTTATCAATAGCTGCCACTTTAAACTTGTTATTGATTATGACCCCATATATTTGGGATGAATTCCTAATAAAATAGACCCAAAAAAATGCGTCCATCTTCATCCAGTTTCCACAATTTATTGTAAAATATTTTTAAATTGGGTTATTGATTAAGTTAATACATATTTATTTACGTTTTAATGAAAACAGAAAAAAGAAAACCGGTTTTACTATTTCTATATCCTCGTTTCTAATACCAAATACAATATTTGTATTAAATTATTGAAATAACCAAATAAAACCTAAATCATAAAGTAGCTTATGAAAACGACTGAATTTGAGTAAGTTCTTAATCAAACGATTCTATTAATAATAATGTAGCGATAGTTTAATACAGGTTTGCTTACATGCGGTTATCTAGCTTAAAAAGCAATAAGTTAAAAAAAATTATAAAAATTTTAAGTCAACCGATCAAGTTGAAATTTGGTATATAGGTATCAAACCAAAATAAACATAATTTCCCCGTATCCTTAAAAAATTTTGAGAAAAAGGGAAACTTTTTTGAAAAGTGTCAAATTTGACAAGTAGGCCAAATCAGGTGACTAACTTTTTTATTGTTATTTTGCATTATTTTTGAAGCAAACACTTTTTGGAAACTCAAATTTCACTAGGGTCAGTTATTTAAAAAAAATCCCATGTGATGTGAACTGTACTGGTCACTCTAAATTAGCAAAAAATAGTTACATGCGGAACTAAAATTCGTCATATTTCGCTTTACATGATGAAAGGAACGATTTATAAGGAGAGAAGTTTCGTGTAACGCCAATTTACCGATTTTTACTCTCATAAAGGAAAGTATTGTAATTGTGAAAAAATCTTGGTTCCTAGATGCCAGAAAACATGTTTTCTCAATTTTGTCTGTCTGTCGGTCTCTCTGTCGGTCTTTTGCCGGCAAGCTAAAAAACGACTTATCCGCACGACTTTAAATTTTGTTAAAAAAATAAGAGTCATATGGGGATGAAACGGCCTTTTGGTAAAAATCCAATATGGCGGAATAAAAATAACGACCTATCAATAGGTTAAAAAAAATTTTTACTAGAAAACTACTTACTCAATTCACCCAAAATTTTGCAGAAAAATTAGTTATGACATGGGGATGAACTGTTAAGATTTTGATACAAATCCAAGATAATGAAAAATATGGCAACCTAAGAGAACGTTAAAAATTCATTTTAAAAAAACCACTTCGTCGATTATTTTCAAATTTTGCTCAAAAATCAAGTATTATATACTGATAAATGGTAAAAGTTTTGGTACGAATACAAAATGGCGGCATTATCAAATGTTCATAAAATAGGTCTGAAAAACTACTCATTCGATTAATTTTAAATTTTACACAAAAATCAACTGTCATATAAGGATAAACTGGTAACATTTTGGTGATGACTCATTATGGTGGAACAAAATGGCGGTAAATGTATACATATATATATATATATATATATATATATATATATATATATATATATATATATATATATATATATATATATATATATATATATATATATATATATATATATATATATATATATATATATATATATATATATATATATATATATATATATATATATATATATATATATATATATATATATATATATATATATATATACATATATATACATATATATATATATATATATATATATATATATATATATATATATATATATATATATATATATATATATATATATATATATATATATATATATATATATATATATATATATATATATATATATATATATATATATATATATATATATATATATATATATATATATATATATATATATATATATATATATATATATATATAAAATATATATATATATATATATATATATATATATATATATATATATATATATATATATATATATAGTTTAGTGCATATAAATAATGGTATTTTTCAAAAATCATCCAAAAAATAATTGGCGGAAATATGTAAACATTTTTTCAAAGTGCTAATGGATTTTTTCCAAATTTTTTATGTTATATATATATATATATATATATATATATATATATATATATATATATATATATATATAACAGACAAAAAAGAATATATATATATATATATATATATATATATATATATATATATATATATATATATATATATATATATATATATATATATATATTTATATATATATATGGCGATAGCGCTGGGAAGTTATATATATATATATATATATATATATATATATATATATATATATATATATATATATATATATATATATATATATATATATATATATATATATATATATATATATATATATATATATATATATATATATATATATATATATATATATATATATATATATATATATATATATATATATATATATATATATATATATATATATATATATATATATATATATATATATATATATATATATATATATATATATGTTTAAAATGAAAAAATTTAAATTATTTCTATAAGTATCCAACCGCACGCCTTTGACGTACCATAATGCCAAACTATGGAAGTGGCATGAATTATGTACTAATTATCTACTACTTTTTTCAAATGCAAAAAAACCCATTGATTGATAAGTAAATTATATTGTAATTTAATTTTCAACAGATCAATATAAAATGTATTCGAAACTTTGGAAACGTGCACAAGAAACAAAATAAAGTTCTCAATATTCTGACACTCTTTCCCTATCATCTGGCAATTTAGTTCTTATTCCGCATACTTCAAGCGCCGTTGGCAATAACACGTCTTTTTCATTTGCAGGTGCCCTGTTTAGCAATCAGGATCGAAGAGGGGAGTTTTCCACATTTCGACGTCGACATCGCCTGTAGTCTCGGGTCATCAAACATGAAACTGTCTTTTATCTTCGAACTCCTTCTGGTATTTGTTTTATTGGCGTTTGCATCCTCTGCTGTTATAGGTAAGACTAGATTATCTTAAAGAGAATTCTAAAAAAATCATTAAGTTTTAGTGCATATAAATAATGGTATTTTTCAAAAATCATCCAAAAAATAATTGGCCGAAATTTTTTAACCATTTTTTCAAAGTGCCAATGGATTTTTTCCTTTTATGTTAAAATGGGTTGATCTTATAAAAAAAAGATTTCGCTAAAAGTTATAGATGTTTCTAAATAATGTCTTTTGAAATGTGTCCAGTGGAAAAGCTTAGATTAATTAACCCTTAAAATGAGCTTTTTTGCAAAACTCAATACTCTATGTAATTTGTAAAATATAGATTTAAAGCTTCGCACTAGTATAGCCTATGTAATGCAACATATGTGTGCAAAACAACGATCCTGTGACTTAACAGTTATGGCTATTTATTAATCCCGGGAGGCATTGTTTAAACAATAATTCTGCTGAAACGAGTGCAATGACTGACACTACAATTTGCAATTGTCTACAGTAAACAATTTACAAAATAAAGCGTCAAAAAATATGTTAATTTGTTTATAAATCCGTCGGTTAGAACTTGTAAATAAAAGCATAAAGTTTTCTGCTCACTGCCGCTTTGATTATATTAACATTAAGAGCTAAAACTGCGCAAATATATCACTAGTAGTTACATGTTGTGTACAAAAAGTTGAAAAAGGAGAAGTAGAAGTTCCAATCGAGTGAAAATGAACTTGACCGTGAAACGTCCATGTTTCAAATCGGAATCCCGATCTTTGGAAAGGATGAATTTTAAGAAACTTTTGAAACAGAGCTTGCCCGAAATTTTCACCCGGCTTTGAGTCCACCTACCGGCGCCGGCGATCGGAACCACCTGGGACCAAAACGATAATTAGACAGATAAAAAGCTCTATCTTTTCGCTCCTAGTCATAGATTTAAAATTATGTATGTCCAAGTTCCAAAAATTGCGTAAATCAAGTTTAGAAAAAAAATCAATTTTGTCATTTTTCCAGAAAGTTTTTACTTTTTCGAGATACGGACCGTGCCAGATGATGCCTGAAAGTTGCAAATATATCCTCAAATTCTGTGAGAGATAGAGTCTTAACCTTAGGATGACAAATTGTCGAAAGCGCTAGACATATAATTAGTGATTCCGCGAGACGAGACAAACATTTGTACTCTCGTCTCGTCTCGACCTAATCTCGTCTCGTCTCGACACTAATCAATCTCGACACTCGACTTTTTGAAAAAGAGACCCTTACCTTATAAATAGAAATACATACGTCTTTCCGGTTTTGTCAAAAACTATTACTGCATCAATAAAATTCTTCGGATTTGTTTTGCTAAAACTTGCAGCATTGCAAAAAATGAACAAATTTTGGATTGTTTCAAAAACATCAGTCTTTTTTAAAAAACGAGAAATATCTTTCTTATATTTTTTATTGATTTTAAATTTAGATTTTGGTTATGTGCTTTTAAATATATTATAATAATAATAATACCAATTTTTAACTACATGATGTACAAATGCACAATAAATAATTAATCGGTAATTTCGGGTGTGTAGGATGTCTCAAAAAAAAACAAAAAGAACAAAAATTAATATATAAAGGAATTGTTTATTATTCTTAAATTTAGATCTGTCGAAATTCAAAAGTCAAATAATACTCCATCAAATGTTAATAATTTAGCACAGCTGCTTTTTGATACCCCTTCTGTACACTTATAAATCTAAATTTCTCTTGATAAATCATGGAATTATTTGTTTTTAAATTTGTTCTCTTGGAGCAGAATGTGTGTGCCCCTTAAACGTTGCGTTTAAAAATTATCATAACTCTTCTAGGTTATATGAGATCCATTTTGTAATAAAAATTTAAAAACATGTTTAAAACAATTTTAAGAAATGTAGGTACTTACCTATTTAAAATATTAAAAATACTTTTGAAAAACCACAAAAAAAATCTAGCACAAAGCGAAAATATTTCAAATGTTTGCAACTATTAATGTCCATCTTATTTTTCTTAACTAGCCCGATAATAGTAATTTATGTAACAAGTGGACTGATAAATTTGAAATTTTTTAACCGCAATCAGAGGGGTGAAAAAAATACCTTACTGCTTGAGTACTGCACGTAATATTGTTTCTACGATCATGTTATTTTACAAAAAAATTTGTAATAACTTGCGATAATTTTTATCCAGGATGATACCATCGCCAGCCACCTCCAGCGCCGCCCAGTGGTGGGTTTTTTGCGGAAAAATGGCAATAAATCAAGAGCTTCAAAAATAAGCTAGATACTTCTTAGTTTTTCGGTACTGTTGCCCACGTAGGCATTTTTGTTGCAACAAGTTCGCAATATAAGCAACATTTCATATTATTTAGAACTTACCTGTTCGGTCATAATTTTAGTAGACTTCCAGTCCAAAGATATTAATTATAATTACCACGTAGTAGTCCTCCGGATACTCACTAGTGCCACTATATTTTAAAGAAGTTCGGGCCTGCGTACCCGACACCTAACCCCGACTCCGCTGCTGTATCTTCATTATTTTAAAGGTACCAGTAATCTTCGCAATCTTGGAGAATTATATTTAGGGTGTGGTGAGTAATTAATATCTTCGGACTGGAAGTCTACTAAAATTATGATCGAACATCACAGGTAAGTTCGTTTGATCATAAAATTTTAGCACGACTTCCAGTCCTCAGTATTAATTATAATTACTACGTAGATGTTTAAAGATTTTTGCGAAGAGTACAATAAAGTACCAAATGGATATAAACATGTATTTATTATGTTTACTTAATCCAAAAAACACAACAAATTAAGAACAAAAACAAAAAACCTCCTACAGGCACAGTTAACAACAAACTGGCCTTACAACTGTAAGTCAGAAAACAATAACTTAACTAACTGTTTAAAATACAATTAGCGAATTGGCTAGCATCACTTACAACTGGCCTATTGTAATAATTTTGAAAAACAGAGGATGTTTCGGACCAACCCGCTAATAATATCTAAGGATTCCCGGCTTTAAAAGGTTTTGGAATGCGGCGTTGAATAAACATAAACTTCTTTTATCCATCGACTTATTCTATCCCTAGAAGCCCGTAAGTATGGGGTTCGAGTACATAAAAGTAAATATTTTTCGTTTTGGGTCCTTAAGTCTTTGGTTTTTTTCTAAATAATACCTGAGAGTAGTTCCAGAACATAACGAAGGATTATCTTTAATTAATGGAATTTCTAAACAAGGTTGGGCTTTATTAAGACCAGTTGACTTAATTTTGTCCGAAATAAAAGCCTGAAAACCATTAGGAGTTTCCACGATATTGTCAAGATTTATAGAAAAAATTGTTTGTATCCTTTGGCCAGTAATAAGAATTAAAAGAGTTGATAATTTCATAGATAGTTCCTTAAGTGACAAACTATCTAAAGGATAGATATTCTCCAAATACTGCTTAACTGGCTTGGTGTCCCAAGTTACATTATATTTTGATCTGGCTGGTCTTAAATTATTAACACTTTTTAAAAAACGCTTAATCCTAACATCATCACTAATATTTTCATGTAATATTAATGCTAGCGCTGACCGATGGCAATTAAAGGTACCATATTTATGTCACTTGGTCAAGTATAAACTGTAAGAAACTTATAACTTCAATGACTCCTGACTTAAAAACTGAAAAATTATTTTTTCAACAAAAATGCCACCATAGCTTAAATGTGCTAGTATACTGTGCTAAAGTATTTTCTGAAATAGAAGTAAGCATTGTAGAAATAGCGTTTTCTGGTATGTTCTTTATTCGGAACGCCTGGCACATAATACTGCCGCTTCCAGGTAAAAGTTGCTTGCCATCGGATGTTGCCTCCCACTGAAAGGACAAACAAGTAAATTAGGCTGTGGTTTAAATAAAATATGATTTCCTATTTTATGTTTAAGAAATAAGGAGAACCATGGCTGCGATGGCCACCATGGAACAACAATTATTCCACGTGCTTGGTCTAGTATAATTTTTTGAATTGTTCTTATAATTAAACTAAAAGGTGGAAATGCATAAAAATTTAAATTATTCCAATTTATAGTAAAAGCATCGACAGCTACTGAATTCGGGTCAGGATGCAAGGAAACAAACTTACGACACTTCTGGTTAAGACTGGATGCGAACAAATCAATATTTGGATTTCCGAACTGATTTTTAATTTTAATGAAAATTTCTGATAACAAAGTCCATTCGGTCCCACTTAAAACCCTTCTATAATCGTAATCGGTCTCCTTATTGTCACAAGTGTTAATATACGAGGCGACTATAAATATATTTTTCTTTTCACACCACTGCCAAATACGCCTTGCTAGGAAATTTAATTCTACATGCTGAATACTGCCCATTCTATTTATATAGGCAATGGCCGTTGTATTATCACATCTAATTAGAATATTGCAGTTACTATAATCCCTAGCAAAACACTTTAAACTAAGATAAATAGCCTTTAGTTCAAGATAATTTATGTGTTTAGTTTTATATGCCTCTGTCCACCAACCATTAGTTTTTTGATTTTTTGTGCAAGCACCCCAACCTGACAAACTTGCATCAGTAAAAATGTCAAAAATAAAATCATCATGCCTTAAATTATTATTTGCTCTTACGAGATTATCTCTCCACCAGTTGAAGTCAGGTGTAACTCCGTTAGCTATTGTCACTTCGGCATCAAAGTTCATATTGTTAATTTTAAATTTTAAAAATGTTTCCCTTTCTAACGATTTTGTATATAACCAACCAAACTTCATCGCAGGGCATGCGGAAACAAGCAAACCTATGAAACATGCCCATTCTCTAATAGTGCATTTTTCATTTTTTAAAAACCTATCAACGCTTGCTTGAATAATATTTTCTTATTATCTGGCAAGCCAATGGACATATTAATAGAATTAAAGGTAAACCAATTATTGGTTTAATAAATTTAGTGAATATGTATGAGGCACAAGACAAACCAAATAGTATACAAACAAATTCTGAAAAAAAATTTTCGATTTCTTGATGGAAATTGTACAAAGTTATTTAACTTATTCAAATTTAATATAAATCTTGATGGTTGCTTCTTTAAAAAACTTTTTTTGATATTAACCTTAATTCCTAAAGATTTAGATTTCAAAGCACACATATAACACCCTTTTAGCCAATAAAACATTAAGGGTGGTACCTAAAGCTGTTAAGCTGTGAGCCAATTGTTTCTGAAGAGCGACATATCCTTCATCCCGGTTTTTGTGATAACATGAAAGATGGGGAAGAACCTCAGGGTTTACCTCGGGAGGATTTAAATTAAATAAATTTTCTGGGATTAAATATTGGTCATAAAGATTTTTTCGATCAGGGTAAGAAATATTATGAGATAAAATGTGAGACCATACCATCTAGAACATACTGCAGTATGTAAAGCTAAATTATTTCCCTTCTTCTCCTTGGGATCGCAACCTAATATTTTTAAAATTTCAGTGTCTAAAACCTCATCGTTATTTATCATTAACGCAGGCGTTCCTCCACGGGCGTCTGGGTTATTTCTATTTGAATGACGAGATGTTCTACCATCCAGGATAGACCCCTCGCCAGTCTCTATATCAAGAATATCAGAATGGTGACTTCCGTTCCCATGTGAATAGTCCGCAACACTCGGGGGGCTGCGTCCTACCCTGTCTCTTTCAGCCCACCTCCACACATCCAAGCAGCGCGGGTGCTGGTTATCTAAAGAAGGGGATAGCGTGACATTTTCATCCCATCTTTCTCTGCAACTACGCTTATACGACCGACCACAGTCCGAACCACTTCTCTTTCGTCGGTCTTTATCTGACACACGACTATAGCGTGAACAGCTGCGACGTCGACGTTCGGTCATTTCTTCTTGAATCTGAGCGACAGCGGCTTGAACGTGATCGGGATCGCGAGGAGTGTGAACTGCGCCGGTCTCTTTCTAACCTTTCTAATCTCTTTAATAGAGCTTTCGTAGAAATATTTGGTGAGGATTTTTTTTATTTTCCCATGCTAAAAATATTAACGACTGATATAATAATACTTACATGAATTAGATCTGTACCTACATTGCCAATCTGAATGCAAATCACAAACACAAATCTCGTATTTCTTTCCGTTTTTAAGACGCGTGGCATTCACAGTGAGCACTAAAGGAATAATGAAGATACAGCAGCGGAGTCGGGGTTAGGTGTCAGGTACACATATACAACATAAACTATAAAATAATAAACTCGCTGAAATAAAACACAAAAACTTCCAACTACAAATCCAAAGCCTACCTTTTAATAGCGGCAAACCGTGAAATAATGACCCGCCACTAAAAATACTATTTAGTTCATTGTGACCCGCTTATAACATTTTGTCTAATGATTTTAGATATCTCGCACTTTTCGTAAAATGTATTTTATGCATGGAAATTAATAAAATCTTGTATACTTTATATAACGTTGTAGGAAAAATCAATCATTCGTTATTTTTCAAATAACCTGGGAAAGAGGAACAATCATAATTTGATCGAAAAACCTTTCAAAAAAAATCTATATTCAACTGACTATGTATTCTTTTCACAACTTTCTAGTGTATACAAAAAGCCTAATAGAATGTAAGAAAAGCCAACTAATAATTGTTTATGGTCTCGGCTGCAAAATGGCCAGTTTTATTGCTTTATTGTATTTGTCACGCAATTGAAGATATCGGCACAAAAATAGATAAATTATTTTTGTGGTATGAGTTCCCGGGAGAGAAATTGAGGCCAATTTATAAAAATGGGATTTTTTTAATATTTATTATTTAGGATAACAGTACATTTCTTAGTGTAGAAAAGACTACACTATTAGCCGACATTTTGTAATTTAGAATTGTTTTAAACTAATAACACAAACAGAAAGCCTGCAGTCTGCACGGTTAGAATGTTTTGATACAAAATTATGATTATTTTATACATTATATATTGTGACCAATTAAATGTATCAAACAAAAGGTTAGAAGGCATTTTTAACGTAGTATTTCAATTCACTGATACACTTTGAGTGATTATACCTAAAACTTTACTATCACTAAACATATTTACTTAAACTTTAACATTATAGGTTAATATACGTTGTTAAGTCGAGACGAGACGAGATTATCCAAAGTCGAGACAAGATTATTAGTCTCGTCTCATCTCGTGGCCTCCCTACAGATAATATCAATGTTTACCCTAAATGCCTCAAACCTTGTTTCTTATTTGAATAATCAAAACTTGTAAAAGAGGTAAATTATTAAATACCTACATATGCGTTACTTCAGGAAGAATTAATACAACAAACTAACATCTTTGGCCACACTGACAATAAAAGATTTAATAAATAACAATGTCGTGATACTGGTTTGAAACAGTTCATAATTTTAGTGTCACCAAGTTTTCGATATATAAGCTGCTGCCCTTTCGACCAACGTTAAAAGCACCGTAATTCATTCACTTGATTTAAAATGTAGGCTCCGGAATTATATGATCTCCCAGTGGACTCGTATAAATTAGTGTTTCCATTGTTTCGCGTTAAAATGGACCGGAGACCAGAGAAAATTAAATAAAGCTGTTTACAGGTTCAAATTAAATTTAATCTCACATTTTTAATAAACAGCCTTTAATAATTTAACATCTTTTTCCAAATATATTATAATTTTCAAAGCCTTATTAGGCAAAATTAATAGTTTAATATTAAAAGAAAATTTCACTCTTCTCTTCTCAGAAGAAGAAAGTAACCTTTAGAACCAACATCAAAATATTAGAAATGTGAATTTTTAAATGTTTTATTTTAGCTGAGAAGATACAAAATTCAATGGAGTTTAAATAATTAATTATTAAAATGACAAAAAAATGAGATTTTCAAAACAAAACTTACTAAATTATCATTTCAGTAATTAATAATATTGAAATTTACCTTAGTTAAACAAAAATTTAAAAATTTTCTCGAGCGCCAGGGGGGGGGAAAGATTCACCCCAAAAATGTTTAATTAAAGAGGGTGTCGAGTTGTACCTCCTTGAAATGGCTTTCGATTCTCTTTATTTACAAAACTTGCCAATGAATAAATTCAACAAATCGAATTTGTGAAGTATTTGTTCTCTCCTTCGTAATTTGTAAAAAAATATTAGTCAATATTGAATGATTATTAGTCAATATTAAACCAGGAGGTAGTAAAATAGCGGCAGTTAATTTATTTCTACCATTTACGTGGTTGGTATTTTAATTGTCTTACATCGCGCATGCATAGAAATGGTTTGCTCAAAACACGAAAGAGTGGAATTGATCTTCTTTGCAAATCATGAACCTGGATAAACAACCGCAGAGATTTTTAATTAGAGGCATCCTGGCAGTGGTGCATAAATTTACAGTAACTGGATCGGTAGGTAACAAAAAGCGAAATATTGCGAAATCAGTGGTCAATGAAGCGGCGAAAGTAGCTGTTCTTAGTCACGTCACTTAAGACGCAACACTAAGTATGAGAACGTTGGCCCTGTGTCAGGTGTTAATCGAACTAGCATTCAAGAAATAAAAAAAAAACATAAATTCGATCCGTAAAAAATACGATTAGTACAAGAACTTAACGAAGATGAGTTAGACAGGCGTCTGCAATTCTGCGAAATCATGAGCGAACGAGTAAATCAGGACAACATTTCTTATTTAACGTCTGCTTTTTCGACGAATGTTCGTTCTTCGTAAATGGCACTGTGAACCGTCACAATTGCCGTAGAGTGACTCAAATCCGAAAATTTCTCATGAGACGCATACGCAAAATACACAAACTTGAAGGTTTGGGATGAGATCTTCGGTGACCATATAGTTGGTCCCTCTCCCAGAAACATTAACTGCGGCAATTTGTTTAGAACTTTTGGAAACTGCAATCAATCCTGACATAACTGAATTAGTGGAAAACGATGGATGATATGCCGCCCAAAACGCATGCTATGTTTCAACAGGATGGCGCTCCACTGCATTATGCGCGACCTGTACGGGAATATTTGGACCAAACAATTCCTGGAAGGTGGAATGGCAGAAGGGGTGTTATTGAGTGGCCACGAAGATCGCCAGATTTGAACCCACTGGATTTTTTATGAGGACACTTACAATCAAAACTATATGGCACTCAACACCAGGCTTACAAGGCTTACTGCATGGAAGTTAATGGCCAACAGTTTCAACTTTTACTTGACTAATGTGTAAAATATCATTACCATTTCAATTTTGTAAATAAAATCTACAAATCAATCAAATACATTTCATTTTTATTTTAAGTACAGTAAATCAAATGTCATGGTATAAATTAAGTACGTACTTTTGTAAAGAGAATATATATTTGTTTCCAATTTTTTTGTTTAGATTTTTTTTTGTTTTAACTGGTACAGAGTTTATCAAACTTTCATTTGATCACTTTAATGTTATCAATTGTACTGTCTTTTAAACTAAAATAAAACATTTATAAATTCACATTTCTGAAATTTTGCTGCGCTGCCATTTTGTTTCTGAGTATAGCAGGGAGTTCAAAGGTTGGGAATGACATACAGATGGAAAAACCTTTCAAATAAGGTATCACTTTCCATTCAAAATTTAAGTGGTGAATTTCACCCTGGCCGATGCCATACCTAAAACGCCCGGAAAAAATAACATCTGAAAAAGAAATATGTGCCATTCTGTTTCGACATCTTGAATTCGTACAAAAATTTTACCAGCTGATTCCCACATAATACTAATTTTGTACAAAACTTGAGATAAATAAGTTTTACTAGGCGGCCATTCTGTTTCGCCATATTGTATTTTTACCAAAATGCTACCTTTTTTTAGTAGTTTTTTAACTACGCGGCGAAAAGGAAGCCAAAAGACCGACCCCGTAGGGTAAAGATCAGAAAAAATCTGGGGGGGATGATTTCATGACGATTACAATATTTGGGTAAAGATCAGAAAAAATCTGGGGGGGGGGGGGGGATGATTTCATGACGATTACAATATTTCCCTTTTACGAGTGAAATAAAAAATCTCTTTACCTGAGTCCGAGAATTTTCGAGCTATATGGAAGTATACCATAAATAAATTCGGGACTATTGGTGATAGCGAGGACCCCACTGGAGAACCATTTATCTGCCAATGCTTCGAGAGTTCTAATATATGTGTCGTGAAGTCCTCGCTCATAGCAAGCCTGTCCATATATATATATATATATATATATATATATATATATATATATATATATATATATATATATATATATATATATATAAACAGACCCTTAATGTTGTTTTAAGTCTAAAAATGAAATTAAATACTAACTTGGTTTATTGCATTTTTTGTTTAATTTGAGCTAATGCTGTCCTATCTTTTTCATATACGCTTTGCTTACTTATTATTTATGAGCTCTGAGTATACGTTTTTGGGTGAATGTGACACAACAGAATTTTTCGTACAAGGATAATGTTACAAAATTAGCTAATATGTTTATAGCTTCTGGTGGCATCCAGTGCTGTAATTAAAAAAAGTATTATAACCCTTTGTGCCCTATTAAATAGAAAAACGCAGTATTTTTTAGGAAAAAAGTGCACATTCCATCAACTGTTTTAAAAAGGTTACAATTTGCTCATATATTTATTCTTAAATGAAAGTACTCGCATAGTATTGAAGATGCTAGAAAAAGATGTGAACAATTTAGGAAACAAGCCCCTTATGTATATTCCATACAATTTTTTTTGCTTTAAAGAATAATAACGGGTATTGGTCCATTCTAGACATCCTACAATTATTATATTATTAGATGCGCATCTTTTATTTCTGTTTGACAGCCAAAAACCAACTGCAGACTGATATCAAAACTGGAATTTTTAACAATAATAAAAGAGTAAAGTGTCTACCTATTTAACCTACGCAAACATTAAGTATAAAGGTTCAACAATGGCGAGCCTTTTAGATCCATTGGATCGTTCAATAAATATTTGGATTTTTTCTCTTATTAATTTCTAGATTTTCGAAGTAATATAATTTGTAACTTTTATTGGCTGAATGCAACATTTTAAATTTAATGTTAAAATTGTGATGTGTTTCTAGTAAGCGTCGCATAATAAGAATCTGCTTCTTGTTTAATATGTGATGTTTTGTGTTCTTTTGCACGTTTATAAAAAGTTCTACCCGTTTGACCAATATATACTTTTTCACAAGAACCACATTTTAATTAATTCATATATTCCAGATTTTTGGCCCTTATTTGTATTAGACTTGTTATTCTTAATATATCTACCTGAAGTATTATTTGTACAAAAAGATACTTTATAATTAGTTTTTTTAAGATATTTCCCTACTCTACTGCTAATTTTTCTGGTATAGGTTAATGTATTAAACCTAATAATTATAATAATAATAAAAGTCTTTTTATTTACAAAAAAAAGATATAGGCATAAAATAACAATAATGGGTGTTACAGAAGTGGAAGTATACATAAGTGGCGCAGTCTAGCTTTAATAGCTACTCTACTGAACCACATACATACACTGTGAATAATTAACTAAGGCTAAAATTAGCTACAACCTAATAAAAAAGCAGATTTTTTTTTAAACTGAAATAAGCAATTCATTAGAGACAACAAAGACAGAAATAAAAACCATTACAAATAGAGAGAAAAAAATACAAAAATACAGAAAAAACAATCATGGGACCATTTATATAAAAAAAATAAAAATAAATAAAATAAAGACCTGCCGATAACTAGCTCTTAATCAAACTGTAATAAAATAACTACCTACTTGGAAAAAGATTTTTTTAATACCCTTTTAGATGTCTGAATATTATTTATGTTTAAAACTTTTAGCTCTGCAGGAAAAGCATTATAATATTTTACAAAATTATTATTAAACGAACGCTGAAACATGGCACTCTGATGTCGTGGAACTGTAAGTCTATATGGAAACCTCACGTTTACATTATGAACGTTATGACAAAAAACTATTCTCTCTTTAAGAGAAGCAGGTGAATCATTATCTTTAATTGTTTTTAAACAAAAAATACAAAAATGAAGAATTCTCCGATAATCCATCTTTAACCAATTAAATACCTGATACATGGGAGAAATATGATTAAATTTCCTCATTCCAAATATTAGCCGAACACAACTATTTTGCACTCTTTGTATGCGGTATTTACAGTTACCATCCAAACAAAAGCCATATATTGAATCACCGTAATTAAAATTAGATAAAATGAAAGACTCACATAACATTTTCCTCAAATTAAAGTTTAAAACATATCTATTATTATAAAGGAGCTTTAAAGCAACATAGGACTTTTGAATCACTCTTTTAACTTGTTCCCTAAATCTAAGTTCCGTATCAACAACCAATCCCAAATTTCTACCAAACGTCAGTTCAATGCCATTTATATAAATGTTAATATTATTTTTAAGAAAATCTGTTTTATTTTTATTTCCAAATAACATTAGATGCGATTTTGCTGGATTGAGTTTTAATTTATGTTTTTTAGAAAGATTTTTTAAGGTAAGTAGGTCTGTGTTCACAAAATTTTTCCCTTCAGCAGCATTACTGCATATGCAAAAGCTTGTATAAGACAATATTGTAGTGATCTAGGTATATTGGAAGTGTAAATTAGAAATACTAATGGACCCAAAATTGACCCTTGTGGAACACCCGAAAGTATTCTTACCTGTTATATTTATTATCTGAGCTGATTTTCTGGAATCTTTCAAGTGAATATGCTCTAATAAGACAGCACGAATTAAAGTCAAAGCCGTAAAATTTTAATATAGACACGACAAGCCGGTGATTAATAGTGTCAAACACCTTGGAAAAATCTAAAAGTATGAGCAGAGTGTGCATTTGTTTGTCAAAAGCGCGAAAAATGTCTTCGGTAACGTTGGCTAAAGCTACTGTTGTATTAGTTTTTTTTCTGAATCCACACTGGCTATTTGGTATAATATTATTGGAAATACAGTATGTGTATATCTGATTATAAAGAGATCGTTCAAATATTTTTAAGAAAGTTGGAAGTATACTAATCACACGGAGTTCATTATAAGTTCAGAGCCGACAGAAAATTTTCAGAAACCAAAAAATCACGGGGCGGTGGTGTTTTAACGGCCGTGAATAAGTATTTTAACTCATCGTTGGTTATTATTTTTAACAAAGATCTTAAACCTGAAATTGATTTGTTGAGTGTGAAAATATCGGTCGATTTCTCTGCAATTTATATGTTTGTTGTTTATATACCTCCACCCGTAAATTCTGATTTATTAGAAAACTTGTTTGACTGTTTGACCTTTCTTAATTGCATTTTCGGTAAAAATATTTGTATTTTGGGCGATTTTAATATACCCAATTATGTCGATTTTTCAAATAGCATGACAGATGAGAACCTAAATATTATTTTAGATAATTTTACACAATGTTTAAATTTAAGGCAAACCAACGAAATAAAAAATAATAATAATCGAATCTTGGATTTAGTTATCCATAATAACGAACAGTGGTTGGTGGAAAGATCCTTCGTTATGTTGGTTAAGGAGGACAATCATCATCCTGCCCTAGCGGTATCTTTAAAATATTGCCAATCAGTACATTTTAAGCGAGACTTACAATTAAACTTTGAAAATATCTACAACTTTCGAAAAGCAAACTTTAATGCCTTGTACAACCAACTTCTCTCAATTAATTGGTTCTTTCTAAACTGCTTCTGAAATTTTTTATGATACGCTATTTCGGACGTTAGACAATTTTGTACCTAAGTATAAAAAAACTCCCAAAAGAACCTACCCTCCCTGGTTTACACGTAACATCATAGCTAACCTAAAGCAGAAAAGTAAGTGTTATCGAGCTTTTAAGAAATTTGGAAATCCTGATCATTTAGAAATATTTAAAACACTTCGAAATAAAACCAAAAAAGATATATCGATTTCGTATAAACAATATATTCAAAAAACCGAGAATAGTATTAAAAGAGCAATTCTGGAATTTTTTGAAGAGTAAAAGAGAAATTAGAGGGCTACCGAAATCTATGTGTTACAATGACTTGATAGTTAATAATACAAATGACATATTAAACTGTTTTGCGGATTATTTCAAAAAATCTTTTTCCCACCACCGTACCGATCTCGGTAACATGGATGAAAGCAGTGAGATATGTAAGTATCAATTATTCATATACCATGTTTTACGGAAGACGAAATAATAAGGGCAATTAAAAGATTAAAACCTACTTTTACAACAGGTCCGGATTCTGTTCCTGCATTCCTTATCAGAGATTGCAGGTTTGTCCTTGCAAAACCTTCGCAAACATTATTTAACTTGTGCTTGCAAACAAAAACAATTCCTACTTTGTGGAAGACTTCCAAAGTATGTCCTGTCTTTAAGAAAGGCGATAAGTCAGATTTGACGAACTAAAGACCAGTATCAATAATATGCAATTTTTGTAAAATAATTGAATTTCTACTTCGCGACTACATATTTCCTTTATGCAAAAACTTAATAATACCGCAACAACATGGGTTCTTTAAGGGTAAGTCTACACTAACAAACCTCACAATCATTTCTCAAGACATTGCGGAAGCAATAGACAACGAACTACAAACTGACGTAATTTACTTGGATTTTACAAAAGCCTTTGATCAACTAGATCATTAGATTTTGCTTAAAAAGTTACATAAATTTGACCTCTCTGAGCCACTCATTGAACTATTTCATTCACATTTGTTAAATCGTAGGCAATTTGTGCAGGTTTGCGGTTATAAATCCGACTACTATACTGCAACTTCAGGAGTTCCTCAGGGTTCTGTCTTGGGACCCCTACTTTTTAACTGTTTTATTAATGATATTGGTTCTCAACTTAATGTTAACTTTTTGCTTTATGCTGATGATGTAAAGTTGTATACAAGCATTAAAGGTTATGAGGACTGTGTGAGGCTTCAACATAATCTGGATATAATAAGCAACTGGTGTCTGGAAAACGGTCTATGGCTCAACGCTGAAAAGTGTAAACTTTTATTCTTTACCACAAAGCAATCCCCTACAATTTTTCAATATTCTCTAGATGAAAGTTTATTGTGCAGCGTAGACTCGTTTAAAGACCTTGGAGTAACTTTTGACACAAAGCTTTCTTTTTCTGTTCATATTAACAACATTATATCTGAGGCTTACAAATCATATGGCTTTATTTTGAGATCCACCAGACACTTTTGAAATACTGATCCAACCAAGTCGCTATATTTTTCCTATGTCCGTTCAAAACTAGAGTACTGTTGCACTGTGTGGTCTCCGGGATATAATGTACGCATTGACAACCTGGAAAAAGTTCAGCGTAAATTTTTAAAATACATGAGCTTCACAAGTGACGGAACTTACCGCTTCTCTGGCTTTCCTCATAATTTATTACTTAGTAGATTTCATGTCTCCTCATTAAAAGATCGACGAGATTACTTTGCCATTCTCACTTTGTTTAATTTAGTAAATAATAATCTTGACTGCCCAAATATACTTTCAAGAATTAAATTTTGTGTTTCTCGAGTAAGCAGTCGTCATCATGCCCTACTTTATCTCCATACTCCGAGAACTAATATTTTTAAGTTTTCTCCTCTTTATCTAATGTGCAATGTGCAAAATACTAAAAGAGATATTGATTTATTTAATATTTCTAAGAAAATCCTTAATCTAATCTGTAATCTGCAATTGCCTTGTAGTAGGGTTGTAAACCTGTAAGGCACGCTATGTAAATAAATAAATAAATAAATAAATAAATAATCAGTCGGGTCGGGGACCTGGCGTATAAGTTTACCAATGAATATTTCCACTTCTAAACAGCAATTTATTATATGAGTCACATATTTATCAATAAAGGAACAGCAATACTTTATCATCAGAAGAGAAATGTCGTCAATGCCGCTTGCATTCGTTTTAATGTTATTTAAAATTTCGTTAATACCAGATATATCTGCTAGTCTAAAAGTAAAGTTAAGATTGTTGATATATTTATTATTTTCGTAAAAAATAACCTGTTCATAGCAGCAAGATAGATTTTGAAGAAATCGTGCAAGGAAATTGTTGATATCGTCAGGGTCAGAGAGATGCAAACGAATTGAGTAACTTTGATTTGAGCGAGCCTATATTTAAATTACGAATTGCATTCCAAAGTTGACGGGAGTTGTCTCCTTAGCACAGCGTACTAAGATGATCGTTTTTCGCTGTTCTCACAGCTGATAGAGAAATATTTCTTAGTCTTTTATAGGTTGTCCAATCATCCGCTAATTTGGATTTTTTAAATTTTTGAATTGCCCTGTTTCTTAGTGACATAAGTATTCTGATATTTTCCTTTAACCAAGGTGCTTTAGGTATCGTTATTTTCGATTCACGAATGGGTGCATGAGTGTCAAACAAATCTACTATAATGTTATTTAAAATATGATTATTTTTGACAATAATATTTTCATAAAATATATCCCATGGTCTTTGAATCATGTAATTTTTTAAATGAACAAAGCTAAAGTTTCTAAAACACCTATATTTTATAATTTTAGGAATTGTAGGGGGCTTGATCAGATTTATTTCGCAATAGACGAGTTTATGATCGGAAATCAGATCCGCGGGGATTAGTCCTTGCTTAACCACTAGTGCAGGGTTGGTTGTAAAAATTGCATCCAGCAATGAGCTTCTAGATCGGGAAACACGCGTTGGTTTCTGTACAATCTGTGTAAAATCATAATTTTCGAAAAGGGGGACAAGTGGAATATTGTTTTTTGTATTAAAATTAGGATAAACAAAATTGAGTGCTTTTTTATATTGTTTCCTATTTACAATTTTTTCTGTTATGGTTACGTTATAAATCTTTTGTTATAATTTTCTGTAGAAAAAGGTGCATTAGTTAAACGATATAAAAACTATGGAAAGCTGGCATCATATTTTTAAATGGACGGTTTGATGTATTATGTATTATTTTATCTGTGTACGATGGTTTGTGATAACTTTGAAAAATGTGTTTATTATTATTGTTCCTGATTTTTGAATTTAAAAAGTTTATAGACTTATGTTGTTCTGATTCTAAAGTAAATTTTATATTTTTATGTAATTTATTAATAGAATTTAGAAAGAGGTTAAGTTGTCTTTCTGTGTGTGTGAAACCAGCAAAGATATCGTCAACGTATCTGTACCAATAAATAACTGTCTGTTGCAGGGTGATTATCTATTATTTGTTATATATATATATATATATATATATATATATATATATATATATATATATATATATATATATATATATATATATATATACTGTTATCAACAAATATTTCAGTTAAAATAGGATTTAACGGGTCACCCGTTATTAAACACCGTCTACTTAAATAGATCGAGCCATTAAATTCAAAATAATTTTGATCTACGCACACTGCCAACTAATTGAATATGCCATTCTTAACAATCGGATTGACTTTGTTTTTTACTAGCAAATTATCCACCAAGTTCATAACTTAAATAGAGGGATACTGGGAAGTAGATTTTGCAAAGGAATTAAAACAACCTTATTTGGAATGGTTACATATTTAATATTATTAATTAATTCAAAGATGTCTGTTGGTTTTTGAAAGAGACACAGGGTGTTGAAGCAGCTGTGAAACAGAAATAAATTGGTGAAAATTACTAAAGAAAATAGTTTTTTTATTTATTGTACTAAGGTTTGAGGTATTTAGCGTTAACATTTTTGTTATTTGCCTAGCGCCTCCAACAATTATTCATCCCTAGGGCTAAGACCCTAGAAAAAAACGTACAAGGTGCCCCACTTTGGGTACTTTTGCGGGGTATTTCCGTTATTTTTATAGATAGAGTTGCGGTTTTCGCGACAGTGTGCTACTTTTTCGTAAAACTAAAGATGACGTTAACAAAACTATCATAGCTCTTTTAGTGTTTAAGATACAGGGCTAAATTGAAAATGTTGCATTTTCAGGCACCCCTCGTATCTCAACTATCAGACAACTTAACGAAAATGTGAAAACTGTTTCTTATATAGCTTTTCCCGTAGAACTCAATTCCGCGGAGTTAGTATACAGGGTCAGGTCAAAAAGTTATCGGACCCTACTTTATTGTTTTAAATGAAACATTCTGTATATTTATAGATATAAGATTTGACTTTTTTTTACTTTTTCAAAAATATACAATAGTATTGTAGAAATTGAAAGTTACATATTGCTGACGAAGAATACCTTGCATATATGTAACTTCTTATATAAAAATACCTATAGAGTTTTTTAATAACAGTAAGTTTGTAACAACAGTCTTATAACATAAAGTAACAATATAACAAACACAAAAAAAATACATTATTAAAAAAAAGAAAAAACACATTTTTAAAGGTGATGTTTAAATTTCTCTAACGTAAAATTGGCACATTTTTGTAATTCTTTGAATAGCGTTAAAAAGAACCATTGGTCTCATTCGCAGATTTCGAAAGGCTAAATGAATTGCCTTTTGAAGTTTTTGCTTTGCCGTCATATCGTGTTTTATATGCTTTATTTTGTATACAGCCCCATAAAAAGAATCTAAAATTGAGAGATCTGGAGATCTTGGAGGCCATCTAACAGGTCCGTTGGTACCTATCCATCTTTGAAGAGAGTTATTATCAAGAAATTCCCTTCAGCGCCTAGAGCTGTGACTTAGGGCACCATCTTGCTGTAGGTAAACAGCATTATATTGGGCTAGTGGAATATTTTCGAACAGCTTTTCTAGGTATCTACGTGCTGTAAGACCTTCTTGAAAAATCCTATAAACTATATGTCTGCCCAAAATAAAACATGACAACCCAACTCCAAAGCATCCTTGTTGTGCCCTTTCAAACATTAAATACTAATTTTTCACTATGCTAGTTCCTGGTATTGTGACGAATAAAAATTCCCGCACTTGAAAAAAAGCATTCGTCTGAGCAGATAACAAGTTTGCCAAATAAATCGAAAGCATCGATTTGTTGCAAATACCACTGGCAAAATAGTGCCCGGCGCTCCGCATCGCCAGGATGCAAATGTTGCACTATATTAAATTTGTATGGATGATACTTAGATATCTTCAAGATCCTCTGACCGTCAGTTTTTGGCACACCAATTCTCAATTTTTCTACATGAGGACGAAGGTGTTGCTTCTATATATCCTAAAACATCTATCTCTTTTCTTTCCCTGTTCTTGTTGTTGTATGTTTTAGGACGCGGGTGAACAAATGATTCGTGCTCAACTAAATTGGCTTTTTAACGAGAAAATATCTCAAAAAACGGTTGCTTTCTTTCTGGATATCTAACAAGCAAAAACTTATAATGATAATACAGATTTTCAAAGCCATACTAGCTTACTTCCCTTTGGAAATATAATTTCGAGGCTTCTTCATATTTTTCATAATTTTCATACGCTGCCATTATTCGAAGAAATTGATAAATTTCAATTAAACAACAACACCAAAAAAAACGTTTATAAACTGCTTTATAAACCAAAAGTCGATCCAGAAACCGATGAGATAGACAAATATTTGACAATTATTTTTGTTTGTTGTCATACACAATAGCCATTGCCTACTATTAAATTACGCATTTAATTTTAGAAAATTGTCATTTATTTGCGTGTTTCTGAGATATTATATATTTTCGAAAAGGTAAAAAAAAAATTGTATGGTCTATAAATATACAAGGTGTTTCATTTAAAAAAATTTAAGTACGGTCCGATAACTTTTTCACCTGATCCTATACTCTAATTCCGGGGGAATTGAGTTCTACGGAAAAAGTTATATAAGAAACAGTTTTCACATTATTGATAAGTTATCTGTTAGTTGAGATACGAAGGGTTACTGAAAATGCAACATTTAGCCCTGTATCTTAAAGGGCTATGAAAATGTTGTTAACGGCATCTTTAGTTTTATGAGAAAGTAGCAGACTGTCCCGAAAACCTCAACTTTCTATCTATAAAAATAACGGAGATACCCCGCAAAAGTACCCTAAATCGAACACCCTGTACAGGATAAAACAAATTTTAAAAAATCGAAAATTTTAAAAATTATTTATTTTTTCACATACCTACAGTGTTTTAAAACTATTCGGTCTACAAATGTTAAGATCGTAAATGATAATTGTACTTATTCGTCAATAAATTAATTCCTGTCAAGTTATATGTTCCGACCAGTCTGATTGAAAATGTATTAATAATATTTTTTTACTATTATTAAAATATTATTTAATAAAAATAAAAAATTATTAATTAGTAATACATTTTCAATAAGACTGGTAGGGATATGCAACTTGTCAAAAATCAATTATTGACGAGTAAGCACAATTACCACTAACGTTCTTTCATTTGTAGACTAAAACATTGTATATAAAAAAAATTGTCGAAAGCGCTAACCAAAAATAAAATCACACCCCATTTATGTATTTTTTCTTAGTGTTTTGTGTTTTGAAGTTAGTGCCGGAGCGGACCTACAGCAAACATACTGAAAAAAAAATAAAAATGGGGAAATGACCCTATTCTTTTGATTACTTTTTTACCAAAGAGTTTCCGCTATACGTTTGAAATGCTTTAATATAATATTGCCTTGAATTTTGTTATGTGAACATATTTTAGTTAATTGCAATTAAAAAAGCAATTTCGCCGCAAAAGGAAATTTATTTTTCCATCAGGTTATTTCGATTATTATAAATATTTACGAATGTTGGAAATATCAAATATCTTTTCTCTTGGAACAAAATATTTCTTGTAATAATGAGTGAAGTGTATCTACTTTTATAGAAAAATGGCATTATTGGCAATTCTATACATATCAGCATAAGAGGAAAACAAATACCGCATGCCATAAAGAATGTTATTCAAAATTTTACTTGTGTTCAACGAATGTTGATAAAAAAGATACTTTTTTGTGGTTTTCAGGGTCCCTAGATGCCGAAAAATTTATTTTCTAAATTCTTTCGGTCTTTCTGGTAAATACCCGATTGACTTCAAATTTTGGTCAAAAATTAAGGGTCATATGGGGATGACATGGTAACATTTTGTTAAAAATAGCAATATAGCAAAACAACATGGCAGCCTAGTAAAATGTTAAAAAAATATTACTAAAAAATTACTTATCCAATTTATCTAAAATTTTGCATAAAAATCACATATTATGTAGGAATGATGAAAAAAAACCACTTAATACTGGTTTCAAATTGTATGCCAGAACTAATTGTGGTATAGAAATGAACTAGTAAAACTGTGGTACTAATTCAAGATGGCAGAACAAAATGGCGGCCAAATAGAATTTTTGTAATCGTAAAAAAAATCACCCTCTCGTTCGTTACATATTATTTTCAGGTTTTAGCGTCCCTAGATGCCAAAAGACATGTTTTATCAGTTCCGTCGGTCCGTCTGTCAGTTCACGATATAGCTTAAAAACTATTCATCAGAGTAACTTCAAATTTTAGTCAAGAATTAAGGAACATATTGGGATGACCTGGTAATATTTTGGTAAAAATCGAATATGCCGGAACAAGATGGCGACCTAGAGGAACCTTAAAAAAATTATTACTAAAAACTAATTATCCAGTTTCCTCAAATTTCGCACGAAAACAAGTCTTACATAGGAATGAACTGGAACATGTTGGTATGAATGTAACAAAATGGCGGTCTAATAAAATATTTAAAAAATCGGCCTGAAAAAACCATTTATTAGATTAATTTAAAAACGCATGCAAACATTAGGTGTGATATAAAGATGAATTGGTAAAGTTGTAGTATGAATTCAAGACGCAGGAACAAAATGACGGGCATATTTTTTTTTAAATTCATCGCGAAAAACTATTATTCAGATGAATGCGATATAGGGATAAACTGGAGCGAATTCAACATGACGTAACAATGTAAAAAAATACTTAATGAATTTGTTTTAAATTATGTCCAAAAATCAAGTACAGCATAGGTGGAAACTGGTAAAATATTGGTAGGAATCCAATATGATGGAACAAAATGACGTCCAAAAAAAATGTTTGGAAAGAAAGTATATATGCGTTATTAAATGACTGTGTACTGAACTAAATTGGGTCATATTTCACTATACCTAATAAAAGGAAAGATTCAAGGAGGGAAGTTCCGGGTAGAGGAAATTTACCGATTTTTTAGGTTATGTATTGTTGTTAACAATAAAAAGCCCCATTATTTTACAATACTTATTTCATATTAGTTTGTTACTTTGTCCTTCTTAGTTCTGTCCCGAAATATTAATTACTTCCGACGTCCCTACTCCCGGTAATCTTTGCAGGGTAAATCAGAAGTTTAGTCTAGATCTCATAATGTTACGTAACGTTTTTTAATCACTCTGATGTATCCCTTATTAAGAATGATACCTTGATCTATAACACATTATGTTTGCATTGAACCTTATGGGAAAAATCAAGGTATTGCATATTGAATAACACGCAGTATATATTTTTGACAGCCTGTATAAAAAAGACAGCGATTGGCATACATACCACCACCATACTCGTAAATTTATAAAATTCAATATCCATTACTAAAAGGCTCGTCAATATTCACCGCTTCGTTTAAAAGTTTTAGGCGTCTGAAGTTAGACCCAATTTTTTAATATCCTTAACTTTTGAAACGCAATTTAGTTTCCCGTATATTACAGTGAACTTTCACGGCACAGTAATTTTTAACCGAATTCAAAAAAGAAGAAGGTTCACACTCTGAAGCCGGATACTCCGCAAACGTTTGGCCAGTGGCACCCGGTATATACTTTACAGCACGATCAAGAATTTTATAAACTACTGATTTCAAAGAAATTACACCTTTCGGCGACCTTGCGCATTATAGAACGGAAATTTTCACGGCTTCGGTCAATTAAGAAATCGTGGTTCTCGGCATTAGATCGTGTGAAATTGATATTACTAGGCGACGTTTCGCCTTCGATTGCACGAGGCATCTTCAGGGAACTTTACTCCACGAGATCTGAACACTGAATGGGATCGGAGATATTCAGGCGGGTTTTTATACCCGACTTGTGCTCACCGATCAGTGGCCCTATGTTAAGATCGTGTGATGTAGACCGTAACCTGAATCTCTTTTGAAGTTTTTTGTATGTTTAAAAATGTTTATAAATTCTCGAATTTTTGGTTTATAAAATCCTGGAACCAATGTTAGAACCTTCGTTTCCTTTACATTTATGATATGGCTAATGGTATGCTGGGGTTCAGCTACAGCAGATTGAACAATTTGTTTCTTTTTAATACATCGTTCAAGCTCCTTCTGTCTAATTGATATTAAGCGTCTTGTTTCTCCCACATACACTTCTCCACAGGAGCAAGGAATTATATATATTATATACTCGTTCTTTTTAAAAAGGTAGAATATATTTCGGAGATCGCAAGTATTGTACAGTCTTCTTAGGTGTATTGAAAATTTTACGTATTCTGTCTGTAGTGCCATGTATGTAGGGAAGAACAACACTACCTAATGGTGGCTCTTTATAATTCTCTTTTCAAGGAGTCGAATTACTATATCTTTTAACTGAACGCGTAACATCTTCAGCGCAATAGCCATTCCCTCTCAAAGCTTCAGTTAGTTTCGATGTTTCTGATGTTAGAGAATTTTGATCAGAAATCGAAATGGCTCTAAATACTAGTAAGTTAAGATTTCTGTTGAACTGCATGTTGGTGGGATTTTGTATTTAAGTATCTGTTTGTATGCGTCGGTTTTCTATACACAGAATGTCCTAATGTACCATTTTCCTCCCTTTGTACAAATACATCTAGAAACGGAATCGTTCCATTAGATTCAAATTCCATTGTGAACTCAATATTATGATGTTGTTGATTAAGGTGGCCCAGAAATATGAGGAGAATATACTGTCCATGAGGCCCAACAACAAAAGTATCATCCACATATCTGAACCAGTGTTTTGGTTTTAGTGGAGCGGATTTTAGAGCAATATCCTCAAAGATTTCCATAAAGATATTCGCTACCACAGGTGATAGAGGAGATCCCTCAGCTGCCTCTGAAGTTTGCTCATAAACAGTTCCTTGAAAAATGAAATAAGTGGATGTAAGACAGCTGCCACTGCATCTATTAAGTTCTTATCAAGATTATTATCATCCAATATGTCTGATATAATAGCAATTGAGTCGTTGATTCGAACATTTCTGTATAGTGATTCTACATCGAAACTGACCAAAATATCTTCAGAATCCGACTGAATTGCCTTAGGTTTTTAGTTTACTTTCTTGTTTATCTTGGCGAGACCATAGAACCTGGGAATCTTGGAGCTGCATGGTTTTAATGATATCTTCTCCGCTGGTGGTAGACTGGATGCGTTAATCAGATTGATGATGCGTCTTTCTATTCTATTTGTAGGATCTGCCTGCATGACCTTATGGGTGTTGTTCTCCAAAAGTTGTGTTACCTTTTCGATGTATTTCGTTTCGTCCATGACGACTATGGCGTTGCCTTTATCTACTGGAAGGACCAGAATGTTTGCTTTTTCATTTAAGGTCTTCATCGTTGTTTTTCCGGCTGCGGAGAGATTCGACTTGGTTTTGAATTTTTAATGATTTTCCCTATCTTATCCGTGCTCCACTGGTAATCTTCTGATTGCTGCTTCAACAGAGAATACTATGTCTTCTACGGGAATGCTGCTCGGTGCTTTGCGAAATTTTGGCCCTTGGGAAGAACGGAATATTCTGCTTCGGTTAACAGCTTCGACGACAAGTTGATAACTGTATTCTGCGGATGTGAAAGCCGTGAAAGCTTCGGTTCTATATTAGCTAACCTTTAGGAAGGGGAAACCATGCAGTATGCGGAACGATCCCGGAACAGCAAGAAGAAGTTGATCCGCCAGTTGACCTTTCTTCTTAGATGCCGAGAAGAAGATGTAGTACCGAAACCACTACAGGTGAGACATCATATTAATTCTAGAACTGCTAAGAATATTTATAAGCGTGCCAGCAATGCATTAGTTAGAGAAAGAATTAAGGCAATACGTTGTGATTTAGATACAAATGTCCGTAAACTACTAGAAATTCACCTGAAATTAGCTTTTAGCCTAGAAGGAATCATATTTGCAACTTTGGACAACTGCAGTATGGTAAAGTATCACCCTGTATAGCGGATTGTTATTATTAGTATATTGCAATTGTTTAATATGTATGTACGAAATAAGCACGATGTCGAGGCATCGTGCTAATGGCAATGTACTGGATGTAGTCCGATATACAGTATAGTAAGGGCAAGGGTGGATCTTCTTGGTCCGGCCCTTGGGCTGTACTGTATGCAGTCATAGTAATAGTCAATAGAAGGTGTTCTTAGTACAGTGTCTTTCTTTGCGCATCAACCTGGACATAAGATTAAGATGAACCACCCTAATATTATATATTCTTTTATAAAAAACTCACATTTCGTGACAAAACTTAAAGCAATCCAGTTGGATCCCGAAGATATTTTGGTCAGTTTCGATGTGGAATCACTATACACAAATATTCCTATCAACGACTCAATTTCTATTATATCAGACATATTGGAACATAATAATCTTGATAAAAACTTAATAGACCTAGTGGAAGCTTGTCTTACATCCACTTATTTCATTTTTCAAGGAACTTTTTATAAGCAAACTTCAGAGGCAGCTTTGAGATCACCTCTATCACCTGTGGTAGCGAACATCTTTATGAAAGCCTTCGAGGATATTGCTCTAACATCCACTCCTCTAAAACCACTGGTTCAGATATGTAGATAATACTTTTGTTGTTTGGCCCCCTGGGCAGGATAATCTACTTATATTTCTGGAACACCTTACACAACAACATCACAATATTAAGTTCACAATGCATATTTGAATCTAATGGAACGATTCCCGTATTTGCTCAAAGGAAGGACAATGGTACATTAGGACACTCTTTGTATAGAAAACCGACGCGTACAAATAGATACTTAAATGCAAAGTCCCACCACCATCCAGCCCAAATGAAATCGATTATTCACTTACTATTATTTATAGCCATTTTGATTTCTGATCAAGATTCTCTAACATTAGAAACATTTTCCGAAGCTCTGAGAGAGAATTGCTATTGCACTGAAGATAATACGCGTTCAATTAAAATATTATAATAATATAATTATAGTAATTCGACTCCACAAAAGGAGAATGATAAGGAGCCACCATTAGTTAGTGTTATTCTTCCCTACATACGTGGCACAACAGACAAAATAGGATGATTCCTTCGGCGGTCCAACATACGTACAATCTTCAATATAGATATTGTACCTTTTCAAACAGAAGGAGTATATAAAATTCATTGCTGAAGTGTATGTGGAACGATGTATTAAAGAGAAACAAATTGTTCAATCTGCTGTAGCTGAACACCAGCCTAGCCCTGGACATATAATAAACGTAAAGGAAAGCAATGTTCTAGCATCGGTTCCAGGATTTTATAAACAAAAAATTAGAGAATCTATTGAAATTTTTAAACATACCAAAAACTTCAATAGAGATACGGGTTACAGTCAACATCACCGTGGAAACCGATCTTAACACAGCGTCAAGGTTTGGCGAGCACAAGTCGGGTATAAAAGCCCAGCTCATTCATTGTTCAGATCTCGTGGAGTAAAGATCTCTGGAGAAGCCTCGTACACTCAAAGGCGAAACGTCGGATGGTAATTTCAATTTGACACGATCTAATCTCAAGAATCGCAGACTTTTGGCAATTTTATCTATAGTACCCCCTAGGTAAAACTGCACTAGTTGAAGTTGGCTATGTAGTACTGGTTGATTTCTGGGATTATTGCTATATCTATTCGAACGCCTAATGTCTTCAGTTCAATATCGGTTTGATTTTGGTGGCTGTCAATTTCTCTGTTTTCTTCAAAATTGAATTTGCATCCAGGGCCCGCTCTAGGAGAAGCGGAGCAACCCAGAGTGACAAATTTGGGGCGGCGGCAATTTTGAGCAGGGAAATAGTGAATACATTAATTTCAAATCCATTACCCAAAAATCATCCTTTTTGTCCAGTGCGGCGTAATTCCTAGAGCGGGCCTTATTTGCATCACAGGCAGGGTGGGCCAACGAAACTTTTACACCCCCGATTTTCCGGCTTTAAAATGAAAATCTGGAAAAACGCTCAAACTCGTCAATTTTTTTATCCCCGTAGCTTTAACTCACTAGCTAGGGGGAGAACAACCCGCGAAGTTTGAATAGGGGAGAGGAGTCATTGTGCATTGCCTCTTTTTAAAGATTATATTGAAACACAACGAAATGACAGCTTGTTAAAATTCGTTAGAGATTTGAAGGATACAAATTAGACTCTGTTTTTTACGTTTTTGTGAAAAAAATCGAAGAACTTTCGGACCCGCCGGTTACTGAATCGAGAAGAAACACCTTGTCTGCTTTTTTCGTGCCCGTAACTTCAACCTCCTAACGGGGGAAAGCACAAGCCCCTGATATTGAGTAGGGGTGAGGAGTGTTGCAACACTCATTTTGAAGATCGCATCCATTATCATTTAATCTTAAAATTTCGCGTCAAAAATTTTATCTATAACGAAATGAAAGCTAGAATAGTCAAAGAGGGAATGTGGAATTTACCTCAACGGATTATTCTTATCACACTGGCATTTGAGAAGTATTTATTTGTTTGTTAATTTTTTATCAAAAAAACATTTGTTGACGCACCATATGTTCGATTTACCTCAATTTATCGTCAATTTTTAAGAACGTAACACTGTGTCAAATCGATTGTTAATTTTTAGTAGAATTAAAATTGGGCATTCCGTGGAGGAAAGGGTAAAAATTATAAAATTATTTTTATAATTTAAATTTGACGCTACTTTCAGTAGAAAATGAAAGAGACGAAACGAGGGAAGTGGCTATTTTAGGTCATGCAGCAATAGATCCAACCCTTAGTACTAGGAAATTGTCCGACGTATCTGGTGTATCACACACAACAATCAGCAGAATCCTTAAGTAACACACAAGTTCCGTCCCTTTAAGGTATGATTCAGGAACTCCAGGTCTGTGAACAGGTCAGTGAAATTATTAACAATAATCAAACCTACATGTTCGATATTTGTTTTTCGGATGAGTGTTTATTTTACCTTAACGGCATTGTAAATAGGCATTACTGTCGGTATTCGTCAGATGCAAATCCAAGACTATTTAGTACATACTCAGCATCCCCAAAAATTAAATGTCTGGGTGGGTATTTATGAAAATCACATAATCGGCCCATTTTTTATAGCGGGTAATCTCAATGGCGAAATTTATCTGGAATTATTAGAAAATGCTATTTATATAGCCCTCGAGCAAATATTGAAGAACAAAGATCATCATACGAAATGAGATGGCGCACAATTTTTAGATGAAAATTTCGTCAAGCTGGATTGGAAGAAAGAGACATATTGAGTGGCCATTCAGGTCACCTAATCTAAATCCAATGGACTTTTTTCTATGGGGTCATCTGAAATCTAAGATTTATGCTACCAAGCATGAATCACTGAATGATTTGCAAAACCGTATAATTAATGAATTTGTCAGAATTAAACCCGAAACGTTGCGTAATGTATGTGAACGTTTTGAACACAACTTATTTTATTTGGAATTGAATTGTGGCATTTTCCAGCATTCAATAAACTCATCGCAAAAGTAAGTAGTCTTTTTGTTGGTTATTAAGTAGAATTTTTTCCCCATTACCTTTTTTAGCTTTCATTTCGTTATCGATGAAAATTTTGACTCGAAATTTTAGGGTCAAATAGTATTCGAAGAGATTTTCAAAATGAGGTAACACCCTCTCACCCCTGTTCAAAATCAGGTTGTGCTTTCCGCCGTCAGGGGGTTGAAGTTTCGGGGATGAAAAAAGCAGACAAATTGTTCCTCCTCGGAAATCGACGGGTCCGAAAGTTCTTCTATTTTTTCTCATAAAAACGTAAAAAACAAAGTCTCATTTGTATCCAGACCTTCAAATATTTAACAGATTTTAAGAGGCTCTCATTTAGTTAATTTAGTTAATAATAAGGCGAAATTATAGGGTCAAAAAATCGTAATGGACCTTTAAAACGAGGTTTGGAACGACCTCTCTCCCCTATTCGAATTTCGGAGGTTGTTTTGTTGTTGTTAAAGGTACGAATATGAAAAAAATTTAAAAAAAATCGACGGGTCTGAGCGTTTTTCCAGATTTTCATTTTAAAACCGGAAAATCGGGGTGTAACGTTTTCGTTGGCCCACCCTGTATAGAAAGGAAAATGCAGACTGTTTACGCTTTATAACAACTAAAGATATTATATTAGTCGAAACGTTGTAAAGAAATTAACAAAAAATACAATGCAAATCCAACAAGTAAGTTACTTTCACAATTGTTAATAACTTAAAATATTTATTTTTGTTACATTAAAACAAAATTATGAGTAAAAAGTCCCAAACTGAGTCAAAAAATATTGAGTGTCAATCAATAGGGATAATACAGCACAGTCTGAAAAGGTTTGAAAAATCTTTGTGCTGTATTGTGTTTTTAACATACTTTGTTAGAAAATCTACTGTAACTTTTATGTATAAATTATACTATGTCCTCAATCAATATTACGCATATAAAACGCTTCACTGCAATTTCCTTTTTTACCCATTTCCAACAGAAGTTTATTAAAATTAAAATTATTATTCTCTGTTATTACGACATTGTAACTGTTTTCGTAATGCAAAGATAACATTCGTGCCATTTCTGGATATTGGAGAATAATACCTTCGGTAGCTAAACGATGTTGAAATAACTGATCTTGCCCTTTATCGATTTATTAAAATAAAGGGTTTTTTTAAATAAGAGTTGGCGAATATAATTTTAGAATTATAACGGCTTACAACTTCTTTTTTTCTTATAATACTGAGGTTATAAATGGTCTGAACAACGGCATTTTTGTGTGAAAATCAATATCTGCCCTTATATCACTGTCGTTCCTTTGGCACGAAGATAGTCTTTTAAAGTTTTCAATTAAGTAGATCTGAACATATGTGTGGCTCTTTCTCTGGAACTACATATTTCATTTCGTATTTGAGGTCAAATATGAATGGTGGATTCCAAGCGCGAACCTTACTTTTAATACTGACTATAAAGTAAATGCTTTCGATCTAAAGATACATACAAAATTCAAAAGGATTTAGAATATATATATATATATATATATATATATATATATATATATATATATATATTGCAGGTCTAAACAATATACATAACATATGAATTAGTACACTTTTCAAACATAGACAAATACTTAAGATCTACTTAACAAAACATACAAACAAATAATTATTTGTTCAATGTATTTATTAATCCATAGTCCCTGAAAACTGAAAAATTAATTAATTTATTTAAAACACTGTTGTAAATTGTTATATATATTTTGTTTATTTAATTACAATTTGTTTTTAATTCTGGTTTCTTTAACATATCCACCTTCTAATAAAAAATGTCAAATGCTCAAATTAGTTTTAAAATTACCAGAACATAAAAATGATTAATTGCCTTAAAAAACTTCTAGCTCAAATAGCACACCAACCAGTGTTATTCTTGTGCATCCTAATCAAGAAGTGCTTTGAAACGGAGTTTTTTTTGACATTTGGCAATTCGTATGAATGGTCAAAAGTTAAACAGTGTCATATGTATTAATAAAATGGCACAAAATTGGAGAGTAGGTCATACAATTGAAGAAAAAAGTTGAAATTATTGATAATGAAAGTTTTACGCGTCAGGTTACTCGAATATTTAATCAGCTTCATTATGATGAGCACCAATTTGATAAAAAAAAACCGTTGGTGACATCAACAAACTGTTTGCAAAAACCGCAACCGTTTTCAAGTCAAGACCGAGATAGTACAATTTAAATCGACGACAGTATCCAGATGATGGACGCGTCTTAGCAGAATTTCCTATCCAAATGGTAGTATAAAGGCAGTTGCAAGGACACTAATTTTAACCAAAAATAATATATGAAGGTGAAAAAATTTTAACATGTTCTTTTAGATGGTGATTTTGAACGGCTCACGACGGTTTAAATTTTGCCTATTATTGCAAGGTAACTATCTTAACGATAGATTTTCTTAAAGAACATAATGTTTATTGATGAGGCAAGATTTACGACAAACGGTGTGGTGTCTAGTGAAAATCGTAGACCTTGGGCAGCTGAAAATCTCAAGTTCGTAATTAATTGTAAAAACCAATGCAGTGAAAAAGTTAATGGGTGGTGTGGCATATTAAACGAACATATTTTTGGCCCCTTTTTCCTGATTAACCCCAACGGAGAAAATTTTCTACATTTTTTACAAAATAATTTTAATGATTTTCTTATGGAATTACCTAGTACAAACAGAAAATTTATACTTCCAGATAAATGGTTACCCGCACAAATTCTATTCTTCTTCTATGATAGTTAGACATTTTTTTAAAGCAGATTTTCCTATGAAGTGGACAGGTAGAAATAGCTCTTTAGAACCATGCCCCCCCAGATCACCTGATATTACCCCTGTGATTTTTTCTACTTGAAAAATAAAGAGTATGCATACATGAAATTTCTACCATAATCAATTTTTGTGTTTTTGAGAATATGGATTAAGGGGTTAGGAGATGTTGAATGTCAATATGATTATTATTATTATTATATAATTATTTAGTTTATTGTAACACTGAAGCAATGAAGCAATTACAAAATTTGGCTAGTTATATAGTTACTGATTTTCACAGATTGTTACCATCACAATCCTTAACATGTTGTATAATACTACGAGCTGGATTTTTCGATATTTACATATCATGCACTTCATGAATAAAAAGTTAGTAAAGTAATACTATTTAAGGTAACATATTTTGAATGCATAATCAGTTTTAGGTTATAAGATCCTGGCCTTCTTTAACGATGAATATAACACTTTTTTATTTACAATGCAATATTTTGTTATTCCGGTTTCTTTATAGGGCCCTTTTAGCTCAGATGAATTATGTTTAACAGGTTCACGCTCTTCTTTGTTGCCGACCACATTTAAGAGGGTTTCCGGTTACCTATATCTTTGCTTGAATTCCTTCCCTGTACGGCTGTTTTATATGTTCATGGGATAACAGGGCAGGCATTTTAGTGATGGTTTTTCATTATTTTAAGCCTAGTAGTAATCTGAAATGCTATTACACATTATAACTTTGCAAGTAGATATGATATTACAACTTCTGTAGTTGTGACATAACAACCTTATATGTTTTATTCATAATTCATCAAATTACATTTTGTACAGTAAATTTGAAATGTTTTTCAATTTTGGAAACAAAACAAAATGCTTTTACCTTAATTAGAAAGCATTCTAATTAAGGTAAAAGCATTTTGTTTTGTTTCCAAAATTGAAAAACATTTCGTTTATAATTTTGAGATGACATCTGACATCTAACCGAACAGCGCCTTCTTAATTTTTCATTTTTATCGTTGGTGTCAGTGCTGGACTGCTGAAAGTCATATTAACTAGTCATGTTCTCAGGCCTCGGAATGTACACTTCATTAACCATTATCACAGGTAATATCCATCCTTTTCAGGTGTATGAGAGAAAATGAAAAAGACAAATTGAACATTGAATTTTAATTCAGTCTCTGATGTTAGGCTGGCACAATTTCTTTTCTAGGGGGGAGGGGGCTTATAGAAAGGCAATATCAAACTGCTTGGGATTTTCTTGAAATAATTTTCTGGTCCCTTTTGCTTGATTATCCTAAGAAAGGCGACATGTGCCCGGTCATGAAGTAAAGTGGCATATTGGGCGACCGTTTTTTATTTTTTTTAACTAGAATTATACCTACTAAGTGTTTAAAGTGCCTTCAAAGCCTACGGTCCAACTATGGACATTGTCCGTTAATTTTTGTTCTTCCATTTGTTTCATCAACCACGTGAATGCAGTCTGTGTCCTCCGGGATGCCCAGAACTTCTTTTTGTTGGAGGTGGATTAGAATCGAAAAAACCCTCTAGATGAGCTAGGGAGTTGCAAATTAAGATGTCAAGTTAAAGCTTTAAGTTATGGTTTTCAAGTTTCTGGTGTAAGTTCTGGGGTACATAAACTAGGAAATCTAGAAATGGTTTTGGAGTTTGATACATTTTTTATTGTTATATAATATTTTCTTGATGTATTTTTATCTCTATCTAAAACTTAAACTGTAAAAAATACAATATAAACTAAATTTCATGTTTTAAAATTGTATAAAACTATACTTAAAAAAAGGAAGTAAAGGAATTATGAAAAAAAAAACAACTATCATTAAAATTTGACAGTCCGCACATTATAGAATGTTTTATTGAAATACCCTCCAAATTATTTTGAGAATTTAAACATCAATATAGATTTCCTCTTAATTGAGTCACAGTCAATTAGGTGGCGCCCCCTTTTAATTTCTAAAGGTGTACCCGAGGCCCTGGAACCAGTGATGTTAGATCTAGCGAATTTTCCCTAGTTCTAGGGAGAATTTGCAATAATAACTGCATCTAGAGAGATAGGAAAATGCTAGGGAATTTTCCTTCTATGTTGAACTGCTACTTATTCGGAAAACATACCTTGGTTGGCAAATTGCGCCCCAATCGAAAACGACGTAAACATTATATTGAACCTCTAGCACGTAAAACGTTCTTTAGGTAATTGCAACAGCAACACTGACTAAAAATTTGGCTAATTTCCGTATATCAGGACCGGGGAATTACAAACATGTTAGGACTAATATTTGTTCCGATTTGTTTTCTCCGATTTGAATTTTGTTACGCCTTGTTTATGTGTGAATTGTTAGATAGTATTTTTGGTCGTAACAAACAAACGAGGTTGCGGTCGATCCCGATTTGGCCGGCATTATCGCAAAATGAAGTCGAGCTATCCAAATTAAAAAATTATTCACCCGGGATCCAGGATTATCCTGGAATCGCAGATTATATCGGACAATATATTACTAAAAACATCGACTCTTTTCATCACGAAATATTTAGGAAAGCAGTCGCAATATTAAAAGTACTAAGTTGTTGAAATTTAATTTGATTTTAATAAAAAAATATTTAACAGAGCAACCGGTACTTTCAATTGTGTAAATCTAACATCACTGCCTGCAACCAACATAGCTCTTCGAAAGAAGACTTGCTGCTGTTCCCTTGTTCATAAGAACGTTACGCCATAACATATGGAAATTAAATTATCTCTCTGGGTTGCTTTTATGCAATATGTATCTGCCTATACCTGCCTAAACATATTAGGGGCTAAACTGCTTTGGAAACATATATTGCAATTTAGTTTATATTCTAGAAATGGAACAATTTAATCTTCAACAGGAATAGCGTTTCTAATTTTGTTTCCGAGATAAGAGATGGTAGCAGTGCTTTGCTTATAAATAAAACGTTTCTATCTTTAACGTTTTTAATGCCCAGTAGCTGAAGAGTGTTGAAAAATGATAGTGATAGGACAGTCAACAATATACAGACTTACGTGAGAAGAGAATTACATATTTATTTTATATTGAGAAAGAAATAGTATCTTGAACAAAATATTGGCGACGCATGAAAAGACGAACATTCCGCCTATGAGCAAAACGAGACTGTAGGGAGTTTTAAACAAACTTAATCTTGGTTACGAAAATCTGCGAAGTAGGAAGTCCCCTTTTGCGAACAACGTCGAAATTATTTAAGCTATATGAAAGTGCCGGGAACGCAATCTAAATATGTATTACTTGGACGACAGGTGGATACACAAGAAATACACGGCTTGTAAAACATGACAGGATACATATACAAGTTCGCGCCAAACTGTTATAGAACGATAGCCAAATAGAATTTAGAATTTGCCTTTTGGCAAATGAAGGCAGTTAATATTTATGGAAGCCGGTTTCCTCGCCCTACAGTAAAAAAAAACTGGTGATTATCTGAAATATATATATATATATATATATATATATATATATATATATATATATATATATATATATATATATATATATATATGTACATATATATATATGTACATATATATATATGTATATATATATATATATATATATATATATATTTATTGTAAGGAAACCGGCTTCCATAAGTATTAACTGCCTTCATTTGCCACAAAAGCGATTTAATTCCAGTTGGCTATCGCTGCTATAAAAGATCAGGAACGCTTAAACATCTTCAAAACTTTTGGGAGCTTCTAGACATGTGCAATTGAAAAATTGTATTTACACTATTGCCAGATTTTCCAGTTTTGCGCTACAGGTAGTCATTTTCTTTTCTTAAATAGAATGCCCTATTTATTTTTATTGCACTAAATTGACCGTCTGAAATTTAGTAATATTCCAAACTTTCAAAATTTTATCAATACTAGTTGTGATATAACAACATCGCATTTACAGTAAAAAGTACGGGAACCCTTAAATATCATCCAAATCGCTCAAGTTCTGCTTACAAAATTCGGAGTTTGAGGGTTTTTAAGCTTGTGGAATTGAAAAATTGTATCAGCACTGTTGCCAGATTTTCCAGTTTTGCGCTACAAGTAGTCATTTCCTTATCTTAAATTTATGTCCTATTTATTTCTATTGCACTAAATTAGCCGTCTCAAATTTGGTGCTATCCTAATTTTTGAAATTTCTATCTGCACTGGTTGCTGAGATATAACAACACGGTATTTACAGTTAAAAGTACCTGAACTCCTAAATATCTTTAAAACTGCTAAATTTGTGCTTACAAAATTCGAATGTCCCATTTATTTTTATTGAAATGAATGACTTCCCAAGTTATTTTTTTATCAGATGATATTGGCGGCTTTCCCTCACACTTTATCCACGCTTGGGACTGGTCTAAGTTCCACCAGTGGCAGATACTTAAAGCGTGTTTAAAGACCAACGGATAAAACAACAACGATAAAATAACAATAACGCTAAGATAAGAAGGAAATTAAAAGATAACGGACTAAAACAACAATAACCTAACAGAATACTTATTTTAAAGACACTATTTTTTAATTAAATGTTGAAAGTGGTTCCCATTATCTGCCAGACAGTACCCAAGTCGATCATAAAACTTCTGCAGTGTACTGCTCAACATATTCGGTGTTACAAGTGCAACTTCGGTGCGGATGCTTTCGCGGAGTTCGTCTAAATTTTCTGAACGATTCTTGTATACACGATCTTTCAAATCACCCCACAAAAAGAAGTCCAGTGGAGTCATATCAGGGGATCGAGGTAGCCACTCTAATGTACCACGTCTTCCAATCAGCCTCCCCGGAAATTGGTTGTTAGGAACTGCGTGGCTTCCCTTGAACAATGCGGTGGAGCACCATCATGTTGGTACCAGATTTCACCCACATTTCCAATTTCTTGAACTGCAGGAACTATATATTCTCTAAGGAGCTCTAAATACTTCTGTCCAGTTAATACACCTTCTATGAAATAAGGGCCTATAATATTGTTACCCAGTATCACCGCACATACATTAATTTTATGAGGATGTTGGGTATGAAGTTCTTCCATCCAATGAGGATTATCTCTAGACCAAATTCGACAATAGTGCCTATTAACTTGGCGGTTCAAGCAAAAAGTAGCCTCATCGCTGAATACTATTTTGTGCGCAAAATAAGGATTTTGGTTAATATTTTCCGTCATGATTTCGGCGAATTCAGTGTGGCGGTCAGGATCATTCTCTAAAAGCTCTTGGGTATAATGGATCTTGTACGGCCTCAATTTGTTTTTCTTTAAGATAGTCCTTACAGATTTCGGCATTTATAGCAAACTGGTTGGTAAACGTTTAATTTATTTTCATCACTTGTAGCAGTTTTTTGGCGTCCGGTTTTAGGTAAAGATTTTATGGACCTTGTTTCCCGTTAGCGTCGACAAGTTCTGTGGACATTTGATTTTTGTATTGGTTTGTTAGGGTAGCGGTCATTAAACAAGTCACAAACTTCTTGGTATGTTCTGATTTTATTTCCATATCAGCGAAAAATCAAAATATCAGTACGTTGAGTCTCTGTCAGAACAAGAGCCATAACTAAACTTGCAATTTTATTATTAATACAATACTAAGCTGCTTAACTGACAGTGATAATGCGTTCAATTTATCATTGTTGCAGCATGGCAACGGCAAGTGCTTCAAAAACAACTGTTGCAGCGCCTACTTGTTACAATAGCCGTACGGGGCTATTATTACGATACGCGCATTTTTTTGTCTAGATCAGACAATCTTGAAGTTCGTTTTTTTTAACCATCTGCACGTTTCAGCCCGATAACGGTACGTCGCGCGTCGGGGAAATATGCTTCAATATAGTGGATCGTTCAGGATGAATAAATGTAAATAAATCAAGTAAATGCGCGAAGAAACGTCTACATTTTCTCTTTTCTCTAAGACTGGTGTAGAAATCAAGTCGATTAGTGATGAGAGTGAATTTAGAGAAATTTGAAACTTATATTATATTGTAAGGTGAGTATGAATAAGGTTTATTTATTAAGAATGTAGCGTTTATAAAAATTAATGCAGAAGACGAAAAATACATTAATGGTGTGAAGATTTCAAGTACCTACATGTATTTATTTTTTATTTAATAAGGGATTTTTCCCTTTTAGGTAATAATACGCTATGTTTTCTTCTTCCAGAATGAACGACTGGTAATGTAGGTTAGGTTAGGTTAAAATAATTGCTTTTGCAATGTACGCAGGACTAAGGAGTAATTATACTTTTATTTTTTTCTTTGTGGAAAGCCACCAATATCACTTAACAAGAAAAACAGCTTAATAACTCAAAAGCCATTCATTTCAATAAAATAAATGGGGAAATATATTTAAGATTAGAAAATGTCTACATGTGGTGCAAAACTGGGAAATATGGCAACTTTGCAGATACCATTTTTCAATCCAGCATGCTCACAAATCCATAATTACCCAATTTGGTAAGCACAACTTTAGAGGTTTAAAAGATAATTGGGCGTTCCCTTACTTTTTACTGTAAATGCGGTGTTGTCGTATCTCAGCAACTAATGAAGATAGAATTTTGATAGTTTAGGATTTTACTCAATTGGAGACGGCCAATTTAATGAAATAAAAATGAACGAGGCATTCCATTTAGGATAAGAAAATGACTGCGTGTAGCACAAAACTGGGAAATCTGGCAACAGTGCCGATAGCATTTTTCAATTTCGCATGCCTAGAAACCCCTAAATGCCAAATTTTGTAAGCACAATTTTAGAGGTTTTGAAGATATTTAAGCGCGTTCCAGTTCTTTTTACTATAGATACGGTGTTGTCATACCTCAACAACTAGGACAGATAGAAATTTGAAAATTTGGAATATTACTAAACTTTTATATGCAATAAAAATAAGTAGGACATTCTATTTAAGATAAAAAAAATGATTATGTGCAACGCAAAACTGAAAAATCTGGCAACAGTGTCGATACCATTTTTCAATTTCGCGTGCCCAGGAACCCGCAAAGACCGAATTTTGAAAGCACAACTTTAAGAGATATTTAGGCGTTCCAGTACTTTTTGCTGTAAATGCGGTGCTATAGACTTGGCCGATATTTTATATATATATATATATATATATATATATATATATATATATATATATATATATATATATATATATATATATATATATCTATATATATATATATATATATATATATATATATATATATATATATATATATATATATATATATATATATATATATATATATATATATATATATATATATACATATATATGTATATATTTATATATGTATATATATATATATATATATATATATATATATATATATATATATATATATATATATATATATATATATATATATATATATATATATATATATATATATATATATATATATATATATATATATATATATATATATATATATATATATATATATATATATATATACACATATATATACATACATATATATACATATATATATATATATATATATATATATATATATATATATATATATATATATATATATATATATATATATATATATATATATATATATATATATATATATATATATATATATATATATATATATATATATATATATATATATATATATATATATATATATATATATATATATATACATATATATACACATATATATACATACATATATATATATATATATATATATATATATATATATATATATATATATATATATATATATATATATATATATACATATATATACATACATATATATACACATATATATACATACATATATATACACATATATATATATATATATATATATATATATATATATATATATATATATATATACACATATATATACATACATATATATACACATATATATATATATATATATACGAGCCCAGAATCATATCATTTGGCCCAGTCGAATTTTTTTAGTTTTACCTTATTTTGGAAGACTTTGCAAAACACAGGAATGAAATATATTGACTCCAAGTATTATTATTGTAATTTAGGACATTTTGGTAGAAATGTTTACTAAGAAAAATATTAGAAAACTAGAAATATGCTTATAAGACTAAATTACGTAAATTAACAACGAATCAATTCATTTGGCCCATGAGAAACGCAAAGCTCTTTATCATCATATCAGCCTTGAGTTAAATCAAAACAATTGCTAATCCTTGGATGTTGTTAGTAACACATCAATAGTTAGTTCTGTCAACTTAACTTTCAAAAAATGGTGCGGGGTAAAGCTTTGTCTAACGATTTACGTAAAGTTATCGTTAATTTGCACAATGCTGGTAATTCTTGTGGTCAAATTGCCAACCAACTGCTATTATCACGCTATACTGTACGAAATATCGTCAAATTATTTAAAACGACAGGAGCAGTTCAGGAAAAGCCAAATTTGGGAAGGACTTCAAAAATTACACCCATTAATATGAGAGCTTTAGGTCGTATTTTGAAACAAAACCGTCGTGCAAATTGTGGTGAATTGAGTCTAGAATGGAATAGAGCGACTGGTGAAGGTTTTTCAAGGTCAACCTGTCTCAGAGCTGTCAAACGATTGGGCTATAAATTCTACAAAGTAAGTTACGAACTATTTTTTTTTTCTTACAGTCTCAATAGAGAAGAATTTTTAATTTACAGGCCAAAGAAAAACCGTTGTTAACTCTAAGACAAAAGAAAAATAGGCTAATATGGGCAAAAAGTCATCAGAACTGGTCACAAATGCAATGGAATAGTGTTATTTGGAGTGACGAATCAAGATTTGAAGTATGTGTTGGCGATTACCGAAGTAGGGTATTGAGGACCAAAAATGAAGCATATCATCCAGACTGTTTGCGCAGAAAAGTGAAATTTCCGGCCTCTGTGATGATTTGGGGATGCATGTCGGCCCAAGGGGTTGGAAGGTTACACTTCGTAGAAGGCACTGTAAATGCGTTTAGGTACATTGATATCCTGAGAGGCAGTTTAATGCCCTCCATTGAGATATTGAAAACAGTAGAAAACGGGTACATATTCCAACAAGATGGTGCTGCATGCCATACGGCTAAAACAGTGAAGGAATGGATGTTGCAAAATAACATTCCGATTTTGGATTGGGTATCCAGTAGCCCTGACCTGTCGCCAATCGAAACCCTTTGGCATATTATGAAAAAAAAATTACGTTCAACACCTGCCAGAACAGTTCCTGAATTAAAAGAGAGGTTAACACAAATTTGGAACTCATTTACTGCTGACGACTGCAAAAAGTTAATAGATACCATGCCAAAGCGAATCGAAGCAGTTCTGAAGCAAAAAGGAGATGTTACACAGTGGTAGATTCACTGACACTCTAATATCATTATTGGGCCAAATGAAATGATTCGTTGTTATTTTACTTAATTTAGTGTTCTAAGCATAGTTTTAATATTATAATAATAATTTTAGTAAAACGTGTTAACAAAATAGCCTAAATTGAAATAATATTACTCTGAACCAATAATTGTGTTTATTGTGCTCACCAATGTCTTCCAAAATGAAGTAAAAAATAAAAAATTAACTGGGCCAAACGATATGATTCTGGGCTCGTATATATATATATATATATATATATATATATATATATATATATACATATATATATATATATATACATATATATATATATATATAAATAAAAAATCTAATATCGGGTATGCGGTCTGTAGGTCAAATAAATAACTAATTTACTTCTGACATCCTCTATATTTCGTCATTTATTTATGACTTCATCAGGAGGAAACGCTAAAATACACCACAGATTAAAATGATATCAAACTAAAAAAAAACAATTAAGACTTACAAGTGAAGTTACAAAAACATGGCTATATGCATTTCAACACACAGTAGAACGTTAAATTAGGACGAATACAACCACATGAATATTGAAATGCTACTAACAGGTAGAACTTAACAACTAGCAAGACATTTATATATACATTTATTTATTTATTTTTTTGAATAATAAGAACTATTTTCTTTTTTTGTGGTAAAAGAAACGTTGATAAACAGTTTTATGTACATATTGAAGTTCGTGTATGTATCGTGGTGTATTTTAGCGTTTCCTCCTGATGAAGTCATAAATAAATGACGAAATATAGAGGATGTCAGAAGTAAATTAGTTATTTATTTGACCTACAGACCGCATACCCGATATTAGATTTTTTATTTATCTTAGTACGGTCGTGAGCATCTAAAATGAATATATATATATATATATATATATATATATATATATATATATATATATATATATATATATATATATATATATATATATATATATATATATATATATATATATATATATATATATATATATATATATATATATATATATATATATATATATATATATATATATATATATATATATATATATATATATATATATATATATATATATATATATATATATATATATATATATATATATATATATATATATATATATATATATATATATATATATATATATATATATATATATATATATATATATATATATATATATATATATATATATATATATATATATATATATATATATATATATATATATATATATATATATATATATATATATATATATATATATATATATATATATATATATATATATATATATATATATATATATATATATATATATATATATATATATATATATATATATATATATATATATATATATATATATATATATAAATATATATATATATATATATATATATATATATATATATATATATATATATATATATATATATATATATATATATATATATATATATATATATATATATATATATATATATATATATATATATATATATATATATATATATATATATATATATATATATATATATATATATATACTGTCTATGGAGTGACGTCATAATGTATGTACTGTATGACGTCATGAGCACTTTGCAAAACGTTATATTTCCGTTAATTTTTGACGTATGACAAAAAGAAAAATACGTGTCTATTTATGTTCCACCCAATTGTTCAAAATCAACAATAATTTTTTTTATGCAAGTTCCCCATTCTAACTTAAATCACTGCTGACGTTTATTTCGTTATTTTCTTTTGGCGGCCGTGTTCGTTAAAAGGAGTTGTTAGTTGGCGCTCCGAGAGTATTTTGTTCCTGCTTTCATAATTTTTCTTTCAATTAGTAAAACGCAAATTACAGCCCATTATTTTCCTCTCGTTATGCCATGCTAACAAAGATATTGAATACAGACATTCTACTTAGTTTCAGGGCATATTCTGAATATAATGAAACCTGAGACATATTCTGATTGAAGTATGATAAGCTGTCAAGCAGCTAATAACTCATTTAGAGCCGTTTTTGTCTTTCGTTTATTAATTACAAAAAGCCAAAGATGACTTTTTTAGGATATGATCTGCTTGGTGCAAAAATGAAAAATTTTAATATCATTAGTTATAATAAAACATGGCAATTTTAATCGTAGATTTTAGAAACAGAGTTTAGTCAATTGCGTTAATTGCTCGTAAGAGGGAGGTATTGTCATTGTGAAAAAAAATCACTTTCATTCTGAATGATTGTTAAAGAAAGAAGTTAGATATATTATCATAAATTCTTATTTGGGCATGCGAGGAACTACTATTCTGAGGTATGGACATAAACCACCGAAAAATTATATCTTAAACAAAAAAAATCTGTATATTTCCTTTACCTAAAACTTCCATCGTTATGAATCTTTCCTTTTATTAGGAATAATGAAGTGTGACCCAATTTAGTTGAGTACATAGTCATTTAATAATACATATGTACTGTCTTTCCATACATTTTTATTCGGCGCCATTCTGTTCCATCATAATGGATTCCTATCAATATTTTCCCAGTTTCTATCTATGGCGCTATCTTCATTCTTACCACAACTTTACCAGTTTATCTCTATACCACATTTTTAATACTTGCACAAAATTTGAAATTAATCTAAAAAGTAGTGTTTTCAAACTGATTTTTGAAATATTTTATCAGGCCATTTTGTTTTGCAGTCTTATATTCCTACCAAAATATTACCAGTTCATCTTTATATAACACTTGATTTTTGGGCAAAATTTAAGATAAATTGGATAATTACTTTTTTCAGTAATAATTTTTTAACGTTTTACTAGCCATCTTATTTCGGCATACTGGATTTTTACCAAAATATTACCAAGTCATTCCCATATGACCCTTAATTTTTGACCAAAATTTCAAGTCAATTGGGTAAGTAGTTTTTCAGCTATGCCGCCAACAAAGAGACCACATTTAAGACCATATATATATGACATATTTGATTAACGTAAAGCTTTTCAATATTTATATCAAAATTATTCTTAATATAATCTTTGTAATATAGGCTTAGTAGAAGGGAAAGGGGATCAAAAGAGCTATAAGTTAGAACATTTTCTCCGCCATTTTGGACTTTCGAGGTGCTTTAGATGGTAATAACATGGTTCACTTTATAAAATATAATATATCAACTAATTACAACTCCTAAACTGCACCTAATTTTGCATTCTTATCTCAAATTGTATTAAAAATTCAAAAATGTTTGGTGTTATTGTCCCTTCGTAAAATGTGTCGTAAGATAATTCTATAATAGTAATGGGAAAAAAAAAATTAAGTTGTAACAAATAGTGATATATTGTCACCAAACAAACTACTAATTTAAGAGGATATCGAAGTGAATTTAAATTCTCCATTCTGCTACTGTACATAAACACACATCTGCAGTGTGACAGGTCGATGTGGGTCATCGACAGAAACTTCACTTGTTTAACGAACGAGGCAGATTGTGCTTGTAGGAATTATTTGGTGGGAATTTTTGCTAGGAAGTCCTTTATTTTTGATTCTCGTTTTTTATGAAGTTTATATAGTCTAGACGAAATGAATAATAATAACACCTTTTGCCACAATATTTATATTGATTTTCCATTTTATTTAGATTTTTTAATTATACTGTATGGAAAAATTGTTCAATAGCTAAAAAATTTAAGAACAAAGACACAAAATAATATTTTGTAATCAAGCTTTAGACATACCTGACATCTACAAACGATATTAACCACAAAAATAAAGCTTGTATTAATAATGACCATAAAAAAATCGTTTAAAATGCACTGAAAATCACTTTCCTCAAGTAGACGCCAAAAAATTTGACAGTTTACCATTCATAATCCATTTACTACTTTATTCAACACGTCTTGCCAACAGAGCTTTTAAAACTAATCATTAAATTACAAATTACTTTTCCAAAATATGTAATTCTATTACAAATTACTTGTAATTTTTCATTAAAGATAGAATTATATTTCTAATTATGTTTGTTTACGTAACGTACACTATAGATAGAGCGTAATTTTAGTCTTTAGGAGGCAGGTGGGCGGCACATCCTTGGAAGCGCAAATCTTGGTTGTTTGGGGCGCTTTAGCAGTACTAATATTCAACGACAGAGGGGTGGGTTGTGAACCCCAAGCACCAGTCCGAACACGCCCTTAAACACATACCTACATTTTACTCAGCTTATTCCTACGTAACTTATTAGGAACAATAACACTTAGTAGTATGTTTGTATTTTAAATTATGCGAATTAGAAAATATAAAAACCATTTTACTTCCTTCGTAAAAGCGAACTATTGTAATCCTGAAAAATCAGTCTCCGAAATTTTTGTAGATCTTCAGTTTTTAGGGTCCCTAGTCTGTTTGCCTTTTCCCGGCATAGCTAGAAAACAAAAATTAGGGGTCATATGTGTATCATATTTGGCAAAAGTCCAATATGGCAGAACAAATGACGGCCTAGTGAAATCATAAAAAATATCACCAAAAACTCATCCTATGTATTCAATTTATTTTAAATTATGCTCAAAAATTTGGTGTGGCATAGGGAGAAACTGCTTAGGACGAATCCAATATGGTGGAACAAATGGCGCCCAATAAAAATGTTTGAAAAGACAGTATACGCCACGCAAAATTCCTTCATCTTTTACCCTTCTTTCCCCCTTTGTTACACTATATCACATTTTTTGGAACCCTCAACCGAAAAATACGTCATAAAAGCTGGATCGCCCCCCTCAAATGAATCTTTTTAACAGAGAGAAAATATAATCATAGTTCAGGAAGTAGAGTCATTTTTATTTCTTTTGAATTAGCCAAAATTTACATTGCTAGACCCGTAAATCCAAAAAAATAAAATAAAGAAAAATAAAAAATATATTTTTTAAAATATTGGCCAAAACATTATACACAGAGCAAAATTAAAAATGAAGTTTAGGATATCCTGGACAAAAATGTTTTTTCCTAAATATGATAGTTTCTTAGATAAAGCAATCGGAGTCTATAGTTAATTTTCTGCCACTGGCATCTCCACGCTACAAATCATAAAATTTTGACCCATCCGGGGACCAAATTTGTAATAATTTCACCAAAAATTATGTATTAAATAAGAATAATATATTCCTAGTGAGTAAAATTATATTATGAACATTCAGGCACATTAAATTTAACTGGTCTGGAACGTTAGTTCATAAAGTTCGTTAGCCTGCGTACAACTTGTGGATATTAAATACAGATGGAAGATACATTATTTCTGAGAACAACAGTAACGGGATTCAGTACACTTCAGCAAATTTTCCGACACCTCAGAGTGTTATGATCGCCACCGTGTTTCAACAGGAGCTTAACCAGTCACAGTAAATTTTTTTATTGAGTGGCTCTGTGTTTCGATATATCCAAAACTTTCAAAAACGTTGCTTGGTAAACTGGAATGAATTCCTTAGATAAATAGGAATTGAACATTCTCTCTGATTCTAGAGAGTGCGAGTAATGTTACAATAATTTAAAATAAACGCATCTTGTCACATACTACACAACTACTGCAAGCGAATTTAATGATTCTAAACCCCCTCACGCTCATCATCTATGGCGATAAATCACATGACGGCCCCGCTACCACCTTATTGGCGAAAGCGATGTGCCATGTTTGATATTAAACAAACACTGGATATTGTAGCTTTTGATCTCAATAGTCATTTTTAAATCGCATTTTATTAAGGATACTGCCGTCTGTGATATAAACTGTTATTTAATTTCGATGAAGCATGGAAACGGGACAAATATCTATACCCCTCAATTATTATCAATGTTATAATTATGTCAATAAAAAACATGAAATGTTATTTTCATTTATCACAGGTCGAATAATTTGATAGATAAAAAGATATTATAATATATACAAATAAATTATTCTTTAATAGCTCAGTGGTCTCTTTAATGAAGACACCGACTGCGTTGCATCGCAAAGGTTTGAAGAAAACAAAACGGCAAATAAAATGTTTATTTAGTTTGTTTAATTATATATTTAAAAATTTAATTGAATTCATATAATGTTTGTATTGTTTGAGATGTAATGTAATACAATTACTGTTCGAAAAACGTAATTAAATTAAATAATGAATACATTTTGCAATCATATTGCACATGGAGTAATTACTTGTTCGGAATTTTTTCTACCAAGCTCTTCAATTTTGACTCTCGTGTTTGAGAAGCACAACATACTATAAACGAAATATGTAATAATAATATCTTTTGCTACAATATTTATATTGATTATCCATTTTTTTATTATTATGATTATAGTGTTTCTAGTAGATGACACCGACTTGACAAGCCCCTGAATCATTTTTTGGTGGTTTTTAGTTCATAATGTCTTTTAAAAAATATATTCTGAACAAGAATTGACACTAAAATAACAAAAAAAGTACGGAAGTGTCTAACTTCAATATACTAGCCAATAACACAAATGTCACCTTACAACGACATTAGTTTAACAATGGGGAACTTTTTCTGTCCAACTGATCGTTTAATAATATATTGTTATTGTTATGTTGATTTATTTCCATACTTTGTAGTAAATTAATTTTTTAATGTTACGTTCTACATGTAAAATTTCCAAATTCTCTTCAAAAGAATGGTTTTCCTGAATTAAATATGTAGAGTAATTAGAATTTTCTTTTTGATTTTTGTAACTAAATTTGTGCTGACTGATTATTTTTACTTAAATGCTCTACTCGTTTGTCCAATACAAAATTTCGAACACGTTAAACAATTTAACTTATAAACATCAGATTTATTATGTTTTTGGTTTTTATCTTATTGTTCTTAATATGATTGGGCCTAAAAGCAATATGTATTTGGACCTTTATTTTTAAAAATATGTGATCGTTTTTTTGCAGTATAAGTTAGGGCATAAAATTGTTTATTTTCTTTTAATTACTTTGTAAGATTTTATAAAACTATATTACTGTAGTGAAAAAAAAAACAATTATATTGTTTTTCTTCAGTATTTTCTATAATTACCGCTATTTTTTTATTATATTTAAGTCTTAAGTATAACTTTCGTTACTTACAGGTATGTATCAATCTGTGAACAAAGCTATTATATGTTGATATGTTATGTATAAAAGAAAGATTACAGGTGTTGTGTATCGTGATGTCTGTATGAGATGGCTTATAGAAAATTTGAAGTTTATACTTTATTCTAATTTATTCTTGCTGTCTAAGAAATTAATGTCTTTGTTTTTTTTTCTAATTCAAATGTAAATCTTATTACTTACATTGTATAGTTAAATGTAAAACAATTTTGATCTAGAAAAGTAGATAAGCTTTCTAAGATATCTGGTTTATAAACTGGATTAACATAATTTTTTATAAGAAGTCCTTCAACTATAACACCAGAAGACGGTATACTCGGAAGTATATTTTGAACATAAAAAAATCAGTTTTGCCTTACCTGATATTATTAAATTTTTATTTTATCGTTTAAAGGAAAGCTATTTGTATACTGTTTTTAAGTTTAAAATTACAATATTTTAATGAAATATTAATTAAGAAACAACTGATATAATTGGTATATGGTTTTAATGTAATTTAATAAATGATTATATTTTAGGAGCTTGAGGATTTATTAAAAGCATTTGATATCTTCCTTGTTAGCAAAATATGCAGAGATATTTGACTATATAAACGTAAGAAGTCGAGTGTCTTAAGAATATATTGATCTTTGTTCATTACTAGGACGGGTTTTCACTTATCTACTCTTATAACAATTATATTATGGTTATTTCTTTTATTAATTGTTGATTTTACTACGAATTAGTTATTAGAGAAATGCTCGTTAATGTTATCCCATTTTTACTATCGTATTTGATAGTACATTTTTTTTGTAATAGAAGGTTGCGTATTTTGGGATGCTAACTCAACCCTTAATTGTCCCATATTGATTTTAGTATCTTGTACAATAAGATTATAACTAAAAACATTTAGCAATTTGGTTATTACTTCCCTCGTAAGAGGGAGGGTGAGTTTTTCAGATCTTCCCGTTTTAGGGTCCCTAGATGCAGAAAAACATATTTTCTCAATTTCGTCGGCCTATGTCTGTCTGTTCTCGGAACAGCTAAAAAACTACTTATCCGATTGCCTTCAAATTTTGATTAAAAATTAAGGGTCATATGGGGATGGCCTGGAAATGCTTTGGTAAAAATTCAATATGGCGAAACAAAATGGCGGCCTAGTGAAATGAAAAAAAATATTATTAAAATACTGCATACCAATTTATCTCAAATTTTGCACAATCATCAAGTATTATGTTGGAATCAACTGGTAACATTTTGGTACGAATCCAAGATGGCGGAACAAATTGGCAGCTTAACAAAATATTTAAAAATTCAGCCTGAAAAAACCGCTTAACAGATTGATTTCAAATTGTGTACCATAACTAATTGTGGTATAGGTATCAACTACTAAAATTATACTACTAAATCAAGATGGCCGAACGAAATGATAGCAAAACAAAATGTTTGTAATCGTGAAAAAAATCAGCCTCTCAGGTTTTACATATCTTCACTAGATGCCAAAATATATATTTTATCAGGCTCTTCAGTCCGTCTGTCGGTTTGTCTGTCTGTCTGTCAGTTCGCGGCATAGCTTAAAGACTACTTACCCGATTGACTTCAAATTTTTATCACAAATTAAGGGTGGATGATCTGGTAATATTTTGGTAAAAATCCAATATGGCGAAACAAAATGGCGGCCTAATAAAACGTTAAAAAAAGTTTGTATACGTGAAATAATCAACCTCTCAGGTTTTACATGTCTATACGTTTTAGAGTCCCGAGATGTCCAAAAATATGTTTTATCAATTCCGTCAGTATGTCTGTCGGTTTGTCTACCAGTTCAAAGCATAGCTTAAAAACTACTTATTCGATTGAGTTCAAATTTTGATCAAAATTTAAGAGTCATATGGGTATCTGGTAATAGTTCGGTAAAAATTCAATATGGCTAAACGAAATGAGCGCCTAGTGAGATATTAAAAAAGTTATTATTAAAAAACTACTTATCCAATTTATCTCAAATTTAGCACAAACATCAAGTATTATGTTGGAATCAAGTGGTAAATTTTGGTACGAATCCAAGATGGTGGAACAAAATGGCGGCATAACAAAATATTGAAAAAACTACATAATATCTTGATTTCAAATTGTGTGCCATAACTAATTGTGGTGTAGGTATTAACTAGTAAAACGATCAAAATACAAGAGTTCTAACCACACTACACCACAACTTGTTACGTTCTGGACGCGCGTTTCGCTAACCAAGTAAGTATAATCAGCAGATGATACAGTTTATATCATCTGCTGCGGTTAGCGAAACGCGCGTCCAGAACGTAACAAGTTGTGGTGTAGTGTGGTTAGAACTCTTGTATTTTGATCTACCTTCCACCACAGGTTCCGGTGTTAGGACCTAGTGAAACTAGGTTACTAATTCAAGATAGCGGAACAAAATAACGGCCAAATAAATTGTTTGTAATCGTAAAAAAAATCACCCTCTCAGATTTTACATATCTTTTCATTTTAGTGTCCCTAGATGCCAAAAAATATGTTTTATCAACTCCATCGTTCCGTCTGTCGATCTGTCTGTTAGTCAGTTCGCGGCATAGCTTAAAAACTACTTACCAAATTAATTTCAAATTTTAGTCAAAAATTAAGGATCATATGGGGATAACTTGGTAATATTTTGGTAAAAATCCAATATGGCGGAACAATGTTTAAAAAATTATTATTAAAAAAAAACAATTATCCAATTTACCTCAAATTTTGCACAAAAATCAAGTGTTACATAAGAATGAACTGGTAACATTTTGATAAGAATCCAAGGCAGCAAAAAAAAATAGCAGCCTAATAAAATATTTAAAAAATCAACCTGATAATACTACTTCTTCAATTAAATTTATATTTTGCAGAAAAATTAAATATGAAAATGGAAAAAGCTGGTCCGAATTCAACATGATGTAACAAAATGGTGATGTGTCAATGTAAAAACTGCTTATTGAATTTATTTTAAGCTATTCTCAAAAGTCAAGTGTGGCATAGGTAGAAAGAAACTGGTAGAATATTGGTAGGAATCCAATACAATGGAACAAAATTGCTCCCAATAAAAATTTTTCAAAAAAACAGTATATATAACATATATATACTGTGACCATGTATTAAACTAAATTGGGTCACACTTCACTATTCCTGACAAATCGAAAAAAATCAAATCGACGGAAGTTCCGGTTAAAGAAAAGTTACCGATTTTTATTTATGTTAATATAGTCTCTAATACTTCTCAACCTATATGACCTCTTGTTGATGTATCAAAAATGTCAAAGTCTAAACAAGAAAACCTATAACTAAGTTCATTGTGGATTATTTTACGGTAAAATAAATATCTATTATTGGATCGAATTTTTCTTTTCTTGGCCAATCCACTTCCTTAGCCCGTAGTATTGAGCTGTTCTAACAGACTTGCTGTTGTCGCTTTTATACTTCAGATAAAACCACTGACTTCAAGCACTAATTGAAAAACCAAATGTTCCATGTACACACTCGTGATCTAAGAAGAAGTTTAAAATACCGCAAGGCCAAAAAACCCGTTGAAGCTTGTAACAAATATTAAACAGAGTTAGCCGTTATTTGATGGAAATCCATTTTAACTAAGTAAATAAAAACACTGTTTTTTTACAAATTAATTGAAAATTTTAAAAAAGGCGTTTTCAATTAGTTTGTTAAAATGAATTTTCGCCAAGTAATGGCTAAATCCGTGAATATTGCGAAATATTAAAAAAAAAACATGAAATGGTCTTTTATAAACGATCGGACAATTTAAACGACATGTTTCGTCGTTTAAGGGGAAGAAAAAAACAGTATAATATTTCTGGCAATAGTCCATTAGAGTGTGCGATAAGGTACGGAAAATACGAACTTCCTCTATAAAGGGGAAGATAAATTGAACATAACGTGTCAAAATGTTCTGCTTATGCTTTACTAAAGTAAAATGCAGCAAATTATATTTAAAAAATAATCTTTGGGGGCGATATAAGTGCATTCTAAACGTTACATATACCGGGTGATAGATAACGAAATCACTGCCCATCCTGTCATTTTCTAAGTAAGTAATATATTGAATTCAAAATTTGTCACGGCTCCGATGCAACAATTGACTGTCGCATCCTATAAAAAAATCGGTAAATTTCCTATACCCAGAACTTCCCTCGTGATGTTTTTTTCAATTTGTTAGGAATAGTGAAGTGTGACCCAATTTAGTTTAGTACACTTACAATATTAATGGGTACCATTGTGTTCCATCATACTGGATTCCTACTAATATTTTACCAGTTTGTTGCTATCTATGCCACACTTTACTTTTGGGCATAATTTAAAATAAATTCAATAAGCAGTTTTTACATTGATACAAACGGTCGTTTTGTTACGTCATGTTGAGTTCACTTTACCCCATTTTCACATTTAATTTATATGCAAAATTTAAAATCAATTGAACAGGATTTTTTTACGTTGATTCTTTATAAATTTTATTTGGCCGCCATTTTGTTTCGTCATCTTAAATTCGTATCACAACTTTGCCAGTTTATCTCTATATCACGCTTAATTCTTGCACAAAAATTGAAATTGATTTAATAAGTAGTATTTTCAGGCTGCTTTTAAATATTTTATAGGGCCGCTGTTTTGCTTTGCTATTTTGGATTCATATCAAAATGTTCCAGTTCATTCCTACATAATACTTGATTTTGTGCAAAATTTGAAGTAAATTGAATATTTAATTTTTTAGTAATCATTTTTTTAACATTGTTCCGCTATATTGGATTTTTGTCGAAATATTACCAGGTCATCCCTATACGACTTTTAATTTTTGACTAAAATTTGAAGTCAATAGATAATAGTGAGTAGTTTTGCTATGCGCTATGCCGCGACTGACAAACAGACAGGCAGACAGACCGACAGACGGACGGACGGAGTTGATAAAATATATTTTTTGGCATCTAAGGACGCTAAAACGTGAAGATATGTAAAACCAGAGAGGGTGATTTTTTTCACAATTACAAGTGTGTAAAAGTGTGTCAATTCAAGATTCAGTTTTACTAGTTGGTCCCTATACCACAATTATTTATGGCACACAATTTGAAATCAACCCATTATGTAACAGGGTTATAGATCTAGATCGAACATTATAATTTTATAATAATTAAATTTATTTATTTTAAATGTAGCGAGCAATCCTGTCACATTACCGAAATTATCTAAGATGTAATAAGTAAAATCAAAGGTACTGTAGGTTCCTTCGTGAATTATAATTTACAATGTTATCAAATATAATTGTTAGTATAAATTAATTAAATATCTTATCTCGCCAATTCAGCGGTCATATCTCGAACAGCAACCTTCTTCTTCTTTAAAATAATTATTCTAACAAACAGCTGATGTGGGGTTTATGAATTTAAATAAAAAATTTGGTTAATAAAAAAACAACTTAAACATCTATTAACAAAAATACAAAGATGTGAATTACTGTATAAAAATAATACTTAAAATGAATAACACAAATATGTTTAAATCTAAATTAAAATCTAGAAATTGACAGAATTTACTTAAAATTCCCAATCTTAGAACAAAAGAAAAAGAAAATAAACATCTTTAAATAAACCATAAATTTAAGTCTTGAAAATACGTAAAAATTACTCCCCGAATGAGCACTAAAATCAAAATAAGATATCTTCGATAATACCTCAACTTTGACGACCCACTGTATATGTAAAGCCCCATAAACCATCACAAAAGAAGAATTTAAAATCAACTAGAACAACTAGTACTATGACACAGACTAACTCTTGTTTTAGAAATCAGAAAAAAGGTCGACACCTAATATGACGAGAACTGCCCCCCTTGAAAGCCTCTTATTGGCTAGAATGCGAAGCGTCGTCATAGACGTATCCTGATCCCTTAATTAATAAATACTTCATAGGTGTCACCTAGAGTTCTACTCTCACTTATGTGAGAATTGTATTAAATTGAAATATAATTATATTTTTCGTCTAGATAAGATAAAAGTATCTTCTATATAAATGTCCAAAAATTTAAACTAACTATCAGCATTTTGGATCAAAAAGACCATGGCGAAAAAAAAAGAAAGGCAAAGAAAAACCCTTTCAGCCAATTTTTTTTGAAGGGAAACGATGCTTTCCAAAAAAAACATGGCCTTTTTGCAAACGCCTGTGTTATGAAATATTGTATCGTATTTTTAATATAGTAAATTGACAATTTATTATAATTAAATTGAACCATATAAATTGGATAAGGAGTTTTTTAATCATATTTTTTTTAACATTTCACTAGGCCGCCATTTTATTTCGACATATTGGATTTTTACTAAAATGTTACCAGATCATCCCCATATAACTCTTAGTTTTTCATCAAAATTTGAAGTCAATCGGGTAAGTAGTTTTTAAGCTATGCCGCGAACTGACAGATAGATAGACCGACAGACGCACCGAGGGATTTAATAATACATATTTTTTGGCATCTAGGGACGCTAAAACGTGAAAAAATGTAAAACCTGAGAGGGTGTTTTTTTCACGATTAATGTTACCAAGTCATCCCCATATGACCCTTAATTTTTTACCAAAATTTGAAGTCAATCGTGCGTTTTTCAGCTATGCCACGAAAAGACAGAGACAGACGGAATTACGAACTCACTGACAAATCAGCATCCCAAAATTTGAACAAGGTTTGATGTTTCATAATCTTTATTTTCATTAAGATTGCACTCTAATTTACAGAAATGAAATTTTATTTGCTAGAAGATTTTGCATCGGGGTCAAAGAAAATGTGGTTTTTTAATCCTAAGTTGGTAACACTCTGTGGAAAAACCAAATTACCTGATTTTATTCGGAAATACTTTAAGTTAAAGTTAAATGTCCAGCAAAAGATTTATTTCTTGACTCATTCGGCTATCTTCTTTCATCTCTAAACTTCGCATTTTAAATAAAACGACATTTATTTTTAAATAACCAAAATAAAATAAAGAAATTTGTCATATGACATTATGTAAACAGATGTTTTTGGCAGTGACATTTACAATATTTTTTGGATCAGTAAAATTGTGAAAGATACTGCAGACGTGAATAAAATCGGTGCCATAATAGAAGAAGGACTTAATTAAAGTTATATGAGCCGTACTTTAGGATTTCCATGGTCCAGGGTCCAAGACGTTTGGAATATAAACCTAGAGACAGGGAATCTAACCAGAAGGCAAGGATCTGGAAGAAAAGATCAACCACTGCAGCTGGTGATGGTATGTCATCTTGCCTTCTTAGGAGATCAAAAATCTAGTAATATGTTACTAAAACAAGGTTGTAGAAAAATATTACGTGGAACAAATGTTACTACTCGCGTAGACCGACGACAGGGCCTTAGCTGCTTCTTAGCTCCGGTCAGGTACGACCTAGATTTGTGAAACTGCATGTAAATTGGACAGTACAACCGTGGAATAACCTACTATTTGCGGATGAATCGAGAATCTGTATACTGTCACGGGATGGAGAAAATGCCCATAGATGTATTGAAAATCTGGTTTATGAAGCTGACACTTCATTTGCCGCTTTACATAGGGAACAACTCGTGCGATTGTATAATTCTTGACCACATATTGCACAAGTATTGAGTGAGTTTCTTAATTGGGTTGTGCTTCGAATGCCTGCATGTAGTCCTGATTTAAACTCCGTCGAACGTTTTTGGGATGAACTAAAGTGATCCGTTTGTCGTTGTCATGTTTGGCAAAGAACTTTACTAAAACTAAGGACATTATTAAGGCGAGAAAAATCAAGCTATTGCTCGAAAAAAATGCATACCCTGTTCATTCGATGCCACGAAGACTCCGAGCTGTTATTGCACCTAAAGGTGGAAACTCGCGTTATTAAAAATTTTAAATATTTAATTGTTTTTTTTTAAAAATTACTGGATCGAAATTGAAATCGTATTGAAAATAAAAAAGTACTTTTGAGTATTTTTGAATGGCGGTTATTTTTGTCAGTCAAGTGTGGCATAAGTAATAGTTGGTAAAACATTGGTAGGAAATATGGTGGAAAAAAAGAGTCCACAATAAAAATGTTTGAAGACAGTATGTGTAACTAAATGACTATCTATCGACCTAAATTGAGACACACTTCGCTATTCCTAATAAAAGGGAAGATTCATAAAGAGAGAAGTTCCGGGTAAAGGTAATAGCCATTTTGTTCCGCCAATTTAGATTCGTACGAAAATGTTACCACTTTATTTTAATATCAGACCTGATTTTTTGTGCAAAATTTGAAATCAACCGAATAAGTAGATTTCTCAGGTTGATTATTTTACATTTTATTATGCTGCTATTTTATTGCGCTATATCAACTTATTACCAAAGTGTGGTAACATTTGATAATAAGTTGATCCCTATACAACGATTTTTGTGCCAAATTATAAGTGAATTGAATAAGTTGTCTTTTACGTTGTTTTTTAAACGTTTTATTAGGTAATCATTTTGTTCCGCCATATTGCCAATTCATCAATGTGTCACATTGGATTTACATTTTGAAATTCAAATCAGTTTCAATAGGTAGTCTCACACTGTTTTTTAAAACTTTTTATTAACCCACTGTATTGTTCCGCCTTACTGGACTGGAAAATGCTACCAAAACATCCTTGTATATGTCTTGGTTTTTGTGCAATATTTGAAGTTATTCGAATAAGTACTTTTTTCAGGCTAATTTCTTAAACATTTTAAGTAGGAGGTCAATTCAGTAAGTAGTTTTTTACACAAATCTCCAAAATGCAAATGAGTGAGTTCAGTATAAACAACCTGATTAATTTTCTAGAGGGCTATGTCTGACAACGCCAAATTTAATTTAATTGTATCTTCTACGTTAAACCGAATTTGCCGGTAGTAAAACCCAATTTTCCTATGAATATTTGACAGTTTGACACCCATTATATTGGAGGAAATTTACATGTCCATACTTAAAACGAATAAAATGTGAAAAACGACTAAAAATTTTACCTCAAAAATCACATATAACGTACCGTTTTTTTACTGCACATTTTTATAAATCGGAACAGTATTTTCCGTCAGCATACAAAGATCTCTCGGGATATTCGGAGCTGGCAAATAACTTAAAAAAAATCATACAGATGCGACTTGCAAACTTTTTTGGTGGAATTTTCCGTTATTGATGACATATATTTCGAATTGGAATGGCAATTTGTTATTTTTCGGTTTAAAACAGATATTTAGAAAAACCGTATGTTCTATTCGCAGAGAAAATCATTTGTGTAGCTCATATACAAAAATATATCTACGTATGAAAATGAATGCAGACAGTTCGAGCCCTTTCCGTTATTTTATCAGAAGGGAAAAAAGCAATTTTTCTTTAAGTAAATTTGGTTTATTATATTTTTCTGAAAATTAGGAGAGAGGTAAATGTATATATATATATATATATATATATATATATATATATATATATATATGTATATATATTTCTCCCACGACAACTTATGAAAATATTTAAGAGATGATGAGTCAAAGCAAAGCCTACTTTTAAGAGGGTATGGAAGTGAATTTAAATGATCGATTCTGCAAATAAATCACATGATTTCTGCTGTATGATACGTCAACATGGGACACCGACAGAAACCTCATTAGTCTAGGGAACGAGCCGAATGCTCAGCCAAATACAACATATGGCGGTCGACCTCGAAAAACGCCTCGTCGTTTAGTAACATAACCGTCGCTGTTGTTTGGAAAAGAGTTAATATACACTTGATTTTTGGGCATAGTTTAAATTCAAATAAGTAGTTTTTAATATTTCTGCAAAATTTTAAGTCAATTGAATAAGGTTTTTTATATTGATTTTTTAAAAAAAATATTTGGCCGCCGTTTTGTTCCGCTATCTTGAATTCATACCATAACTTTACCAGTTTATCTCTATATCACACTTAATGCTTGCACACAATTTGAAATTAATCTAATAAGTAGTGTTTTCAGGCCGCCATTTTGTTTTTTGCTATCTTACATTCATACCAAAATGTTACCAGTTCACTCCTATATAACACTTGATTTTTGTGCAAAATTTGAGGTAAATTGGATAATTAGCTTTTTCAGTAATATTTTTTTAACGTTTCACCAGGCCGCGTTCTCAAAATATGAAATTTTTGTAATTTTTATAGCCCCTAAAAATATGACACTCAAAAGATAATCCCGCGAAACATTGACCTAAACTATTTCTAGTGCAAATTTGATACCACTCAGTTGAGCCGTTCTCAAGTTATCGTGCCCGCAAATTTTGTTTACAAACAAACACACACATATACCACATTTGTTTTTACTTCCCTCGTAAAAGTATTGTAATCGTGAAAACATCACCCTCCAGATATTTACGTTTCAATGTCCCTAGATCCACAAAACATGTTTTTTTGGATTTCGTCGTTCTGACTGTCTACCTATTCCCGGCATAGCTAAAAAAACTACTTACCCAATTAACTTCAAATTTTGGTCAAAAATGAAGGTAAAATTTCAAAAAACAAAATGGCGGCCTAGCGAAATGTTAAAAAATTATTACTAAAAACTATTTATCCAATTTACCTCAAATTTTGCACAAAAATTAAATATTACATACTTGTAGAATTTTGGTACGAATCCGAGATGGCGAAACAATATGGCGGCTTAATAAAATAATAAAAAAATTCCGCCTGAAAAAAAACTGCTTAATAGATTACTTTCAAATTTTGTCCAAGAATTTATTGTGATATAGAGCTGAACTGTTAAAACTGTGGTACGATTCAAGATGGCGGAACAAAATGACGGCGAAATAAAATTTTTATATTGCGAAAAAAATCATCCTACTAGATTTTACATATCTACACATTTTAGCGTCCCTAGATGCAAAAATATTTTTTCTGAATTCCTTCGGTCTGTCTGTCTATTTGTCAGTTAGCGGCGTAGTCAAAACTTACTTACTTCAAATTTTGGTCAAAAATTAAGTGTCATATAAAGTCAGCCTGGTAACAATTAGGTAAAAATCCAATATGGCGGTCTAGCGAAATGTTTAGAAAATATATTACTAAAAACCTAATTATCCAATTTACCTCAAATTTTGCACAAAAATCGAGTATTAAATAGGAATGAACTGGTAACATTTTGGTATGAATCCAAGATAACAAAACGACGGCCTGATAAAATGTTTAAAAAATAGCAAGCATTAAGTGAAATGGTAAAATTGTGGTACGAATTCAAGATGGCGAAACAAAATGGCCTACAAATAAGATGTTTAAAAATCAACGTAAAAGATTTTTTTGTTCAATTGACTTCAAATTTTGCTTAAAAATTATGCGTGATATAGGAATAAACTGCTACGTAATCAGCATGATGGAACAAAACGGCGGTCTTAGAAATAAACAGTATAGAAACTACTTATTCAATTAAAAATTATGCTCGAAAATCAACTGTGGCATAGGTAGAAACTGGTAAAATATTGGTACGAATCCACTATGATGAAACAAATTTGGGGCCCAGTAAACAATTTTAAAAGACAGTATATATTGTTACTATATATAATATACTTAATATACTATTAAGACTATGTGCACAATTAAATTGGGTCGAACTTCGCTATTCCTAATAAAGGGAAAACTCCTAACGAGGGAAGTTCCGGGTTTGTCTAAAGGTAGTGTTCTAGGTTCTCTAAACACTTTCGGACATTTTTGCAATCACAATACTTCGCCAATATATTATATATTATGTAAATACTTATATGGGCTTTTATATGGAGAAGTAAATATGTCACACAAATCATGAACGCACAGGGCGCAGAAGATGTAGCCTGAACGCCTTTTGAAATGTTCCAATAAAGATATATGGAAGTTTTTATTTTTACGTTGCGCATCAATTCTTGGTCTAAATAATTTACCTGACGTTTTATGTTCGTCGATGTCCTGTTGATATATGCAGGGTAAAACATAAAGTTATGTTTTTTTCTCCAAAGCTTGACAATTACATGGGGCTTTCCAAGTAAGTGAAAATGAGATATACCTATTTTTGTAGACTAAAGCATCTTTTCTATATTGGTTTTTGGTGAACACATTTTCGTGTTTTGTTTCGAGAATTCCCATAATTGGCATTACGATTATTTTTGCTTACTACCGGATAAACACTAAAGCAAAGCAGTTTCCAGGTTTCTGATGTCGTTTTTATAGACGTTGTCCAAGCATGTCTTAACAATGTTTAATAGATTTATATCCGTTGTCTTTTCGGGTCATCCCTTTCGCGTACTTTGATTACATTCAAAAAAATCGTTTATAATGCCTGCTTGATGTGGCTTTGCATTGTCCTCTATAAGCACAAGTGTGCCACATCATACATTAATTCCTTCGAAAGGTGTATGAGCAAGATATTTTTCTCTATATTTAGATTTTAATGCATTGCAAACAAATATATAACATCACACAGTTTACTTAATATTAGCATATTCTTTTTTTTTTCTCCTTGGCAATTTTATATACATATTTTTGCATTGAAGGCATCGCTTTTGAATGATTTTTTTTATTATTATTCTTTACTGGGTGTTACACTTACTAACCGCGCAACTCGCAAACCTTATTTTTGTCTATCTGAAAAGGTACAATTAACCAAAAATATTTCTTTTACTTTCCTTTTTTTTTACATATACCTCCTTCTTTCCTTTATGGTCTCCTTTGGATATATCAATGCTAGGTCACTTTTAAATACTTTTAATGAGTTTACAACATATTTGCACAATAAATCGCTACGATACTCATGGATGTCTCAAAAACTTGGTCGCACGTATTAAAATAAATGACAATATCTTAAACATTTACGATTAGGTCCTGCTTCGCCAAGACCTGCCCAGGAGAAGAGGTAGTGGATTTCCGGTGTATTTAAAAAGATCATTTAACTTTATTGTTTTTCTTAGTGAAATTATAAAATTTGTTGAGCAAATGGATAGAAAGCAATGGATAGAAATTAGAATTCAAAGGAAAAAGTTATAGGTAATATTTATCGTCCCCTTACTCTGACTTCATGCTAATTTTAGGCGATTTTAATTTAAATGTGTTCGATTTAGATGGAAAAACGTTGCTATTGCTAAATACTGTTACACAGTCTTGCAATCTTAAGCCGCATCTCTGATCGATTAAATTTTTTGTAATACTGTTGATGTTACTCAGGTATTAGAGATTGAAATATCTGATCATATGTTGACATACTGCCATGTTAACTTTTCTATGTTAGATTCACCATTGAATTACAATTTTACCTACAGACAGATGAATAATATTAATCACTGCCATGGCACCTTTTGTATAAAATGAGAGATAGTGACAGTAAAGTCGATTTTTTTACGTCAAGCATTCCAGAAATTATAAATATTCTTGCCCCAATAAAAAGAGTTAAAGGTAATAAGAAACCGTATCACACGTGGATTGCATCTAATATACGTTCAATATAAAAAGTAAGAAAAAACATTAAATAAATTTGGACAAAGAAAAAGTGTAACTAGTTGAGGTTATTATAAGCAACTCCGAAATTTTACTACTACAGCTATAAAATTAGAAAAAAAACTATTTAAATTATAAGTATAACATTTATAATCAAAAAAAAATGGCAGGAGCTAAATAAATTAAATATTTTTAAACGAGGTAAAATAGGGTTTTTTGAATCCTTAACAAATCTAAACGAATTAAATATATATTTTTCTGGAATTACTACGAATTATAATAAACCTGCCGAGAATTTAATTGCATTTTATATAAACACCTCAATATTTTATTTTACTCTAGTAGCGTTTGACATAGTAAATCACGAAATTTTGGTCTTTATTTTAAGGTACGTGGGTTTTAGTAGGAGTGCTATAAGTCTTGGTTTATCTTTTTTGCTGGATCGAATGCAGCAAGTTGTTTTTGATAAAAATACCTCCGAATCTTTCAACGTTACAACAGTATACTGGGTTCCGAGTTATATAGAATTTACATTTCACAATTTGAAAAATCTCTAGAATTTGGTAACTAGCACATGTACACTGATGACTCTCAAATTGATTTTCCTTTTAAACCTTCTGAAGTGGATATTGCCAATTTTCTCATATATATTATTTAGAAATAAATCCTATGAAAAGCCAGGAATACCTTATTACAAAATCTTCATTTTATCCTCTGCGAATCTCTTGTCGCCATTAAACTTTTTTAATAGTATTTATAGACCTTATTTAAATACCTTAGACGCAAATAGATTCCAAAAGTTACAAAATTCTTGCTTAAGACTAATATTTGGAATTCGACAACATATGTATATAACATAATTTAAAGCCATAAAATGGCTAAATATACACAACAGACGCATTTTACATTCGAGTTGTTTTTACTACAAAGTTTTAAAATATAAATCTCCTCCTTATCTTTTATATCGAGTTGGTTGTCGAATGGACACAACAGATATACGTAGTAAGAACATGTTGACCAAACCATTTCCAACCAAGTTTATAATTATATGCTATATGGACTATATAGCCCTCCTCTCTCTCCTTTTCCTTCCATTTATTTCCTTTTTTTCTCTTCAATTTAATATATCTGATATTACTGTTTTTCTTACCTAGCTATTCTATCTTAATATGATATATTTAGATGTATCAATTTGTTACTAACTAGATTTACATTGGTTATAACGGCATCCAATGTGAGCATTTTTTGCCCACGTGGGAGGCTGGAAACAAGCCATTTAACCCTTCCTAAAATTAATTTTTATTCTGATATTGTTATATGATTGTACTTATGTTTTGGGTTAATAAACTCACACCACCTCAAATACCATTCAAACATAATCAGCTTAGAACTGAGAAAGTTTTGTTAGTAATGAGTTAATTGGATAGTAAATACGGCACGACAAGGGTTGATAAAAACTAAAAACCACATTCAAGTTTAAATTGAGTCACATTCTTAAATAAAAACAAAGGATTTAATATTATTTTATTCCTGAATATTTAATTAACTTGAATGTTTCTTTTTACCTCAATGACAGTAAAAACTTTTGTTTCGTTTCAGATAAAAGTCATCTGCGAAAACACAAAAAAGGTATAATAGTAAAGAAAAGTGGAAAACTCGGTAATAAAAGGCAAGAATCACCCGCCAATAGGTATTGCAGTTGTTCAACGAAACTTTGTAACTGTTGTCGGGAGTTTAACATTCCAGTGGTGGCTTTGAGAGGGCCAGGGTGTGCCACTTTGCAGTACCTCAATGGAGACCGACTCGCTATATCTATGAGTTTTGGTGAACGTATACTCACCAACACAACAATATCAAGTAAGTACGTTTAGCAAATATATTAACATTAAAACATTAAGATAGGTGACTTAGTTATAAATACGTTTTAGTTATAACCTACTTTTCGCTTCAGAAAAACATTATATATATATATATATATATATATATACAGCGTGTAACAAAACTAAGGAAACGGCGAAATATTTCAGGTACCGCTTACCTAAATTTAATAGAAATATTAAAGTAATGCCGTATCCAATGACGAGTTTCGCATTGCTGCCAAGTTTACCATTTTTCTGTTATAAAAGGAAAATTATTTTTTATAATTTTATAACACCCTATATTATATTACTTTTTAAAATATGCGTAAAATTCTCAATACTTTTTATGAAGAGCATTTTTTATGAAAGTCAACAGTTTTTGCGAAAATGAGGGTCTAATATCCGTAATTTAATGCATTACCTTTTATTAAAATACCTGCACACAAAAGGTTACCTGATATGTTTGACAATTTGAGTTTTGTTGATGGAAAATGGATCGTTTAACTTAAACCTAAAGAATTGAAATTTTAATTGTACTGAGTTATGAGGATGGAATGCGAAACCTGCAAGAGGTTTGTAACATTTTTAATGACAAATATCCTAACAGATCCTAACTAAATCTACCATAAGTAAAATGAACAAAAATTTTCGTGAAACTGGCAGACCGAAAAACACAACAATTCCACATCTTGCTACCAAAACACTAGCAAGAGAAAATGCAACAAACAAAAAAGTTAATGAAACTAAGTAAGGTGTTTAAAATGTTGTCCATTTATTTCCTGACAGAAGGCCAAATACTGTCGGAAATATTTACTACATTAAAAAGAATGCCAGCCTCCTCGATTCATCTCTATTCGATTTCTATTCGCTCCTTTAAATCCTCAAGGTCATTGGGCTTAGTTTTATACACCACAATTTTAAGGTGTCCCCACAAAAAGTAGTCGAAGGATGTCAAGTCCCGAGGCCGAGGTGGCCACTCTATTGTACCCTTACGACCAGTCGATCTTCCAAAAAAAATTGTTTTAATACCCCTAATATACATTCCGAGCAAAATGCGGTGGAGCACCATCCTGCTGAAATCTAAATCATATTTTATCATTTGGTGCACGATTACCTAAAACAACAAATTCGATAAAAAAAAGTTGCTTCGTCAGAGAAAATAATGTGATTGACAAAATTTAGATTTGCAACGTTCCATCATGATTTACCAAAATTACAAACGGCTATCGTGATCATCCTCAGAGAGTTCTTGCACTAAAATTATTTTGTATGGACGAAACATTTCGGTTTTCAGAAGTCGGTCTACGGACATGTGTGAGACGTCATTTTCTATTCCTAAAGTTCTGGTAGAAAGGTGGAGATTTTCTGATAAACTGACTAAAACATTCATAGCCTTATCACCTTCTGTTGCGTTTTTAGGTCCCCAGAACGTACAGCACCTTTAACCCTTCGAGTTTTACGAAATTTTTTGTTAATTTTTGTTTACAGTAGATTCAGTTATTGGATTTCTGTTAGCATATTTGTCATTAAAAATGTTATAAACATCTTGCAGGTTTCACATTCTATCCCCATGGTGAAATTAAAAATTCATTTCTTTGGGTTTCAGTTAAACGATCCCTTTTTATAAACCAAAAAAACTGATGTTCATGTCAACCCTGTTGACTTTAAAAAGTAATATATTATAGGGTGTTCTAACACAAAAAGGTTTCCTTTTATAACAAAAAACATATATATATATATATATATATATATATATATATATATATATATATATATATATATATATATATATATATATATATATATATATATATATATATATATATATATAAATATATATATATATATATATATATATATATATATATATATATATATATATATGTAAATATATACAAACATATATATATATATATATATATATATATACTTATTTAATTAAGAAAAAATATCAGTATTTATTATTGGTATTATACAATATAACAATTAATCAAAAACAAACAATAGATGTACTTCAAAAAGGTTTTTTTTTGTCTCGAAAAGATATACTTGGCATTAAATGTTTTTAAAATGCAATATCTGTATATTGGCCGGTTGCAGAAAGCTCAATTAAAGTTTAGAATGTTTAACGGAATGTCAAATTTGACAGCGATATTGCATTAAAGAAACAGTAAACTATTATCAGTTTATTTTCGGAATTGCGCCGAATACAAATTACTACTTGCCTATAGAAACGCCACTGGCAAATTAGTTTACTTTAGCAATAATAAAATCTATAATGTGCAAATTAGTTTTAATGGTTTTTACCCTCTTTCTAAAGCATTTGGAATGTGTCAGCAATAAAGCAACAAAAGAAATATATACATACAAAAATGTATTAGAATTTATAAGATAATTTTAATAAATATTTTATAATATCCCACAAATTATATTATTTGGTGAATAATATACATGCATAATGACCTTTACGGGTTTTTGACTTTGTAACAATTAATTGAAGACACTTGTTTTTGACGTGTTTACGAATTGGCCCTATTCCGTTATTTAATTATTTTTTTATATCTGGCAATTTCCACTCTTTTTAAAAAAGATAATTAAATACATACATACGGTGGATCAAGAAGTAATTACCAAAAATTTAATGGCAGGTTCTAGTCAAAAATATGAATAATGATCTATATAAACGTTTGCCTACAGGCGCCTTGTGTTCGGTAAACAGGCACTACCATTAAAGTATAGTCTTTCAAACTTCATAAACCTTTCTATATTAACCTGTATTTTCAGTTTAAAACGTAGACCGAAATAAATAATTAATATCATAAATACTGAAATTCATCTATAAATAAAAAAAATGGTTGACACTGCTTTCTCTGCAGCCAATGCTGCTCACAAGGTGCCACTTAAAATCTCGCTTCTATGGGTTTTTACTGAATAGAGATGAGATAGTGACAGATGTGATTCTTTACAACATACCAGGGGCATGCGGTGAAATTTTAAGAAAGGGAAGCAATTTTTAGAAACTTACTTATTTGTAATGTAATTCGATTCTTCGATCATTTTTTGCAAATTCGTCAATGACCTCATCATAAAAACGTCGATGCTCCGACATATTTTGGAGAAGTTTATTTTCAATGGACAACAGCGATGTATGCGAAAGTCTCTCCTGCCCCGTTGAATTTCTCACGAAATTTTTTATACGTTTAAGTGTTGAAAAATTGCGTTCTACTGACGAACTTGTGGCAGGTATTGTCCAGCTCCTTGTCTTTTAAAAATTGCATTCGTTACTTAGCGTTATTTTTTGCGCTAATGTCATCATTTTCGTAAATCACTTTTAGTTCAGATCGCAGTAATACTCGGTCGAAGAACTGGCCATAATGAAGAAGAAGAGATTTAAACGCATCTTCTGGAAAAGGTTTTCCTTTAAATGCATCAAAATTGAAAGCTCGAGGAATTTAAAATCATTTAAACCGTTAAATCTATAGTTTATTTGTTGCTGAATTTGATCGATTATTTCATAAAAGAGGCGTCTGTATGACGTTTGAACATCTCCCACCTTGTCTGTTCGAAGACGCTTGGCTTGTGGCTCTACATTTAACGTCATCGTTTTCTCCCAAAATAGGTAAAAGTCGTCTCTTTTTTGGCTTAAAATCATCCACTTTTTTTAGGCAAAAAGCAATATCATTTGTTTTAGTTTGTAATGTATTAAAAACATTGTCCGAGAATGGAAATATTTCTGAAAATATGTTCAACAAATAATTAAAATTAAAACCTCGTTTCAAACAGTCCAAAAACCCCCTCGAACTATTTATTGCTTCTGAGTCCCACGTTTCATTATTTTTTATTATATTCTCAAATAGTTCAATCAGTGATTCACGATTTTCAGATACTGTTAACACAAGTCTTCCATTATAGTTCCACCTAGTAGGAGCTACTTTGGGCAATCGTTTGTGGACAATGAAGTCCAAAGCTTGTGTACGTTTTGTTGACTTGGAAAAAAAAGCAGCCATGTCACTTAAAGTAACGAAAAATACTTTACACTCTTTAATGTGATTGATGGACTGGCATAAAACTAAATTTAATTTATGAGCAAAACAATGCACAAACACAGCACTTGGGAAAGTTTCTCGAACTTCAGCTTGCAGACCCCCTAATTGTTCTGCCATCACTGCAGCTCCACCATAGCTTTGAGCAACTAATTTTTTCTCTCCATTAATTTCTTTAGTAACGTTATAAACTACGGTATATAATGCATCTGCTGTACAATTTTCGGACACATTCTTAAAACCTAAAAATCGCTCTTGAATACTTCCGTCTGTTTTAACGTAGCGTATTACTATAGATAATTGGCTAAAATTAGTGATATCAGTTGTTTCGTCCAGAACAATAGCAATGAACCGCGCCTCGTCAATCTCCTGCTTAATTCTTTTTAGAATAATGGTTGCAACAGCGGAAATTAAATCATTCTGGATTCGATTCGACGTTCCGCGAAAAACGCTAGACTATTCTAAATGATTTTTTAAGCAATCATCATATTTAGCCATTAAACTAAGTAAAACTTGAAAAGTGTCCTCTATTTGAAGAAACCCTTTTTTCGTCATGAGCTCTAAATCCCAATTCGTGCTGTCCTAGAAAACAAACAACATCGATAAGTCTTCTTAATATTTGCCTATTTTTATCGACTCGTTCATTGTGTTGGCGGTGACTAATTTCCAACTGTTTATTAAGGGCGTGTTCAATTCTGGTTTTGCCGAAGACTTTTTTTTTATGACGGCCTGTAAATGCGCTTTGGACATAATATGTCTTTTTACAGCTTTATGGAAATTGTTTAAATCTGAAAAACCAGTTTTATTCCAGAGACCTTTTTCATTTTTCGAAAGTAAACATGGCCAACAAAATAATTTACTTATATTTTCACACCCTGTTAGCCATTTAAATTGTTCGTATTGTTTTTCCGGATAAAAATGTCTAATACAGTTTTTCATTTTTGTGGTTAAATTTTTCATAGGCGGTTTTGCCCTTCCTTTGGAAATTATTTGAAGCTTATCAACGAAGTTTAATGTTGAAAATCCCTTTATTATTAAGACACACACCACACATTCACACACACTCTTCTTACTAAATTCTCCAACATTTTCAACGTTATTACCGACAGCCGAAGTTGCCAGTATTTGCATGTCCACGTCCGTATTATTGTCTTCCATATCGCACCATGCACGACGCGACGTACGTATCACACAACACACGGATAGCCGTTCAAACAAAGAACCTACTCCAACGATAGCTTCCGCCATCACTTAAAACAGGCGACTGAAATGAAAAATTGCAAACAGCCGGTGTAAAATTCAATAACCTCTGGCTCGATTCACAGGAAATTAAACATACAGGACTTGGCTGCAAAGAAGCTAGCGGCCCGCATAGGTTCTATTCGATATTCTATTGTGGCTGGGTCGGAGTCAAGGCTGCATTTATTATGGGCTTGATAATTAAGATAATATTTTAGCATTTTTAATATAAACTAAATTAATGATTTCCTATTTCAAAAATTACATTTTAGAAGATCTTTTGTAATTTTTTTTGGGCAAGCACTGCTTCCCTTGCTTCCATGGACTGCACGTCCCTGCAACATACTGTAGGAGCCACTCACACGTTGGCTCCAATCCAGTAATGTGCAACCAATATTGGTTTTCATTATCAACGGCGGTATAGTTTATTATTATTAGAAAAATTAATCAAGTATCGTTAGTTACTCTTATTAGATAATAAATCAAGTATCGAAATTTGTTTAGTACAGACCTGCAGAAATGCCCTTTTTATTATGTCAAGCGTCACATTTTATTACTGATCTCGTATTTTGGCAGGAGTTGCGTTTGGCCCTTAAGTCTCTAGTAACTTAGCAGGCAAATCTGTGATTACCCTCAATTTCGGAATATTTTGTGTTCCTGTATCCTATTTAGTATCACCATTGACTTTATGCCACTGGTATTATTCTTTAAAAATACTTTCTCGACGGAAAAATAGCAATCGGAATGTTGCATTTAGAGGAGAGGGATTTTTAAAATATAACTGTAATAAAAATGGTATCATGAATTCCTGAAATTACAAGAAAGATGATGCTTTATAACTTAAAATTCACAATTCGTGTGCCAATAAATAATTTATAATTAAAAAATGTAATGTAATCAAGTATTAGATAAAACTAATTTATAGACTAAATTCAAATTATGTACCATAGCTAATTGTAGTATAGAGATGAACTAATAAAACTGGGTTGCTAATTCAAAATGGCGGTCAAATAAAATATTTGTAATCGTGAAAAAAAATCAAACACTCAGTTTTTACATATTTTCAGGTTTTAGCATCTCTAGAAGCCAAAAATTATGTTTTATCAATTCCGTCAGTCCGTGTGTCGGTTTGTCTGTCTGTCTGTTAGTTCGCGTCATAGCTTAAAAACTACTAATCAGATGGATTTTAAATTTTAGTCAAAAATTAAGGGTCAAATAGGGATGATCTGGTAATAATTTGGTAAACATCTAATACGGGAAAACAAAATGGTGGCCTAGTGAAATATTAAATAAATTATTACTAAAAAAACACTTACCCAATTTATCTGAACTTTTGCAATAAAAACAAGTATTAGGTAAAAATCAATTGGTAAAATTTTGGTACGAATCCCAGATGGCTCAATAAAACGACGGCTTAAAATAATTTAAAACTCAGCCTGAACAAATGGACTGATTTCAAAATGTGCGCCATAACTAATTGTAGTATAGAGATCAACAAGTAAAACTGTGGTACTAATTTAAGATGACGGAACAAAATGGCGATCAAATAAAATATTCTGTAATCATGAAAAAATCACCCTCTCAGGTTTTACATATTTTCAGGTTCTACCTTCCTTAAATGCCAAAAAATATTTTTATCAATTCATTCGGTTTGTCTGTTTCTAAGTTAGCCGCATAGCTTAAAAACTACCCATCAGAGTGACTTCAAATTTTAGTCAAAAATTAGGAGTCATATGGGGATGACCTGGTAATATTTTGGTAAAAACTGAATATGCCCGAACAAAATGGCGGCCCAGTGAAACGGTAAAAAAAATATTACTAACAAAACTAATTATCCAATTTCCTCAAATTCTGCACAAAAATTAAGTGTTACATTGAAATGGACTGGTAAGATTTTGGTATGAAAATATAGCAAAACAAAATGCCGGCCTAAGAAATATTTAAAAAATCGACCTGAAAAAACTACTCATTAGATTAATTTCAAATTTTGTGTAAGTATTAAGTATTGTATAGGAATAAACTTATTGAACTTGTTTTAAATTATGCCCAAAAATCAAGTGTGTCATACGTAGAAACTGGTAAAATATTGGTAGGATTCCAATATGATGGAACAAAATAGCGCCAAAAAAAATTGAAAAGATAGTATATAGGTTTTACTAAATGACTATGTACTGAACTAAATTGGGTCACACTTTACTATCCCTGATAAAAGGAAAGATTCATAAGGAAGGAAGTTCAGTGTAAAGGAAATCTACGAATTTTCTTGAATGTTTATATTATAATGTTTCATATTGTATTTTTAAAATAATAAATTGACAATTTATCATGACTGAATCGAACCAAATAATATGTTTCAAATACGTTTTCCTAGCAATAACTTTAAATTAAATAAATTGAAACACATTACACCACACATAATTATAAGGCCATAGGGCAATAATAAATCTTAAGGGATGTAATTTGATAGTAAATTGACACATGCTTATTTAATTAAGTTTGCAGGGGTCTGCAAATGGGTTGAAGTATTAGAAGGTGTATTTCTTTATTGTTTTATATAGATTTAGGACCTTGTTAACAAATATTGGATAACTTTTATTTGTGGGTCCCTTGAAAAAAATCTGTATATATTTGTCGTTTGGATAACGAAATCAACTGTTACACTAGAAAAATGTCGTTTTTGTAGTAAACTACGAATTTATATGCTCTATTCCGTTACAATTTTATGAATTTCTATGCTCTATTCCGTTACACATTTGTTGATAGTGCTTGACCTTTTTCTATATTCTACCTGCCAAGACTTGTGATAACCGAGTGATGTGTCTGCAATTTTTCAATAGTTTTCTAGACTAGAACGATTATAATAGCTTTATTCCAGTCTTCCGCTGTGTCTTGTTGATCTAGGCATCTGTCAGATAGATATTCTAGTTTGTGCGCACTATATGTGCTTCTTTAATAATTTCACCTAGAATGTTATCCTCTCTCGGAGCTTTTTAAGGTAAACAGAATATTTCCTTCGGTATTTTATAAATCGTTTTACAACAAGCCCCTAGAAATTTGAGCTTATTTTATAATTAATTATTAACCAAGCGCGTGCTGCACCGCAGGAAAGCCGGCCAATTCCCGATAGTCCCCGATCCATTGGGCCTTCGGGCTATCCTACTTCTTATTACATATTATTAATAAAAAGACAAACCAAAAAATCCTATTTTAAAACCTTGTTCCCTTTTAGATTTAAAATTAAAAAACAAATAAAAATTGAACAAGCCTGTTATTTTATTTGCTAGTAAGGCCCTGTAACCATATAATTATTTTTAAAAAAGCAAATAAGTAAAATCCTTATATTTTCTTGCACAAGATACGCAAAGTGCATATTGTTATTAAACAATAATTTTAAAATTTGTTATGTTAATATACAGGATGTCCCCATTTTTTTGGCGAGAGGAAAATTTTTTTTATTTGTGGGTTTACGAAATTCTCTTCATAAAAAGTTTTGCTTTTTTTGAAACGCTTAAAAATAACTTTATTTTCCGAATTTGGTATACAGGGTTTTCAAAATATTAAACAGTATAAAAATTATTAGTCCCCTAAATTGGGAAAACTGGGACTGTTTTCGGAGTTTTACGTATTCCAAAAAATTAAGCCCTGAAAATATTTTTTTCACAGGTGTTGAAAAACTACGTTAACATAATAGAAAACTTTTTGTATTTTTTAAGTAGAATATGATTTTTGTTATTTCTTCGTTAATAAATCCGTCTCTATTTACTTATTATTAATATGCCAACTAAGACAACTGAGAAAATCTAGAAAAGCCTTGCCATAAGAGATAATGTATTTCCCTCGATTTTAGTTGTTAGCATTTCTTCTTGTTGCACGGTTTTTGTCAATTTGCTCCGTTGTCTTTAAACGCTCTGTATAGTTAATTTTCAAACTAAAATTATTTTTGGGCGATCCATAAAAAATATATGAAGGGTCATATATATATATATATATATATATATATATATATATATATATATATATATATATATATATATATATATATATATATATATATATATATATATATATATATATATATATATATATATATATATATATATATATATATATATATATATATATATATATATATATATATATATATATATATATATATATATATATATATATATATATATATATATATATATATATATATATATATATATATATATATATATATATATATATATGACTAACTCGGCGACTATACTAGAATGTCCTCATATACCTTTAAACCGAATATATACGCTCTAAAAGTCTAAAAAAAAACAAACCGTTCAAGTAGACTTACTGGTAGAGATTAAAGACTGAGTAAGAAAAACATATACCTTAGTCATATATATATATATATATATATATATATATATATATATATATATATATATATATATATATATATATATATATATATATATATATATATATATATATATATATATATATATATATATATATATATATATATTATATATATATATATATATATATATATATATATATATATATATATATATATATATATACATATATATATATACATATATATATATATATATATATATATATATATATATATATATATATATATATATAAATATATACATATATATATACAGTGCTGAAAGTGCTGCCGCTGAGCGAGTCTTCTGAGCTTTAAATTTAATTAAAAGAAGAAATAGAAACCGAATAAATGTCAACACTTGCGATAACTTACTTTCAACTGAAGAAATGTTACGCAAAACAACTTCTTTTGAATATGAGCCGCCAGCTAATTTATTAAAAAAGCAAAGTAAATGTTATTGCATTTTTAGTTTTTTAGAATATTCATTTTTATTTTGTGTTGTTTAAATTTAAATGTTTATTTTGATATTTTATAGTTATATTATTTTAATATATTCCCGACAAAAGATTTCTTCCGTGTTAAAAAATAGTATCTAGTTGCGGTTTTTTAATTGAAACGACGTTTCTTTGACTTGCTCAGATTGTATTTAGTACAATTTAGTACATTTTCTTGCAGCTTGCCAGTACAATTGAAAATTCGTCTGCGGCAACACTGCTATTTTTTTTTAATTTTTATTAGATTGTCATTTTGTTCCGTCATGTTGAACGTGTACCAATATTTTACCAGTGCATCCCCATATCTCATCTATTCTGAAGTCAATTGAATAAGAACGCTTTTTAACGTTGAGATTTTATACACTTTATTTGTCCGTCATCTTGAATTCGTACCGCAACTTTACTATCTCATCCCTATATCACATTTAATTCTTGCACCAAATTTGAAATCAATCTGATAAGCAGTTCTTTGAGGCTGATTTTTTAAATATTTTATTTGGCCGCTATTTTATTTTGCCATCTTGAAATCGTACCAAAATATTACCAGTACATTCCTATGTAACACTTAATGTTTATGCTAAATTTGATTTAAATTGTATAATTAGTCTTTTAGTAACAATTTTTTGATCAATTCAGTAGGCCGTTATTTTGTTTCGCCATATTAGATTTTTTCCAAAATGTTGCCAAGCTTCCATGTGACTCTTAATTTTTAACCTAAATTTGAAGTAAATCGGATAAGTGTCTTTTTAGCTAAACCGCGAATTGTCAGGAAATTCTTGCTCCAAAAACCAATCTAATAAATCGTTTTTGCAGGCTGATTTTTTTTATATTTTATTGAGCCGCCATTTTTGGATTCGTACAGTTATTCCTACGTAATACTTGATTTTAGGTAAATTGGTAAGTAGTTTCTTAGTAATATTGTTTTTAACATTTCACTAGTCCGCTATTTTGTTCCACCATATTGGAGGCCATCCTCATATAACTCTTAATTTTTTACCAAAAAAAAATCGGATAAGTAGTTCCAACTATGCACACAGACAGACAGACAGATAGGCAAACCGACAGACCAGTGGAATTGAGAAAACATGTTTTCTTTTGGCATCTAGGGACCCTAAAACGTGAAGATCTGTAAACACCTGGGAGGGTAATTTATACACGATCACAATATTTCCCTCTTAGGATGGAAGTAAAAAGTATTGTCTATCGTCAAAGCGATCGGACGACAGCCTGTACAAGATATTTTCTGGTATTGAAACATGATTTATTTTCTGTTTTTTTTACTCAGTCTTTAATCTCTACCAGTAAGTCTACTTGAACGGTTTGTTTTTTTTTTAGACTTTTAGAGCGGATATATTCGGTTTAAAGGTATATGAGGACATTCTAGTATAGTCGCCGAGTTACGTCATAAAAGCCATAAAATCCCATTCAATTTAAGATGCATCAAACCTAACACTTTAGGTTTTTAGTATTGGGTGATTGCTAGTCCTTAGTTTATTCAGAACAGCTTTTGCAGTATGTTCATAGGAAAAATTTGAGACTCTTAGGAGAAAATTTATTTGATCAGGATACCTCGACCTAATATAGGTAATACCAAAGAGAAGAAAAACGGCGGACCTTTAAGGTCGGTGCTACAAATTCATGAGCCTATAAGTGAAGCTAGTGGAAAAAGTGAAGCTAAATTAAAAGTATGTAGAAATCAGCTAATGTTTCAAGCAGGGTAAAAGAAAATAAACAAAAGCCGTCTCTTAAATCTTTAGATTTGCCGGATACCATCAAATTTGACATTCCTAATGTATTATGTGAAATGCTAGAATCGAAGTAACACCTATCGATGGACAGTATTGTCCTCGAAATAAAACGGAAAGAAATAACAGGCACTGAAAGAGCAATCAAGCAAATTGGATTGAAATACATATATGAAAGAGAATAATAAAAAGACTTTGCGTGAAAAAGTGCTGTACCCATAAAAGAAGCGGTATTTTTGGAAAATACGATAATTTTAAGGCCTTATATTTGGATGAGACGTGGATATACTATAAAAATAGTCAAAAAGGCATAATAGGGTCTTCGATAGCTTAATTGGTAAAGCAACGTCCCTGTAAGAAGGAAGTTGTGGGTTCGATTCCTACTAAAGGGCAGACTTTTTCCATTTTCATTACTTTTAATTTCAAAAATGTACTAGCTTTCTCACCGGTTTCGGTTTGCAACCTGCAAAATGTGACGAGAGTGTTCGTTTAAAGCAAGAACGATAAAAAAGGAGAAACTTATAAATAAAATTAATCCTATTATAGTTCTTTTAACAAAGGGACTAGCGGATCAAACTCTGACGAAAAATCAGTCTACCCAATTGTTTGTAGATATTGTAATTTGTTTTGTAAAGTAGTACTTATAAATATATTGATGTATAGAAAAGAAAACTGTATTGGTGAAATGCATTTTTGTTGTTGTTTGTACACATAAAGTTTTATTATTATTTTTCAGTGGTAGTAAGTATGTGTAAAAGTAGGGTTAACCTCTGTAATGTAGTTGGTTTAATACATTTTGTCTTTATTAAAAAATGTTCATTTCTATACCTGAACCTACCTGTAGAGTCAACATGCACCCACAACAATTAAACAATGTCTGACGTAGTATTCTGGTCGTCTCAATTGCATCGAAAATACGCGCAAAAGAAAAATCGGTAAATTCGCGTTTACTCCCAAATTACCTCGTACAGAATTTCACCACTACGTACATATAGCATATAATTATTTGGTAATAACTTTATAAAAATCCTATAAACGGTAATTTATTTAATTTGTTTTTGTTTTGTCATTAATTTATTATTATTGTTATTATTGTTATTATTATTTATTTTACATATAAGAAATAAATTATGTACCTCATTATTTTCCTCCATAAAAAGAATGTTTTATTCCAGGAAATGGTGTTTTATCAAATTCCATATTGTATTCGCACTAAAATTTTACCAGTATATCCATTCCCTTTTGACACTTTGTGTTCGCACAAAATTACAAGTCAACAAATGGACAAACAGTTTTTGGTACTCAATTTTTCAATATTTCAAATTTCAAATATTTTCATATCTCTTTAGGCCGCCATTTTGTTCTGTCATAATGGCTTTACACAAAAATTTTACTAGATAGATTTTATCCGATAAGTAATTTTTTAATAATGATTTTTTTTTACATTTTGTGAGGCCGCCATTTTGTTTTGTTATATTGGATTTTTATTAGAATGTTACCATTCCCTCCCCATATGATCCTTGATTTTTGGCCAAAATTTGAACCAATCGGAGTACTTTTTGAGCTGTGCTGCGTACATACGAAACTACAGAAAAACCGACAGACAGATGTCATTTTATTTGGACAACCGGAAGCACCTAAAACAAAATGGCTGATTTTCAGGTGTAGGGCAACTTTGTTGTCCTAAATGGAACACACTGTATATTTTCCAAAATCATAAAGCTTGTTCAGACCCCCTTTTCAAAAATATATGTATAGTTATGCTTAAAAATAGTAGATCGCTTGATGTTCGAAAAAAAAATGTTAGATACAGTTTAATGAGGTAAATGTACAACATGTCTTTCGTCAACTTCAATACATTTATTTAAAGTATTTATCAATTTACTGGAACTGTATATCAAAAAATCTTCCGCTATATTTTCTATTACATTTAGAATATTTAATTTCAATTGATCCAATGTTTGTGGCAACCGATTATAAGCGTGGTCCTTCCTAAAGAAAAATTCTAGAACTGTCAAGTCAGGAGAGGGAGGAGACCTTCTCTTTCAATACATCGATTCCCAAAAACATTGTGTAGTGCATGTCTGGTAACTCTAGCGTAATGCGGAATAGCCCTATAGCGACATAATATGATATAGAATTAACCATCCCATACCAAATAGTTACCTTTGGCGAATATCTGACAAATTATTTGAAACATCGGGGATTTCAGATGCGCATATCCTGCAGTTGTGCTTAATTATTTTGTCATTTATGTAGTATAGTTTGACACAAGTGTACCCTTTTGGAAAAATCACTTTCTTTCATCTGCTACAATTTTTTTTTACGGTTTGAGTTTTAGATGTTTTCTATGATTGTCTTTACCGTTGATAGTGATGTTGCTGTATAGCTGGCAATTTTATTTGTTGGTAAGCTTGGATCTGCCTGCGTTACTTCTAGAACTTGTAGTGTTATTTTGCAATAAATTTACTTTATTGACTATTAATTTTTTGCGCTTTAAAGACCCTCCAAAAGTCCAAAAGTTTTAATACCATAACTTAATCGAATTGAAGATGGGCATATCCTTTTGAAACATATTCCTAAATATCCATTGTGGTCGTATTAGTGACTTAGTTTCGGCAAATATTATTACACAGTTAGCTTTTTCACTTAAAAACAACATTTTGCACAGCGAATGACTTGCAAGAATAACACAGACATTCTATAACAGTATAAACATGCTTACATGAATTTCTTTCCAAAGCTGGCTATTCAAAAATAAAATTAACCACATCTTTTTTCACATGCAGTATTTTTTTCGGAGATCAATAAACCTACCATTTTTAAACAAAACTATAACTTGTATTACATTTTTGAAAAGGAGTCAGAACAAACTTTATATTTTTGGAGAGATATACAGGATATTCCTTTTAAGATAACAAAGTTACCCTATACAAATCGGCCATTTTGTTTTCGGTGCTTCAGGTGGTCAAAATAAAATGACATATTTAAAAAAAACTTTGGGGAAAACGAAGTTATTCAGTAAAAACCGCACCTCCATGGTTTTTAGATATTTAAGATCAATGTGTCAAAAGACGGAGAGCACCCGGTAATATAATTTTGCCCTATTTTGTTTAAACTTAAGGCATGAAAACACATTATGTGCCGGACACTTTATAATGAAGCAGCACGTGCGTTTTTCCTTCTTACTAAACTAAAACGTATCACGTTTTAAACACGTGGCAATGCAACACAAATTTTAAGCAGCTTACTAAAAAAACAATTACTTCGAGTGCTGCGTATCTAACTAAATATGTGGTTCGCTCGGCAAAATAATATAATGATCAGGGACGTAGGGTTAATTAAACCTATAAGTAGTTATAATATGGGAGCGCCTCCTCCTCCTCCTCTTCCTCTCTCTCATGTCCCTCATTCTTAACTTCCTCCCCTTTTATTCTCATTCGCATCATATTTTTAATTTTTTCTCTTTGTTCTCCCACATTTGATTTTGCATTCTTAAGTCTTATAAATAGGTGCATCATGATCATTTTAGTATGCCGAGGCACATTTACTAAGCTGTGCTCGAGTTGCGTAAAAAGTTATTTTTGAATTTTTCCACCAATTTTGTATAAAACAAAAAGAAAAAATGTGTCAAGTAATAAGTGAATTATGTGTAATCGCGAAAAATTAACTACAACTATCAGACAGTTAAAAGTTAAATATCTCAATTTCTTTGAAGTGATTTCGAAAGATGAATACACCAAGCTGTTTTATCCACTGAAACGAGATTATTTGGAAGCAATTGACTGTTGTGATGATTATTTAGAAGGAATTATAAGCCTTACTACGTTTTTCAATACATTTGGGAAATCATACTTTGTAGGAGAATTAAGCCACCTAATAGAATTTATAGGAGAAGATTGCCAATTTATACCTGCTATTATTGCAACCCAAAAGAGGTTTCAATTATACGAAGATAAAAAACAGGTATTATCAAAGAAAGTTAATCCTATTCGCAAGAGACGTCCCCCTACATATTTAAAATATTATGTTAAATAAATGAAATGGCTGAGTTGCTGATTGCAGTTAAATTATTAGAGGAGAAATTTAGTAATCTTTCAAAAACCTATTTCTCATATTGTATGGCAAGTGGTCCGGAGTGGATAGACTTTTATTGTAATCAATCTGAGGAATTCGTAAAGGCTGCCCTCTGTTGCAACAAATACATTGAAACATTAAATTTTTTTCAACTTATTCAAGATCTAAAAGATATTGGCTTTGGTTACTATTTAAAAGACTTGAAGCAATTTATTGACGAGGATACTATTCTTCAAGAAATTGAAAAGGAAGAATAAATTTAATAATATTTACAATGGAGCAAATGGTTACTGAAATGTATGAAGAGTTTATTATATCTGCTGCATACTTCCAATATTTATCAATTGTAGGCGAAGAAGACGCAGAAGCACAAGATTTGTCAGCATATGTTAATAATATAGATCGAATGAAACAATGTAAATTAGCCGCTAAATTTTGTAATGATTATTTAAAATATAAAAATGAGTATGAACTTTTAAATGAATTTAGAAAATTAGATTTAAGGTATCATATTAATTGTATTCAATCATGGTTGGTTAATGCAAAATAAAAAGGTAATTAATTTTTTTTTTTTATATTTTTATTCATTCATAAAACAATTGTCATATAAAAATAACACATTTGTCAAAGCACACATACAAGGTGATTTTGAATGATAGAAGCATTTTGGTTCCATTAGCTTTAGCGCTGGTTGTTCATCTATTTCAATCACATGCTTTTTAGAATATTTCTGTATAAAATCCTTTTTTTCGCTTCCTTTTACAAAAACAAAATCTGCTTTCTTCGTAAGTGTTTCAATTATTTTTGGGAAATGATGTAATGGAGTAAATCCATTATTCCAATGTATACAATGATAATTTTTCGTTAACCATACCGCCTGCTTGTGACAATCAGGTGAAAGAAACTCCATTGGAAAAGGCTTTTTAAAAATGTAATGAGTCATTTCATAACCATCAAAAGCTGCAAGCTCTTTCGGTATAAATTTATTTTTTTCATCTTTGAATCCTTGAATATCTATAACCAATCTCATATTTTCAAAGCAGCAAATTTTTTAATGAGACTTTTTTTACTTGAATAATTTGCAATTTCTTCTTTCAGTTGATTAATTTTAAAAATAAATTTTTCAATTTGTAGTTGTAGTTTTGATGGCATGATTAAAACTAAAAGCTTTTGAAAATTTCTTTAAATTAAATCGAAATATGAAAATAGTGGGGATAAAGTTTATAATTGTTTCACAATTTTAGTAAGAGGGTTGTAGCTAAATAATTTGTCATGTAAAATAAGACAATAAGCAGAAGTATCTTTTTTAATTGCATTGTGTGTCTCAAATTCAATTCTCATTACTACGGATCCCGTTTGAATTGTTTCTTTTTGATGGGAGCAATCAATATGTGTAATAGGACTAATGTTTTTGAATTGTTCAGGATTAAAAATGGGTTCATTTGGAACACCATAATAAGACTGTCTAAAGTTGGCAAACATTTCGTATAAAGCAGAAAATTTGTTTTCTTCGAAATTTAAGTACAAATCGTGATAAGGATATCTTTCAGAATTTAAATATACTCTAATATTTGACAAGGTAATATTGTCAAATTTACTCATATCTTTAACAATTTTCCCTTTTCTGTTTTCTTGAAAGCCAATCACAACATGACGAGGAGCTTCTAGTTTACTAGTTGTTTTTACCGGCCATGTGTGACGGGTTGTTTCGGTTAGAGAAGAATATTCAACAAGTTCCCAACTCCTGAATCCTATCAATATATCTTTATTTGATTCTAATATTTTTGATAGAGCAAGTTGTTGTGGCATATCAACTAGAATGTGAGGAACTTTCCAATAAATTTTATCGAAAGTAACCAATGGAGTGTCAGGAGCAGTAACAAGGTGTGCCGGATCTTCTTTGAAAATAACACCATCTAAATCATCAGTTGATCTAATAAGAACCAATTCCTGTTTCATATTCATAATAATTTTTCTGTAATCTTCAAAAAATCCTAAAAGCATTTTTAGTGGTATGGATACGGAGAATTTTCCATCATTATCAACTAAAATTGTATCACCTTCTTTCCGATGTGGAAACCAACCTGCATTTTCCAGTTTTAAACTTTCGTTGGTATTGTGAGAAAGGTAGCTTTTTAAGGTTGATGCTAATCCAACATTTCTTATTGAATCTATAGTAATTCCGTTTAGTTCATAGCGGATTTCTCTGAACAAAAAGGCTATACCATTGTTAATAAATAGCAATTCTTTCTTATATTTACCTTCTGTATTAGTTAATTTTCCTTCGATATAAAGTAAACTATCTGATGGTAGAGTGTAAGCATCGAGTTCCTGAATTGGGATCCTTATTTCATCATTGTAATCGAATTTTGAAGAAATATATGGTTGATATGTGTGAAGCTCAGAACTGACGATGGAATTGTCTACATAAAGCTTTTCGTTTACGTTTAATATGTTCATTATTTTAAAACAGTGAAACCCAAGGATGTGAGAAATTTACGATTATCTCGTCTTAACTTGTTGGTGTTGGATTTGATACTGAACTGTTGTTTAGGCTTTTTCTTTTTATAAGTTTTTACTTTGTTGATAGGGGTAGGGGCAAGTCTCATCCCAAGGGCTCTATTATATCTAACAACCATTTTATATTTCACTTGTTTGTAAATGTAACCTTACTGTTATAGTTTCTCCTCTAAAACTGATAAGTTCTCCGTCTTGATCAACTATTTTAACTGTTATATTGTTAATTGCTTTGACGCTAACTGGAAAATACAAAATGGGCAAAGGAGATTCAACTATTTTATACCCTGGAGCTACAGTTGGATAAAACTGGTGAATAATATGAACAGGTTTACCATTATTGTAAGAACCGACACAAATATTACAGTCAATACAAATAGCATTCACCTTAGTTATTTTTGCAACATTATCTGATTCTTCCTCTTTCATAGCTTCTAGTATCCTGCTATTAAAACCCAACATTTTTCCTATCGAATCTTCCTTGGTAAAATCAATTATTCTACTACACATTAAAAAAGTTTTTAGAGTATTAACATTTGCTTTTAAAAGAAAAAAAATTTTTTCATTCGGAAATAAATCTTCTATACTTTCTCTTATGTATGTTTCTATATCTGTAATGTCATAAGTTCCGTCGGGAATAACAATTACTTTATTATCTATATAAAATTTATTATATCCTTCTTTTATATTGGGGATAGTCATAAACGTTTCAAAATCAGCTAAACCCAGGTAATATTGTTTTTCATCCTCTAAATATATGGGCGGATTAAAATCAGCAGACAAAACAGAACTGTTTCCTGATATGGCAATTGTGGTAGACATTGCAGTTTATTTATGAATGAGATATTACAATAAATAATGAGTTTATATATTTTTTTGCAAAAATTTTAGGGATAGTTGACCACAGTTATATGAATTAAATTTTTGTTTATTTTCATAAGTATAAAATACATCCACTTTGCCATTCGAATTAAAATATTTGAGAAGTTCTAAAGGTGGTTTTAAATTTCCATAACTATCAAAATATATTACATTTTTGTTATTTTTAATATAAGCAGTCCAATGAGATCCTTTATTTTGTTTTTTATCCAAATTTACAATACCACATTCTTTCAGATTAATTTTTTTTGGAAGTTCATCGAGCATAAAAACACCTCTAAAGCCAGTTATTTTTAACAGCTTTACATATTTAATAATATCATTGTTCGTAAGTGCTCTTTTTGGAAAACTTATTTTGAGTTTTTTTTTTGTCTGATTGCTTTCATTTTGACGGATCCTCCTTTATAAGGTCTAATAAATAGTCCCTTTCCTTTATATGGTCTAATATATAATCCTTTACCTTCTTTAGAAGCATTTTCCATTGCAATATTATGTCTATGTATTTCTTCTAGTTGCTGTTTAGCTGCTTTAGCATCATTTACTGCCTTAGCAATTCCTGCCGCGCCTCCACCTAGTGCACCCAGGGCGCCAAGAATGGGAAACAAAAGAGGTAGAAATCCTCCAATTTTTTTGGGTGTTCGAATGATACGTTTTTTTCTCAATTTAAGTTTACCCCCTTTTGTATTTTTTAATCCCAAACCGAACTTTCTTTTACCCTTCATTATTCCTGCAACACTTAAAGCTGCAATTTTTTCACCAATAGAAGAATCTTTAGCTTTTACCCTATCCCAGGCTTTTTTTCTAATATTTGGTCAGATATGTGTCTTTTTGATAAATCTTCAGTCTGAGAGTAAGATATATCATGTTCTTTGCAAGCGGAATCCAATGGATTTACACCAACGTCACCTCTAGTTAATCTTTTTTCCAAGTTGGTGCCGGGACCACAATAATTATATCCTGGTATATGAACTTCGAAAGGTAATTTACTAATTAATTTATTTACTAAACCAGAGCCTTTTCTATTACGTCTTTTAATAGTTTTTTTCAACTTATGACGACCCACAGTCATTGAAGTTCTTTTTATACTAAAAACACATTGACATTTTTCTGGTATAAATACTTTTACAGCTAAAAATATTTACTAGTGTGATTAAGAATGAGGATTGAAAAACAAAAATTCTCATTACCAGTAAATAATCATGACGAAAAAATTTTAAGTAAACAGTTGAGAAAACATGGTGACTTATTTTGCGGTGGTTCAAAAAGAGGGCTTATAGTTGGTTGCAGTGGTAGCGGTAAAACCAACGTTATGCTTACACTGCTCGAGCATCCTAATGGAATTAGGTTTGAAAATGTCTATGTTTATTCAAAGTCATTAGATCAACCAAAATATGAATATTTAAGGAAGTTGTTAAAGCCTATGAAAGAAATTGGATACTTTGAATATGATAGCGATGAGAACATTATTTCACCTCATGAGATAAAGCCAAATTCCGTTATCATTTTTGATGATATTCCTTGTCATAATCAATCTATTATTAGGGACTATTTCACGCATGGAAGGCATAGAAACACCGATTGTTTTTTTATTTTTCAAGGATATTCCTCAATCCTTAAACGTCTAATTCGAGAAAATGCAAACTTATTAATTTTATTTAAACAGGACTGTTTGAGTTTAAAACATATATATAATGACCACTGTATATTGGATATGACATTTGATCAGTTTAAAAATATTTGTGCTAACTGTTGGATGGATCCATATGGCTTTCTTGTAATTGACAAAGATTGTGAAGTAAATCACGGCAGATATAGGAGTAAATTCGATTCCTTTATATATTTATAAAAGTAAAAAATTTGCAGTTTTATTTCATTTAAAACTTGTACAGCATGGATAAACGTTTAGCTCGAGAATTAATAAAATCGAGACAAGCCGTGAAGCAGAAATATCAAAGCTTGAAATTAGCTACTTCTACTGCTCAGTCCGAATTAGAACAAACTTATAGACCAATAACACAACCACTTAAACAGCTAATTTCAAGTATTGGTAAATCCGAACCATTCGATTTAAAAGAAGAAAGAGTTTCAAAGTATGAAGAATTCAAAACACCTACAAAGCTTTATAAAACATCAACTCCGACGAAAAATATTCAGAAAACAGGAAAAACTCCGTTACTCCCTACAGAACTACCAACATTTTTAAATGACAGTAGTATCACTTCTTCCTCTCCTGTAGTACAACCATTGTCATCAACTGTTATAGCAGAAACTTCAGATCCTTCTAGTGACACAACAACAAATTTAAACTTGTCAGACATATTGGAACAAACTAGAAAAACAATTCAAACCTATGTTGGTACACCATCATATAAAGATTACTTAGCAGATTTTCATGAATTACCCAGATCATATATTGATGAGGGTGTGAAAGATACACAACATAAATTTGACCATTATTACGGAATAGTTCATGACCTCGAAACGGATAAGTTTTCTTTTGGTTTAACACAGATACCGGTAGAAATTATTGGAAAGGACATTAAAGTGGGAGGAATAACGTACACAGGCACGCCAGGTTTATACGAATTGCTTTTCAAAAAAGAACCGATAGGTTATAAGAAGGAAGATTTAGATAATTACATGAACATTCTAGCTAAAACAAATGTATATCGTAGGAATTTTGATTCAAATGAACAAGTTCAAGGAAATACATCACACAAATATGTTACAATAATAGGACCATATTTACAAAGAAAGGGGAGTACAAAGACAAAACCCTTGCCAAGATTAGTTACAGCATTTAACAAACCACAACCTCCGTTTAGAACAACTAGAGCCAAATCTACAGGAAAGGGATTAATTTTGAAAACAAACAGATCAAATACAGACTATGTATACTGGAATAATGTAAACGAAATTGTTGATAGGCTACGTTTATTAATTTCATCAAGTGATGCGGGAAATAATGCTCATAGTAACGAGATTATCTCTATTATTGAAGAATTAAGAGAAGATAAAGTAATACTATAAATAACAGCTATCAAATATAATCATATTTATTGTTTAATGAAAGCTCAACATGACAGTTGATAAATTTGGACGCCATATTTCAAAACAAAATCAAGAGAGAATAAGTGACATTAATAATTTAAAAAGGAGATTAGGTGAAAATGAAACAAATAATGAAATCTTTGCTAAAAAGCTTAAGGTTTTTGATGAAAATTTTTTAAAGTATGAAAACCAGATTAAAGTATGTTATACCTCAATTGAAAACGTTAATAAACAGTTGCTAACGCTAAATCAAATAAGTAAAGATTTGCAATTTTTAAATGAACATGTTAAAAAGGAAGACAAAAAATTAAGTGATGATATCAACAAAATTAATAAAATAATGGAAACAAATATAAGAGAAGTAATAATTGAAAAACACAAGGAAAAAATTAAACAATTAAGAACTTTTATAAAAAGGTTAGATGATGAAAAAAAGAAATCAAAATAGCATTCTTAACAGTAGAACAATTGACCAACTCACTTTGGAAGAAAATCAACAATATATTTCCTTGGAAAATATAATGTCCAGTGTAATTAAGAAATTAGAACAAGAATTAAATAAAACAGAGGAGGAATTAAAAAATAGTGATAGTAGATCAACTACTTTATTAACTGGAGAGATAAAAAAATCCTTTAATGCGTTAGAAAAGGAGATTACTAAAATTAGTAAAATTTTAAATGAAAAAAGTTATACAATACAAATTGATAAATTGAATGAATGGGAAAAAACATATAAAAGTTATATTTCGAATTATTACAAAACATAGAAAGTGAACTTCCTTAAAATTGAATAAACAAGTTTGTTGTCATGACAACCGTTAAACAGCAAGTCGTTAATGAATTACATAAACCTGCTAGAAAAAACTACAAACGCAGAAGGGTGGTAGTGAAAGGGTTAAATGATCTTTTTCAAGCTGATTTGGTTGAAATGTTACCCTATGCCAAATTTAATAAGGGATTTAAATATATCTTGATTACCATAAATGTATTTTCTAAGTATGTTTGGGCCGAACCGTTAAAATCTAAATCTGGAAAAGACGTAACAGCGGCAATGAAAAAAATATTAATCAGTGCAAAAACTCCACCAAAAAACTTGCAAACGGATAGAGGAAGAGAGTTTTTCAATGTAAATTTTCAAAATTTGATGCAACAATTTCGAATTAACCATTATAGCACGTTTTCCAATTTGAAAGCGAGTATAGTAGAAAGAGTGAACAGGACTTTAAAGAATAATATGTGGAAAATATTTAGCATTCAAGGAAATTACAAATGGTTTAATATATTAGCGGATATTGTAAAAGATTATAACAATACAAAACATTCTTCAATAGGAATGAAGCCAAAACAAGTAAATAAAACAAATGAAAATAGAATCTTGAAATCTGCATTTACTCATGCTAAAACGTTAGATATAAAATCTCCAAAGTTTAAAGTGGGTGATCACGTACGAATAAGCAAGCATCGAGAGGCATTTTCAAAAGGTTACACACCAAATTGGTCAAATGAGATATTCCACATTAAAGAAGTTAAGATGACAAACCCTTGGACATATTTAATTCAAGACGAAGATAATCAGGACATTCTGGGTGGTTTTTATGAGCAAGAATTACTAAAAGTAAAGCATACCGATGTGTATCTTATTGAGAAGATTTTGAGAAGGAAAGGAAACAAAGTTTATGTGAAATGGTTAGGACTTGATAAAAAATATAATACATGGATTGATAAAAAAAATATTGTTTAATTAAATTGAAATTAAATTTTAGTTAAATTTGTTTTATTTCTGTTCCTCACTTTATGCTTTAGCTGATACAAATTACAAAGTCTTAATGTGCTAATTAATTTCAAATAAAATTCACATTTACTAAACTAAAATTTTATTAAGTAAAACATCAAATACAATTTTTATTAAAACGTGTCAAATATATTTTATTTCTATGTTCCTCAGATAATATCGAATCTAGAATAAGTTTACAATCATTTATTCTTTTTTCAAAACGGAGTCTATCTAAGTACCACATCTGAAAGTTACTCCTACGGGCTTGTCTGTAAGCAAAGCTCCACTTCACTAACACATGCACCTTATTGTTCTCTTCCAGAAAAGATATTGTTTTCTTCGTAATATTTTCTTTTTTATCCATTTTCATTGTTTTCTTCGTAATATTTTCGTTTTGTTCCATTTTGCTTCAATTTGTTTTCCATTTGTTCAGGATATAAAGCAAGTAATTCCATCATAGTTGAAACATTTTCACTGTTAGGATTTTCTGTTGGACTTATTATATTATAAACATGCGTACACAAGTCGCCACAATCAGATGAAATATTATTTTGAAATATTTTGAAATATGTATTGAATTCTTGCCTTTTAAGTATAGATAATCTATAATCAATAATTTCCTTTAATCGCCACAAATTGTCCAAAGACTCTTGTCCTAAGTATATGAAGTGTGGGCCTTTTGTAATTTGTAGAACAGGGGTATCATTTATTTTCTGAACCTGCAGATGAATGTTGTTTATATTCACACTGGTTTGATCAACTTGAGGAAAGTAGAAATTGTTTACAATAATTCCTTGATGAACACAAATGTCTTTCCAATTTTCTTCGGTTAGTGCGATTGAAAATCCAGTTTTTCCACCAATTACAATTTTTGGAGAAAAATCATTTAAACTAATGCCAACAAGAACAAATTTTGACAAAGAATTATTTAAAAATAAATTTTTGAATTAAGAAGCGTTTCCAAAGGTTTTGAACCACGGCGTTGTTCATAATGACTAAACGAGACTGAAACATATTGTGTTATTCTTGTACTTAAATATTCTCATCCCCACTTTCTTTAAAGTTTCGATTAAAATGGATTAATGAAAAAATAGATTTCCAGTTTGAAATTTGTAATAAAGATAAATAATTAAAATGGTAATGTATAAAAATAATGCAAAGTTTAATGTAACACTAATGATGGAAAAGTAATAATTTTTGAATCCGTCATAATAATTGGTACAGTTGGGGGTTAAAATTTGTAACTGATTATTTTTAAACTCTAACCTTTCTATCCAATTTGTATCAAAAATAGATCGATTTGGATAATGATACAAAATTTTAAAAAATTTACTTGCATTTTCATTTCCATTTATTCGTTCCATCCAACTAATTGTACTATTGTTAATTAATCCAATTTTCATAAATTTACAATATTTACTTAGAGTGACGTCTGTTTTATTAGAAAAACATATTTCACACTGTGTTACGCCAGGGGGATGATGAACATAAAAAACATTTTGGAAAATAAAATAAAGAAGAATAAATTGAGATCTACTGATAGTCATTAAAACAAATTAATAATTATATTCCAAATTTATTAACATTAAGCAGATACTTTCACCACGAAAGCAAAAGCAGTTGTAAAAAAATAACAATAAAATACTTAATTTAAATATATGTAAAAGTTCATAAATAAGGATATTAATAATACTATATAAAATGTGTAGCTTGAAGACTTATTTTGAATGGTTACAATTATTCGATTCCTATTTTTCCATAAACAGTTATTTAAATCACAATTCCTAGCAAATTTCTTATGCTCCACAATAGGATCATCATAACTTAACCAATCAAAAATTTCAATACCACAATAAAAACATTTACAAATATCATTGATTGAAGTATAGTAAAAGCCAGCTCCAGCTAACACTTCTGGTCTCAATTTTCCTTTCCATTTTTTAAAAGTGGAAAGTCGTTTTTCATATGTTTTAAAATAACTGTTTTCAATTTCTTTGTCAAAAGTTTCTATGCACATTTTGTGAAAGACTTATGAAGACTAACTTTGGTTTCAAAAACAACAAATTTAAATACCTTATAATATCTACATAAATATATCTAAATCTTCATGTTCTGCATTCCATTGATACAAAGCAATATCTTGGTGTCCCCAAGCTAATGTATTAAAACTATAGGGAATTTTATACCGCTTATCATCTTCGGAACTCAAAGCCAATTTATTAATTAACTCTGTAAAAATTGTATGTTGTCTAGATCGAAAAACATACATTGAACAAAAGGTTTTAGAATGATTTTCAACAACATCTTTATAATGAATAAAATCCAACTGCTTTTTAATTGCACTTTTTTTAACACCTTTTGCTTTTTTTGTTAAACTGTTTTCCGTTTTAATACAATATGCTTTTGCTCCAGTACCAAAGAAAGCAGTAATGGGTTCACCAGCATATTCATCTTTGAATTTTCCTATAACTGACTTTGTAATAGGCATTTCATGAATATTATTAAATTCATAATTAGATGTGTCAAATTTGTGAATATTTTTTATCATGTCAGAATAAATATTTGGAGTTGTGACTTCTAAAATGAACGAATCGGTATCGGTGTATAAAAGTGAAATATTTTCCTGATAAAGAGGTTTTAAAAAATTATAAAAGAAATCATACATGACAGTTTTAGATATATCTAATATTGAGAAGCCTACATATATTGGTTTATTGTAAGTAACTTGAATCTTTTGCATTTGAATAGCTACCAAGTTTTCAGAAAATATTGTTAAGTCCTTGAAATATGGTTTTGCAATTAAATTCTCAGCACCATCTTTTCTTCTATTTTTTTCCACTCTGTAACAAGTCTTACGTCAATTCTCCTATCAACATTTTCCATAGTCTTGCCATAAATACTATTATTTGCCAACTTGTAAGTATTACGATCAAATTCATTCTTTGAATCATTTCTTAATCTTGAATTCAAGTCTATATATTTTTTCAACCAATCAGATTGAGAAAACTGTAAAACTCTATGAACTTTAGTTAACTTGAGTCCATGTTCCAAACATTGTTTTAATAATTGATAGTGAATAACATATTTTGATTTATCATTTAAATTGGGTATTAATTTTATGCATTTAGAATTTGGCGGTTTAAAGTTTTCTGGACAAAACGGAAAATCGTTATGATAGGAATGTAGACTTGTAGGATATTCTAAATCAACTTCTAAAACATATCCCTTATTAGATTTTTTAGAAATATTCATAATATTTAAATCATTGATTTCTTTATCTGTTAACCAAACAAAATCTCCCGTTGGAATGTGCTGTGACATTGCATAACCATACAAATTTGTTGCATCATAATAAATTATGTATTTAGTTGGCTTTAAAGGATCAAAATTTAAAAGAAATGGGTTATTAGCTTCAGATTTTCTACAAATGCAAGAGCTCACACCACCGCGAACGCTTTTTTTGAAAAAGTGTATCATATCTGGATCAGTTAACAATTCTAACTCTATTCCAGTATAACGCAAACACGCCTCCCAGGATAAACCTGGAAAAGTGTAAAAATGAGCTGGATCGAGCTTATATGTGGATAAACAAGTGCTTCTAAAATTTTCAAAAATATCTGCCAAAAGTAAAGTATCAGAGAGTAAGTAAACGTCGGAGTATTGACCAAGAGATTCACATTTAAACAATTGCCAAACCTTTACAGCTCTTTGGTATTCTGCATCACTGATGTGCTCATCCGTTAAAGTATTATAAAATTGGTCTTTCTGAGGTAAATTTGTTTCTTCTAATTTTAAATAATCATCAATATAACTGTAAGGAAATACACCTTTTTGCCGAATAAGTTTAAATCTTTCTTCATCATTGAAAATTTTTTTTATTTCCTTACATTGTTCATCTTTTAAGCTTTCAGAGAGTTTTGATAAAGAATGGGATAGAAATTGAAAAGAATCAATAAACCTTAATGATATATTTTTTTCTTAGCCTTTTGTGTCTTTTTATCAAAATAGTTATCCACATGAATAAGCTTTTCAAATGAAATATATTTTTCCTTGTTTTGTGCGATAACTGTTAGTTGTTCTTTGTTTAAGCATAATTTTTTAAGAAATAGATGAGAATCATAATTACGCAAATTATGCAATATAACTGGAATAAAGTTAGGTATTCTGTAATTTATGTTGCAGAGTGAATGAGCTGGACCTCTATAAAGACCGGTTATATGACAATGATCTGCAACCCTATCATTTAAAAGAGGTTTATTACAAATATGACAAACTTTTTCATAGTTATGATAAATTTTGTCCAGTTCGTTCAAAGGGATCATTTTTTTAGGAGCCTTTAAATATTTATTGTATATGTTATACACATCTCTTTCTAAAGAATTTATAAATAATGTATCACAATTTTGACCTCTATATTTTTCAAATTTAGAATAATTATCGTCGAAGGAACATTTAATGTAATAGGCAAATGAATGTGGAATATGTTCATATTGTTTTAAGGTGTATGAAGTATTAGGATTTTTATCAACATTGTCATTATTTAAAGGCTTTAAAATGCATTCAAAATCTGCATACACCACGAAAGGAACTTTCATTTGTTTATGATAATTTACAAATTTCAAAATATTATCATATGAATAGTTTCCAAACTTATCTTTTATTAATTCTTTAGAAGGTAGGTTAATTCGTAAATGATCACAATCATAGCTATTGTGTTGTAATAAATTTTCTTCTGTAGGGAAATATTGTAAACAACCATCGCAAATATATTTTTTTCCGTGATGTTTAGAAATTTGTGCAGAAACTAGTTTTGATAAATCTTTAATATAGCAATAATGAAAAGTTTTTTCATCATCATCACTTATTAACAATAAATTGACATGTTGATTTTTTTTATTCGATGAATAATAAAGTGGACCAATTACTTCATACCCCTTTTTAGGATTTATAATTTCTAATCCATATACATTAATAGAAATGTTATTTTTTTCTTCAAAAATCTTAATGTTCTTTAGCAACATTGGAAATTCTATACCTGACATATCCAAAACAGAAGAGTAGTGTGGGTAGGATGAAGTTTCAAAATCTAATCCGCGTGGTTGGTGAAGAGCAGACACAACTGCCCAGGCGAAGCAAAAGTTGTCATCATTCCTAATGTTGATCACAGCTTGACGTCTCTTGATCTCTTGAGGAAGTTCGATAAAAGATGAGGCTCTCAGCGGATTGTGCTTGTTAACATTAATTTCCAAATGAAGTAAATTCATCAAAGCCCATCCTGCAACGTAAAAATTAAAAAATTACTTTTTTTGTTGCTGTTGTAAAATCGAAAATAAATTCTTTACCTGAATCTCTTTCTGCAAATTCGTCAGCTTTCTGGTCAATAATGGTGCAGATTTGCTCTAACAGTTCTTTTTTCTGATATCCCTGGCAAATGACTTGGAACGGCGCATTAAAAGATTTGACATCATAGCTGTCGCTGCTGGGGTTAAAATAGAAACCGAACAGTTCCATATTTAGCTTGATACATTTATGTTTCTGCAGTTCTTGATCTATTAGATGTGCAATTTTGTATTCCAAATGTTGAAAATATTCTTTCACATTTATGAAGTTTTGGTGTGAGGAAATCCTATAAGATATTATTCGTTCCCTGAATGCTGACTTGATAATTTCAACACCTTCCTCCAAGCCTATTTTGGAATTGTTCTTGTGCACACTAGATCGAAGATGTCCACCCCATAGACTTTGGTTTATATTTTTCTTGCATTCTTTACAATATTTTACAATATTTGTAGAATCTATATAAATTAAGAAAAAAATATTTTACAAAATATTTTACAAAATATGACATGAAAAATAAAATGTTCTTACCTTTAACAAGCTTTGGTTTTTTCAACCAACTGTTGAGTTTTGTGGAATTTCCGTTAACATGTTTTTTAATATGTCGCAGTAAATTATCCTTTCTAGTAAAGACTTTATTACATGTTACACACTTATGCATTTCTGAAGTTTTCTGCATAATAATAATAATAATAAAATTAATATTGTGCAATTCTATTTAGTTATAGTCAAATTTTGAAAAAAGCAATTGCATTTTTGAAGTTCTTTGTATAATAATAAAATTAATATTGTGCATTTTTATTTAGTTATAGTCAAATTTTGAAAAAAGCAATAGAAATTAATTGACTTTATGAATCCATTTCTTCAAATGAGTCAACTAATTTGTCAAAGGCCTGTTTAACATAATTCACCGTACTTTCGTCTCCTTTTTAATTGTGATCAAATTAGTTAAATTTTGAATAGCGAAACCCAGACACTTAAGGTTTGCTATTTGTTTTTTATTTTTTTTATTAATTTTAAATTTTTTTTTAATGATAAATGATGGTTTCGAAATTGAATTTTGTTCAACTGGTGAATTATTAGGAGAAATATCCGAAGTCAAATTTGCATCAATTTGTTTTTCCTGCGGATCAGAATTTACAATAGCATATGGTGAATTAATAGAAGATATAGCCGAACTTAAATTTTGATCAATTTGTTTTTCTTGCGAATCAGAATTTACAATATCATATGGTGAATTAGTAGGACAAATAGCCAAACTTAAATTTTGATCAATTTGTTCTTCTTCCGAATCAGAATTTTCACTAAACAAAAAGGGAGAGCAAATTGGTCTCGGAGAATTAATTGGCGATTTTAATGTTAAATAATTTGGATTAGATTTTTGAAAACAAACAATATCCTCACAGCTAGAATTTTCAGTTTCGTCAATGTCATTCAGTTCTTCAAGAGTTTGTTTAGTTTTTGTTGTAATTAAGTCCGTTTTGTTGTCAATAATGTCATTAAGATCGTCAAGAGTTTGTTGTTGAGTAGCTGTAAATAAATATTTTTCGTTGTTGTGTTTGTTGGCATTATTCTGAACTTGGCTATTATAAATAATTTCATTTAAGTCCTGAATAGTTTGTTGTTGACTAGTTGTAAATACGTCTGTTTCATTGTTTTGTTGGTTTGCAAAATTCTGCATTTGAGTACATGTGTATAAGTCAAAGTCATTGTCAATTATTTTGCTACTCGATGCCAAAAAATTGTCCATTATGAAAAAAATCGTAATAACAAATAAAAATGCCACAAATGTACATAAAAATGTCACCAATATATATAAGAATTAAATCTTGCCAAATAAAAATGTTAGAAATAAAAATAAAAATTTACCAAATAGACACAATGTAAACACCAGAAAACTCGCGAGCTCTGCACAGTGTGAATGCAGAAATCAATTGCATTCGTCTCTTCGCTGAGGCGATTTTATATGCAAAAGTTAATCACATGTGTCCTACTTAAAGTTGAACGACAATCTCTAAAAACCACTTTCCCAAGCCGATCAACAACCTTACCCCCCCCCCCCCCCCGAACCCCTGAATTTCCGAGACTAAAATCCCGGTTCCCCAATTTCGGGCTACCCTCTTCAGGTTAAGTTAAGTTAGGTTAGGTTAGGTTAGGTTAGGTTAGGTTAGGTTAGGTTAGGTTAGGTTAGGTTAGATTAAAAAAGAAGAAAAGAAAAAAGGAGAAGGAAAGAAAAAGAAGAAGGAAGGAAAAAGGAGAAGGGAGGAAAAAGGAGAAGGAAGGAAAACGGAGAAACATATAAAAAAGAGAAAGAAGGAAGGGAAAGAAAGAAGATAAGGTGAAAGTGAGGGGGGTTTAAGGGGGGCTGGCGGAGCGGGGAGGGGGGCGAAGCCCCCCCCCCCCCCCCCCGAGGAAACTGACAGGGAAAGGGACAGCGAAAAAAGAAACAAAAAAAAAAAAAAACTTAAGTATTGCAGGTAGTAAAAGTGGTGGTTGATGGGATATATACTTAAGAACATCCACTCGACGATCATACAGTATCATTCGCTGTAATATCAGTTATATTATTTTATAAGCTATAACCAAAATTGTTTTTTATCAAATATATCTATCTAAATCTAAAGCTCCTAACGATGGCAGAAAATATGATTGGAAACGCTGACCAAATTGAAGAAAATAATGTGGAGAACGCCGCTCAAATTGAAGAAAGAAAAGAAATTTTTATTAACTTGGAAGGCGATTCCATCACTTATAAACATTCATTTTTGGACAAATCATCTAGGCTTGTTAGAAGATCATTCTTATGTAACATCGACATTAATTATATTGAGGAGGAAGAAGAAGAGATGGAGGAAGATGATCAGGAAATTGACGAAGGAGTGGACATGGATGGACAACTACTAAATTTAGGAACCGAGGCTGACGTAAAAGTAAGCAAGTTTAGGGCTAGTGAATTATTTAATAATTTTGAAGAAAAAGATGTATGTGTTATACAAAGCTACTCTAAAATTGAAAGTCGAAGACTAGGAACATTTGCTATTTGCCTTCCTTGTAGTGCAATTCACATGAGATATTTACGGAGAGGGGAGTCCGATCATGTGAGCTGCCACTACAAAAGAGCCTATGTTGTTAGTGCTTCTGATTTACATTGTGCTATTTGTAGGATACATCTTTTTCTACTAATTCCTGAACATGCTTGCTTTTACTGCAACAAAAATGAAAAAAAAGAGATGGAAAATTATGTTGTTAAATATTAATAATAAGCATAGTTTGTAAAGGTGATGGGTAGATTATTTCAACAATATTAATTTTAAATATAGGTTATAAACGTAATGGGTAGATTATATCAAAAATATTAATTTTAAACATAAATTGTAAAGATAATAAGTAGAATATGTCAACAATATTAATTTTAAAAAATGTCAACTGTTACTATAAGCGGTTATATATTTTCATTGCTATATGCAAAATACTTCTTTTTATTCTAACATCTGACACTGTATTTGTAAATGAAATAGCTAATCATATGTAAAAAAAGTGTCGATTATGTCAACTGCCACTAGAAGCACTCATATATTAGCATAACATTTTGTTAACGCTTGTTTCTGTATTCAATTGAGTTTTCTCTTACTTGATGCAAATTATATTAATATTATTAGTATAATTAAAAAGTAGTAGATTAGGCTATGCCGGTCCGACAATCAAAACCGTCATTTTTACATGTAAATTCCCATAAGAAAATTTAAGCTTCCATTTGCAAAAGTGGTGCCATTTTAGGGCGTGGCACTTTTTGTGTAAACCCATAACAATTGTTTTGTTATGTAATGTGAAAATTAGTATGTATTAAAAAACTTGTTAGATCATTGTTGTCGTTTCAATATAGGAAAAGGAAAAAATGTGTGTCAATTATTATATATATTTACATTTACTTTTTTTACAAAATTATTTGTTACCAGAGTTTTCACAAACACAAATTATAAAAAATATTATCCTCTTTTTAAAATTACAACAAAATGATGTCTAATTACATCTTTGAAGATTTGCACCAAATAGTAATATCTAGTGCGACATACAGGACAATTGTTTACCATTATAGAACAACCATTTTCATCATTCCATCTTAAAATACATTTTAAACAAAAAATGTGGGAACATGTATTTGGTCTACATGAATCATAATATTCGATTATTTCAAAACAAATAGCACAAAACACTTTTTTCTCTTCACTCTCAGTTTTATTCAAATTTTTTAAAACAATCCCATTATTTTCTTCTCGAACTAATGGTATATTTTCTTCTTGAACTCCTGGTATAATTTCTTCGAGGCTAATTGTCTGAAGCGGAATGGATCGATTTCTTTCTCCAACTGATTCACTCATTTTATTTTAATATTATTATTAATAGATTTATTCAACAGATTTTTTTCTTTTAACAGTCACTCGTACCTTAACATACTAAAATGATCTTGATGCACCTATTTATAAGACTTAAGAATGCAAAATCAAATGTGGGAGAACAAAGAGAAAAAATTAAAAAATATGATGCGAATGAGAATAAAAGGGGAGGAAGTTAAGAATGAGGGACATGAGAGAGAGGAAGAGGAGGAGGAGGAGGCGCTCCCCTATTATAACTACTTATTAGGTTTCTAAATGATTTTCGTTAACAATCCTCTAGCTGTTATGTTAGAGCGGTGTGTTATTTGGGGTTAGGATCCAGTAAAAAAAAACAAGAGTCTGTTTTTAAATAGTCGACGTTTCGCAACTTTATTGTTGCATCCTCAGGACACATATATAGATTCTATATTCCACATAAAACTCATATTATCAGTTTTCACCTACTCAGTTGGTCGGTAGATATTTCCCAGATATTAAATTTCTAAAGGGTTTTCGTTAACGACCATTTTGTTGGTATGTTAGAGCAGTGGCGGCTCGCGGGTGAAAAAGTGAGTGAAGTGCAAATGAAGCAAGAAAATATCGCAATCATTTTTTTCCAGATTTTTTTTATATGTAGAGGGGGTAGAATATTTTTTTAAGACTTACCTAAATTTTGTATACTAAATCAATTCTCCTATCCTTCATAGCAACAAATTTATTTATAACATCCTCATAAAATGGATGATTTGCCCTAATCTCCTCCAGAACTTCCTTTTGAATTGAAATATTGCCAAGAGGAGTAAGTCTTTCTTGACATATTGTATTTCTTAAATAAGTTTTTACACATTTGAAGCAAGAAAAACTTCTTTCCACTGAAGCACTTGTCGACGATATTGTTAAAATAAGGGAAAACAATTTATATGCTTCGGTAAAAATATATTTATTTTTCTTAGTTTTTTTCACTTGCTATTGCAGCGATATCTTCCAATTACTCTCATTGGCAAAAATAAGACCAAGCTCATTTTAAAGTCGTTGACTTTTTGAAAATATTTCCCCATATAACTGTAACAAATTTTCAAACGGGCCAGTCGGAAAATTTAAACTATATTCGGAAAATTTAGCAGAATCTGCCAAACATGAAAATATAAGTTTTTTAGTCTTGAAATCTTAGTGTCATTTACATTAAAATATGGTCCAATATTTCATAAAAAAGGATTCTGTACTTAGCTCTAATTTCTTCAGGTGAAAGCTTAGCAAGCTCACGTTTATAATGATTTATTTCTGTAATAGAATTTGCTTTATCAAACATGGTATTAAAAAAAAAATGTTCATTTCTTTTTTTACAGAGCGTCTCACAACAGCGTTTTATATTAGATATGCAAAACTGAATGTCAAGCGATTTTTTTTTGAAGAACGTCAAATAGTATGTCCGTGATTGAGAAAATGTCACTAAACACTAATGCCAGAAACGTGAACTGAAAATCGTTCATCTCACCTAAAAATTCTTTCGCAAGGCGGATTGATTTTTCATCAGATTTGTCACAGTTTGTAATAAATTTAAACATGTCTTTTAATTTATTCCATTCTTGAATAATCACAATTACTGACTTCGAATTTGAAGTTGTAACAACACCATAAATAAATATAAGACAAAACAGTCAAGTTAACTGCAAAGGAACTCACCGGTTACAGCGAAATACGCGAAAATAAAAGTAAACAACCACCGCAAACTGAACGACACGTGGGTGTAGTGTACTGCGCCTGCAATTCACCGAGAGCGTTGTATGGCACTGGGCTCGACGTCATCACGTACGCGTTGTCATGGCAACATAGTAGGAAAATCGAAAACTACACATAGCACCTCTAGCAAAGTCAAAGCGGTTTGCGCCACTGTTATAGTTGTTATCATAAAGTTCGATTGAAAGTTTTAAAAAGACATGCCGCCAACGGTCAAGTAAAATATTTATTCGAGATGTACAGTTTATTTTTCACCAATTAGGTGAATAAATAAATGTAAAAATTAAAATTTTAAGAGATATATAATAAATATAGTTAGATGTTTGCTTGTTTATTTTACCTGGTGAAGTAGCACTTCACCTGAATAGCCGCCACTGTGTTAGACTGGTGGTTTATTTGGGGTTAGGAAATATCTTCGGACCAACGGAGTCGGTAAAAACTGATTTTAGGAATTTAGGTATAGATTACTAAAATATATTTTTTTTCGAAGTGTAATCGCAATTTTAAATTATTTGAAACTTTTAATAATTTGCTTTTGGAAAAAAATTAAAAATTGGAATTGTCGACTGTCGATATACTTACGTGAAACTAAAAAATGATCAAGTTTTCTTCATAATGTTTTTTCATATTTAAGCAAATAAGCCCTGTTTCTGCAATTTTTCTTAACAAATGTCTCTTTTGACCGGAAATACAAGTCATTGTGGCCCAATAAAAAAATATTCCATACGATGCGAACGTTTTCAAGGACCCTGTATACAGTATTTTTAAATTTTCACAAATTATCACTTCATGTTCATATTCTTGTAAATAAAAGTCGAAACGAGATTTAGTCGCTTGGCTTTGCGTGTAACACTGTTCAACACAAAACGACGTAAATGCAAAAAGAGGAAGACACAAGGGAAACATTCAACGTCACGTACAGCTGTGATTTTTACCTCGACGTTTCACTGTAATTCGAGCGGAATTACATCAGTCATGATTTTGATTGAACGCCGCAGACTGGGCCCGTGAAAATTACAGTTAGGTGCTCGAATCAATTTCTGGGCACATTGCAATTTAAATAAACCTTGGCAGTACCATATGCACAATTCATTTTGTTTGACCAATTTATAATTAATCGATTAAAAATTTCACATTAAAGTTCGTTGTACAAGCTGTTCCGGCCATGTCGCTCAGAATTTAACCCGTCATCTGGCTGATTAAGTAACGGTTAGCTTTCAAGATACGTTGATTAATAATTATTGCCAAACAATATTTTTTGCACTACTGGGATTTAATTGTTCTAGAGGCTTCATATAACTAAATGGTCAGGTTTTAATACTCGCATTGACTACCACTGGGTATTTTGCAACAAGTACTATTTTTATTTATGATGGACGTTAGACTCTAACCCACTACAGGGGACCCCCTCAGAAAGTTTTTAAAACACAGTAATTTTAACATAATTTATTAAGCACTCTCACGAACCCAAAGAGAAATATACAGAGTGTTTGGTACATGCATACAAAGTTTTAAAAGGTGAGGTAATTCCGGACCTATATGACCATATATACCTCTATACAAAGTGTTACAGATTTTGAGTTATTGTTAAGTTTGCGTTTTTAGGAACATTTTTTACTGCTTGATTTGAAAATTAAGAAAAATAGCAAAAGATCTTTCAAGTATTTCAATTTGGTTAGTTGACTTACACTCTAAAGAAGGTTACTCAAGCAAAATTTTCCTACAAAATTTTGCAAAACAGAAATAGTGATGCTTCAACTCAAACAAACAAAATAAACTAGCCATTTCCATATTTAAAGTCATCTTATGCTCTTTCCCATCGTCTATCAAAACTATAAAATAATTACAAGTATTACTATGAACAGACAAAAAGAATATAATATTGCACAGCTGAACAATTATTACATATAACTTTGATTTTTGCATAGTGTTGTGCTTATTTTGTTTTAGTTGGGATTACGCCATAACTGTCATTAACTAGTGGCTTGCTGCTGAGTTCTCACAATAATATTAGCTGTAAATCGATGTAGATTTATCAATTCAGTATTTTTTAATTTTTTTCTCTAATGGCTTCTTTTTCAAATGCCGAATATGCCGCCGCGGTTCAACGACTATATCGGGAACGATTTCCAACAAGAAGAGTTCCCAATATAAAGGTGTTTATCAACACATATCAACGTCTAAGTGAAACAGTAACCTTCATCACAAGGAAAACGGTTGCATATTCACCAACATTGTCCAGAAGAAGATGAGGAAATTATTGCGGCTTTTGAAGCAGATCCTATCACCAGCATTCGAAAAGTAGCTCATAAGCTAAATTTGTCCTCGTGGAAAGTTTGGAGAGTTTTAAGGATTGAAGGAAAACATCCATTTCACTTCACGCCTTTTTAAGGACTCGAAGAAGGTGACCCTATACGAAAAATGGATTTTTGCCGTTTCGTGTTAAATGCCGATATTGAAGATGAACTTTTCCTTAAAAGTATTTTGTGGACAGACGAGTCAAAGTTCTCTCGAGAAGAAATAACGAATTTTCACAATTTTCATTACTGGGCTGATGCTGACGAAAACCCGCATGTGAAAAAACAAATTACTTTTCAACACAAGTTCAGTGTGAATGTATGGAGTGCGGTAATTGGCAAAACTTTCTTTGGTCCTTACTATCTTCTAGACAATTTAAATGGCGACAGTTATTTAGAGTTTTTGAGGAATAATTTACCAGATAACTTAAAAGACATACCTCTAGACGTAAGAGGTTCGCTAATATTTCAACATTGTGGCCAGCGAGGTCTCCAGACTTGACACCTCTTGATTTTTATGTCTGGGGACGAATGAAAGAGCTGGTGTATAAAGTTGAAATAGCCGAACGTGTCCATCTTATAAGAAGAATTAACGAAGCAAGTGCCAGAATAAAGGAAGAAATGAAGTTGAGCGTCACCACTACCCAAATGCGAAAGAGGGCACGTAAATGTATTAGAAATGGAGGTTCTCATTTGAAAATAAAATGAATTAAATATTATTATTAAGTGTAGTTAGATTCCTTTTAGTTAGAACTACAGCTCACACAAAATATTTGTCGTTATTTTATTTCACTTCATTAATTGCCTTGTTAATTTTGTTTTTAATACAATGAGCTATAATTTTGTCATAACTTGATATACCATTGGAAAGGATATACAATAGAGATATTTTCCATTTCCTAGCGCTCGCCTGTATAGGGAAAAAAAGGTTTTATATACAATGTTTGGCAGAAAGTAATTTATAAGAGTTTCAAATTATTGTTCATTCATTTTCTGTTTTGAAGAAGGACCACATAACTAACAAACAAAAGTTAAGAAAAACTAATTAGCTTGTATTTCCATCGGCTACTGATTCTTTCAAGGTAGTGTACTTATTCCCTTGTGAACTTGTATAGTTTTTCTATTTATTCAAAAAATAAAACTCTGAATCTTAAACAAAACCAATATAAGATATATTTAGTTCTGAAACGTTTATAACAACTGACAACATATTAAAATATGTAAACTTAATTCAGTCATTCGCCACTCATTCCATGTTCTAACTAACAAATATTATTAAATTGTAATTTAAATATTCTCACTCCATTCCTGTAGTGTTCTTAATTTCATTTCACTGCTAAAAATTACTTATTACGGTTAATATAGTATAGCCAATCAACAAGTCTGTTAAGTAATGTGAATAAAACCATGCATTTGTTTTGCTTCAAGACAGACATTTAACCTCGTCTTTATTTTATGCGATTTACTTAGCATGTAACACTTTGTCTGCATTAGGCACAAGGAAAGAAATTCACTCGTTCTGAATTATATTTTACTGATACTTGATAACACAAATTACTTTGCCTTCATCTGACTAAAAAGCAATCACTTTGTTAAGATTCCACTTGAATCTTATTGCAGTCAACTGCAATAAATAAGACCTAATTTGGTCTTCTATTACATTTTAACTGATACAATATATGTAAATAAAACGCTAAATTAAAAATAGCGGGGTACCAAATTACCTCTGTAGTAACCAGTGAGCTTCAATCTGTACAGTTAATGAAAAACTGTAGTAATAGCACTACATTGATAAACGATTTCGTGGTTAGGAAAGATGCGGAGGCATAACTAGTCGAGCGACGAGCTCAATGTTTAAAGCTAAACTGATTTTTTAACCAAAGAGGCAAAATATATTACTTCAGCTTGTTGAGAAATGCTTAATCTGCCGTGCTTTCTTGTGTGATTCTGTGGCACAAAAAAATGTGAATAAAACGTTTAAATGTTGCCTGTATAATTGGAAAGAGGTTAAATGTATATCTTAGAAATTATATTCCAACTATTACAAACATCTTCTAATTAAAAAAAAAGTAACAAGGCCAATAATAATATTTTATTCATATGTGAACCGGTTTTAGGATTTATTTGTAGAATGATTCTTTTTTTAGCTGCCCATTTTTCTGGAGATTTTTTAGTAAACCAATAGAAAGGCGAATTTTCAGACTCAATAGTTTTTTATTAAAGCGGTTTCTTTCCGTCCTGCCGTTATCGGAATTATGTTTGATGTTAAATACAATAAAAATGTTAAGTTGCAGGCATGAAGTTAAACGATATACTTGAAGAAACTATTTGGCTGACTTTACTGGAGTTTGGTGAGTTGAAATAGGTATGTTATGAGAATTTTAGAAATGGGATTTTAATATTTTATAAATAGAGCATGGCATTTTAACCGAGGTAAATTTTTATTTCATTTGATTTTAAATTGGTTTTTGATGTGCGAGGCGTACATGTAGTTAGATTAAATACGGTAGGTATTTTTAAGTGTTTGGGAAAGCGTTTCCCGAACACAAAGAGATAAAAAAGTGTCATCATTCACCGTTTGTTTTTTCAACTAACCGCTTTAAAAATATTTTTTTTTAGTTTTTTGGGGGCTGCTTCGTATCTCTAGGGCTACCCTGTATAATAGAAACAAAATATTTATATACAAAAAACCTATGACAACCCTGTATAACGGAAAAATGTTGTAAATACAATTTTTTTTTATTTCAAGTGGCTGTTTCGTCCTCCCACCCTATGTAGTTGAAAAAATGTTTTTAAATGCTGAAATAAAAGAAGTTAGATTCATTTTTCCGGTTTTTGATATTTTCTTTGTTTTAAATAGACTGTCTCATCCTTTTTGGGCTAAGCTATATACTGGACAAAAATTTTTTTGTGTACAAAAAAATAAAATACATTTTACGTGTTTCGCCATTTTTTAAAATATCGTGTAAGTTTTTTTATATACATATAATGGTAAAGAGGGAGTATTTACACCAACAACTTTCACAATTTTTCAATTTCAGAATAATTACCCAATTATCTCTGTTTTCAATCGGCTTGTGCATTGTCAAAATATGATTCTTTCATATTTTCATACCCCTCAAAAATCTCGTGCACATTTGAAACAAATCGGATTAACCGTTTCAAAGTTATAGTTGGACAAAGCTTTGTTTTAGACCCGTTTTTTGTGTATGCCACTCTGTTTGCTAATTTTTGAGAGCAACTTGCAGCTTAAGCCGTATTTAATTGACCTCAGTACGCTTTAGTTCTGGATGATGGGACGGAAATCACAGCGGCGTTGTATAATTGACTGTAAAGCAAAATACTTCAACCGCTTATAATTTGACGAGGTAAAATAAATACAAGTCGCGGTAAGAAATTATTTAAATTGCAATGGGACCGAAAATTGGCTTCAGTAACTGTAATTTTCGTGGGCCAATTCTGCATCCTTCAATCAAAATTTTGACTGCTGTAATTCCGTCCAAATTATATTGAAACGTCAAGGTTTCACGGGTGTACCTGACATGGGGCGGTTACCTCATGTCATGCATTAATTTCACATTTAAGTCGTTTACCGGATGGCATTACAAGTGAAGGAAAGCACTGTTATTTACGGCTTAAGTCTGACGAATAACGTGTTGATTTTTGTGTTCAGTTCATTAAAACCTAATAATAATGAGCATAAACATGGACTTATTTTTTACATGGACAATAGTAGTGGCATTAAGATGCATTTCTGGGTTCAAATTATCGTATATATAAGAGGGTTATATTTTTTGAACTGCAATTTATGTAAAAAAAATGTATTAGAATTAAAAACTTTCGTCTATAAAGTTGTGGTCTCTAATACAAAGAAACGTGGCCTATATATATATATATATATATATATATATATATATATATATATGTTATGTAGTCATGGTAATTTCATTATAAAAACATATATATATATATATATATATATATATATATATATATGTATATATAAACTTTAATAAGCCAAACAATTCTAAAATCCGATCTGAGATGTAACGCAATCAAAATTAGTTTTCCTTAAAAAAGCACCAACTTTTACCAAGAATAACATTTTCTGAGAAATCAATAATAAAAAAATTTTCTGAGAAATTATATATATATATATATATATATATATATATATATATATATACAACAGCAAAGAATTTGCAACAAATAAGAATTTTTTTATTATTCATTTTCAGAAAATGTTATTCTTTGTAAAAGTTGGTGCTTAAAGAAAAACTAATTTTGATTACGTCACATCTCAGATCGGATGTAGACGGTGTTCAAAAAATTTAAAAATTAGAAATAAAGTTTTTTCATATCTAATCTAGTTAAAGAAAAAAGTAGACTCAAAACTTAGATTTTACGAATCTTGAAGTCTAATTTTTAAATGTTTTGAACACCCTGTACACCCAACCTGAGATTTTACGCAGTCAAAATTAGTTTTTCTTTAAACACCAACTTTTACAAAGAATAAAATTTTCTGAGAAATCAATTATAAAAAAAATTGCTATACATAGAGTAGGGATAAAGTTTCAGCGTCACATCTCATATCGGATGTAGACGGTGTTCAAAAAATTTAAAAATTAGAAGTAAAGTTTTTTCATATCTAATCTAGTCTAAGAAAAAAGTAGACTCAAAAATTAGATTTTACGAATCTTGAAGTCTAATTTTTAAATGTTTTGAACACCCTGTACACCCGACCTGAGATTTGACGCAGTCAAAATTAGTTTTTCTTTAAACATCAACTTTTACAAAGAATAAAATTTTCTGAGAAATCAATGATTAAAAAAATTGCTATACGTAGAGTAGGGATAAAAATTTGCCACAGCTTGAATTTGTGCTGGGTGATGATGTGATTTTGCATTTAAATATCTGTCTGTATGTGTTGCTTTTCTATACACGGTGTATTCGAAATGTCCGTTATGCAGTTTTGTGATCAAAACATCTAAAAATGGTAGTTTGTTGTGTTCCTATAACTCTAGAGTAAATTGTATTCTGGGGTGGATTGAATTTACGTGAGTCAGAAATTTTTCGAGTTCTGCATGACCATGTTGCCATATAATAAATATGTCATCCACATAACGAATCCATAAGTTGGGTTTTAAACTTGATTTCTCAAGAGCTTCTTTCTCGAAGTATATCATAAATAAATTCGCGACTACTGGTGATAGCGAGGACCCCATTGGAGCACCATCCATTTGTTTATACATTTGCCCGTTGAAAGAAAAATAAGTATTAAGGCAAATACTCTAATATCTAGATCCGTGCGACTAACTGAAATACAGACGAGACAAAACGAACTTAAGGTAATATCTAGTGCTTTAAAGAAAAATGGCTACACAAATCGCATCATAGAGAAAGCTATTAATGCACAGGTTTCCCGAACAATGAACAACAAAAAATATGAACCGGGAAAGCAACGAGTATTCTTACCATATGTAAAAGGCACAACAGACAGAATCGGAAGAATTCTGAGGAAACACAACATACAAACAATACACAAGCCACAAACAACTATAGGTAAACTACTCGGAAACCCAAAAGATAAAATCAACCTGGAAAACCACGGAGTGTACAGTATTCCGTGCCAGGACTGTGAAAAGTTGTACGTAGGGCAAACTAACAGGCGAATATCAGCAAGAGTGGAAGAGCATAAACTCAGCATCAGAAATAAACAAACAACCTCAGCTTTGTGTAGTGAGATTGCCAATATAGAACATTATAAGACCAGAATAATCCGAGAAGCCATAGAAATTGAAAAAAAGGTAATTTGAATAAAAGGGACGAATCATTAAAACTACCAACAGTATGGAAGACAATAATCAACAAATCTAAAATCGCAAAAACTCAAGCGCAATTAGCGCAACAAACAGCACCATCCGGAAAACATAAATAACGACCAACGCCTGCGCAGATATAACCTTCGGCCCCGAGTGGGGGTATAAAAAGGAAGCGTCGCAGTCACCAACACTTCAATCTCTATTGGGACGCGAGAAAGCTTCGAAAATGCCAAATGTGATTTTGGCGAAACGTCAGCAAAACTGTTCTTTTCAGAACGACAGTAGTGAACGGATGTACACCCGGAATGAAAACACATTGTATTTTTCCATCCGTGAAGGAGTAAAAATCAACAATATATATATATATATATATATATATATATATATATATATATATATATATATATAATATGTCTTTTCATTCCGGGTGTACATCCGTTCACTATCGTCGTTCTGAAAAGAACAGTTTTGCTGACGTTTCGCCAAAATCACTTTTGGCATTTTCGAAGCTTTCTCGCGTCCCAATAGAGACTGAAGTATTGGTGACTGCGACGCTTTTACAAACGGGCTGATGGTTTGTTTTTAATGCTGAGTTTATGCTCTTCCACTCTTGCCGATATTCGCCTGTTAGTTTGCCCCATGCATGTTGTATACTCCATGGTTTTCCAGTTTGATTTTATATTTTGGGTTTCCAAGTAGTATACCTATAGTTGTTTGTGGGTTGTGTATTATTTGTATGTTGTGTTTCCTAAGAATTCTTTTGATTCTGTTTGTTGTGCTTTTTACATAAGGTAAGACTACTTGTTGTTTTACTGGTTACTAATATTTGTTGTTCGTTGTTCGGGAACCCTGTGCATTAATATTATAATAAGTTAGTTTTGTCTCGTCTGTGTTCCAGTTAATCGCACAGTATTGGATATTAGGGTATTGAATTTGTGCTGGGTGATGGTGTGATCTTGCATTTAAATATCTGTCTGTATGTGTTGGCTTTCTATACTCGAAATGTCCGTTATGCAATTTTGTGACTACAATATCTAAAAATGGAAATTTGTTGTTTTCCTCTAACTCTAGAGTAAATTGTATTCTGGGGTGGATTGAATTTACGCGAGTCAGAAATTTTTCGAGTTCTGTATGACTACGTTGCCATATAATAAATATGTCATCCACATAACGAATCCATAATTTGAACTTTAAACTTGCTTTCTCGAGAGCTACTTTCTCGAAATATGTCATAAATAAATTCGCGACTACTGGTGATAGTGAGGATCTCATTGGAGCACCATCTATTTGTTTATACATTTGCCCGTTGAATGAAAAATAAGTATTTTTAAGGCAAAGCTCCGAGAATTGTATTAAATGTGTCTGGGAATCCTCGTTCATAGCAATACTATCCAATTTTTCGTCGATGGGAATACTGGGATACAACGATTTGACATATATGCTTGCTATGATATCGTCTTTTTCAAGAACGACGTTTCGTATAATTCGAGTGAAATGCTTCGAGTTTTTTACAAATGAATTAGCTTGTTCGACAGCTGGTACATAATTTCGGCAAAATATTTTTCGAGTTTTTGTAGCAGCGAATTAACAGCACTAACAATAAGTCTGATGGGCGCCCTTGGTTTGTGTTTTTTTTGTAAACCATAGAGTTTAGGGCATCTTCTCGACTTACGACGAACTTTTTATTTTATTTTTAGTTGTTTTTTCTAGGTACGTAGCCGGGTCCCTTGGAACAGCCTTATAACAATTGTCTTGTAAGATCCTGCATGTTTGCATGTAGTCTTGGGTGTTCATAACCACAGTTGCGTTCCTTTTTTCTGCTAGAAGGATTGTGATATCTTTATTTTTTCGAAGGTTTGTTAGGGACCTTTGTTCAGTGGCATTTAGGTTTTGTTCCGGTGGTTTTATTTCTTGTATATAAAAGCTGGTTTTTCTGAAACCAGGATAGTTCTAGAAGATAAAAGATCCCTCTAAAAACGAGAATATTGTTCATTTCAAAAGCGGTTAACTTTTTCAAAAAACGGTGAAAATTGAATGTCTTTTATCTCTTTATTTAAAGTCTTTTTTCCTGCAGACGGTTGCCTTAGGGAAATACACCAGGCCCCTAAAAATAAAAATAATTTTGATCAAACCGATTCGTTTCACATTTGCATAAAAATTGTCTAGTTATAATCTGGCGTGGATTAGATTCTGATTGTCATTCGCCTAGGTTGTTGATATCTCAAAGGAATTTAAATTTAAATGAAATAATTTCTCAGACATAAAAAATATTTCAGTATCAGATACGTAGCCAGGCGGGACGGACTGCCTCTCCAAAACTTTAAAAATATATTAGTATGAGCATGCTTCTTACTATTATTACTTAATTTTCCTGAAGTCTGACCGTTTACACCTCCCGGGCCCCACGGATTGAATTTCTAGTTTGGACCCCCACCCTGAACTGAATTTCTGGTTACGTATCAAATTGTGGAAGTCACTGGCGTAGACATTTTAGTTGTGTTATATAAGTGTTATATGTGTTTCAAAAAATAACCGAGAGCATTCAAGACGATTATAATCAAAATTGCTATAAAGTTAGTGTATGAAAATGTCTTTAAGTAAAAAAATTATGATATTCCTGGACATTTTTAGAGGTACATATCTTTTTAAAAAATGATGAGAACATCTTTAAAGATGTAAGCCATATTCAGTACAATCATTGTATATTTAAATATGTAAAGATCATCGTGGTCATTGTCTAGGTCTTGTGATGGTAAAAAAGTTGAAAAACATATGTTGAAAACATGTAAACCTATTTCTATCAAATACAGAATAAATACGTAAGTATCTTGAGGCCATAAAATTATGATGTTCAGTGGAACAGGGGCATTGTATTTAGTTTGAATCAAACTAGGTTCTAAACTTGTGTGTGGGCAAATGTTTTAAAACCACTGAGCCCATTATATTTTTTAGGAATAAAGATTTAAAAGAAAAACAATATTATAAAGATATATACTACAATATATACAATATAAGTTCTATATAAGCTATTGGCATACATGCGGGAAAGTACAATGTGTGTTAAAACATTTTTAATATTACGTTTAAATTTAAATTAGTATATTCAATACTGAGTTAAATACAGAACTTTATTAAAATTCAAACTAATTCGGCTCTACTGCATGTGTAAGTTTATATTATGGTTATTACCGAACTTTTAATAAAGTGCGTGCAAAATACAGCGTGTTATTTTCCGAATTAAACCTCGAATAATAACGTGTTACTTCACATGTAGCACCGTCGAATAAATGAGTTAATGGTGAATTAATGCAGACATGAGGTGACCGCCCAACGTCAGACACACCTGTGATTTACCCTGGACGTTTCAATATAATTTCCACGGGATTACAGCAGTCAGAATCTTGATTGCCGGATTTGAGATCGGACCATGAAAATTACAGTTGCATGGACCAATTTTCGGGAATATTACAATTTATATAATTTCTGACCACTGGACTATAATATATACAATTTACTTTGACTCAAATAAATCGCCATATTTTGGGAGAAGCGAGTTTGCGCTTTGTTGCTCTTGGAGGACACCATTACACAGTGGTCCCCTATCTATACTAACTAAGGTCATAAATATGAAAGTCTTGTAATATTTTGATGAAAACGAGTTTAATGGCATAAAAATATACTAAAGATAAAAAGCAGGCATTTTTATAATATTAATGAAATACACCTGAATAAATACTAAATTGGAGTGGCACAAGATAATAATAGCAATAAGAACAATATATACTCTCAAATTTTAAATTTAGTCTTAAGTGTCTGAAGTTCTCAAGTTATAGTTGGACAAAGCATTGATTTGAATCTGTTTATTGTTTTAGCCGTTCTGTTTTTACGTTTCTGAAGGCATCTTGCAGCGTAAGCCTTATTCAATTGATCTCAGTACGCTTTAGTTCTGGACAATGGGATGGAAGAACACAGCGGCGTTGCATAATGGACTGTAAGGCAAAAACTTCGACCATTTATTATTTGACGAAGTAAAATAAACACAAGTCGTGGTAAGAAATTATTTAAATTGCAGTGGGACCGAATATTGGTCTGAGTAACTTTAATTTTCGTGGGCCAATTCTGCTTCCTACAATCACCACTTTGACTGCTGTAATTCCATCCGAAATTATATCGAAACGTCAAGGTTTTATGGGTGTACCTGAAATGGCGCAGTTCCCCCATGTCATGGCTTAATTACGAATAACGTAACTGATTGTTGTGGGCAGTTCATTAAAAACTCATATAATGAGCATAAATATGGACCTACCTTTCACACACCTTATCGTCTGTATACGGGGTAAACCCTAAGTACCTTAAAATATTTAAGCAGATGATTACTCAATTAATTTTAAGGAGAAAATGTCATATGTTTAAAGTCGTGCATTTATATTGTCACTATTGACCTTAATTTGTGGTTATCGATTCTCTTTAAATGAAATATAGAGTACGCATTAAAACTAGAGTCCACTTTTTCTCTACAAATCCAGAGCTAAGTGATCACTTTGAATACCTAACACTTATATTTATATAAGGTTTTAATTGTTCAAATATATCCTAATAATCGCTACTAAAAATGTTGACGAAGCTCACAATGAAGTAATTCTTGAGATATGGGAGGCACTTTTTAATTTACAATTGTCAGGAGCAATTTTAAAACTATATTGTTGCCTCTGAATTTCGACAGGGTGGCTTTCGTTAGTGATAATTACGCATGAAACTCATATATTTATGAGAGATGTAGCTTGTTCAAAAAGCCGTATACAAAAAAACATCGAAGTCTCTGGATGAAATTTCTTCAACTGTGCATACGCAGGAACATGAATGACATCTACTTACTTCACATATGAAGCTATAATCTTCGCATTAACAGGGATTATTTTTTCTGTTCCATATTATTTTCAAACCGGGTTTTATACCAACATTTTTGCGCCTTTTATTCTAAATTATAGAATGAATATTTACTAAATCTGTTTTAAACATTAAATTGTGCCATTTAGGGCCAGTATTGTTATTCCCAAATGACTTTATTCCTCGAATATTTACCGTAGAAACGATTGTTGGGGCAATTGCAACCATGGAAAATATCCACCGAGTAAAATTATACGGAGCTGAAAATACCAGCCCTAAGTGTATTAGACCCAAAGAAACATATTAGGACAAGGACTACTAGGTTAAAAGTCTAAAAGTCTGGAATACACAGAATACTAGTTTAAGATTCTAGACATTCATTCTTTAAATTTTCTAATTTGTATTTAATTTATGGAGTAGAAACTGTAAGTAGAGAAAAAAACATTTTTATGAAGGATTTTGTTATTATTATTTTTTTTTTCAATAATACCTCAACATATTTATAGTGTACTCATTTGGTAGGAAATAATACCCATTTATTTTAAAAATTCGTTTTTTTTATTATCATTGCAGGTTAAACAGGCAACATATTTTGGCGCAGTAATTTTGGATGATTTCCTAAATTATTTAGTTTATTTTTTCTTAAAAAAATATATTTGGCTTAAACTTTCATTGAGAGCTCTGAAGATGATAAGTTCATGGATTGAGGATACTACGAATAGATAAAAGTTTCCTGTAATTTTTTATTTATAAATATATTTGACTTAGTATATTAATAAATGTGTTCAGATTATTTGTTGCGTTTAGTTGACAAACAAAAATGCAACTGAATAAAAATATTTAACTTTAAATTAATTGAAGGATTACTACCTCAACATGTAGATAAAAGTTTACCTTAAGTTTTTATAGACACATAGTAAGTTGTTTTTTATTTATACAACTAATATACTTTAAATGATATAATCTTATGCTTGCTTAAATAATATTATTATATTATGTTACTAGTCTACATGTTGAGGTATGTAATTATATTAAATATCTGCTTCAATTGTTATTTTTTTATATAAAACTTCTGTAATTTATAAAAATTCAAATTAATTCGGCTCCAGTGAAAGTGTAAGTTTACATTATGTTTATTATAGCATTTTTAATAAAGTGCGTGCAAAATACCGCGTATTATTTTCCGAATTAAACATCGAATAACAATTTGTTACTTCACATGTAGCACAGTCGAATAAATGAGTTAATGCTGAATTAATGCAGACATGCGGTGACCGCCAAACGTCAAACACACCTGTGATTTACCCTGGTCGTTTCAATATAATTTTGACGGCATTACAGCAGTCAGAATCTTGAATGCCGGATTTGAGATCCGGCCATGAAAATTGCAGTTAATGGACCAATTTTCGGGAATATTACAGTTTATATAATTTCTGGCCACTGGACTATAATATATACAATTTGCTTTGACTCAAATAAATTGCCTTATTTTGGGAGAAGCGAGTTTGCGCTTTGTTGCTCTCGAAAGATGCCATTGCACAGTGGTCCCCTATCCATACTAATTAAGGTCATAAATATGAAACTCTTATATAATGTGAGATTTTTATGAAAACAGGTTTAATACGGTAAAAAATATACTAACGATAAGAAGCGGGCATGTTTATATCAAATTAATTAAATACACCTAAATAAATACGAAATTGGAGTGGCCCATTCATAATTTAGGAAGAAAATTATTAGCCCAGGAGCTCAAAAAGCTGACACAGAGTTTCAAAATTAATAAATTGCAGCATTTTATATTTCAATAAGATATTTTTTTTTAAAAATAGTTAAAAACGCCGCAATGTGAGTTTTTATTAAAATTTTAATTTTGAGTATATACAGGGGTCAACATCATAATATTGGAAACACCCTGTGGATCGTTTCAGACGTAACAGCGGGTATACGCTTGATGCAAATTATAGCCCCATGTTTTCCTAACGGTTTTGTTTTGTTTCATGTCAATATCTCTATTTTTAAATTAAATATAGAGCAAAAGATTAAAGCGCACTAGTTTATTTTAACAATTTAACATCTTAAAATAGGTTAGGCCATGAAATGAACAAGTTTGACAAACTGTCATGTTTGTTTATTATGTGTCAATTTTATCTTTGAACAGTGTTAAAATTTTGTGTGTCAAACAAGGAATTTGTCTCGTGACGAATGCGTAGCAGCAATTACATTAGCCGAGGAAGGATTAAGCTATGCGATAGCTGGAAGAACATTCATCAATATCGCGCGTTGTCCACCGTTTTGAGCCTAACGATCATACGCCGCATCAGTCTTATTCGGTTCGTGCTTTGAGAGAATAATTATGTCCAAATAAGTATATACAAGAGTTTTTAAGGAATTCCAGCAAGAGAGCCGAGGTTAAACGCAAACCATCGTGTGTGTAGTTTTTAACTATTATAAATTAAAAAATTAAACGAAAAAAAACAGTCATGCACCACTACAAATGTTGAAATAATTGAAAAATGGAACAGACAGAAAAACAGTCAGCAATTGTCGCAATAATTATGCGCACCCCGAAAATTACTTAACTATTATAAATAATTTCACTGGAACCGCAATCAGCAATTGTTGGGTGTTGACTCGTGTACACCTTTTATACTACATAATATTGAACTGAAAAATCTTTTCGGACGTTTCGAGGAAAAGCGTACCCCAATATTCAGCAACTAGAACAAATAACAAGAATATCACCAGATAATTGCCAGTTTGGTTGAATTTCTGATATATAAAAAAAAAGATTTTAGTGCTTTTGGTATTTTAACTTTCCTTGAATTTACTGTTTTTCGAAAGATATAAGATAACGAACTTCTAGTGACCGTGGAGGCCATTCAATTGCCCATCTCCTTCCAATCCATTACCCTGAAAATGTTTTATTCAAATATTAATATATATATATATATATATATATATATATATATATATATATCGGCGATAGTTGGTAACCATACCAGAGCGCGGAACTTTTTGATAGTATCAGCTGGCTTTAGATCATTCGCCTTGCGTTCACACCACTGTCGCTCTCTTCTAAGCGGGTCGCAACCTTCGACTATACCACTGTCAGAACGCCTGGAAACTAGATTTTATTACTTCTGTTGCTGTTCTTTATTACAATATCTGTTTCTTTCGGTCTTTTCTCTCTAAGTGAAAGCTAGTATCCACTATTTATAGTGGCGTAAAAACACCTATCTAGAGGGACGCAAATCCCTGGAAATAATAAAAACTATTCTGGTTCATGGGTCAGTCGGCTTAACTCTGACACTGCGGAAAGACCGAGGAAGGGGTGGCCATTTTCTCAGTTTTTTATGCTATAAACAAGTTTAGCGCCAATTTTCACTTATTACGAAACGCTCACTTGTCACGAGATCTTGGGCTACGTGTACTGTTCATGAAATTTTGTCTAATAATAATCACTCAACAATAATTTGTTTAGTGAGTCGCAGAGTTCGTGATTTCATAATTTTGATTAACCAATAATAAAAGTGCTTAAATAATTATTTTACTTTTAAAATATGTTTTCTCGATCATTGTTCGGTTTAATTTAAAATGTAGGTTAATGCTAAATGTAAAGAAGTACCTTCTAAACAAGGTGTTGCAGATAAGCGATTGTATATTTAAAAAAAATTACCGTGTTCCAGAAAACGTCTGTTTCGTTTTCCTTTGATCACCATATATTTTATGGACTCTATACACTGCATAGCTTAAAATCCATTCCTGAAATTCAGATATAAAATGTTTATAACAGTTTAGATGATTAATATCCTTTGACCGTCATTTTATTACGCTGAACGAAATTTATAATTATACTCTGGTTGGGACTTTTATTTTAGGAAATCCATTATACATTTGGCGTTGACTGGCAAGATAAAACAATTAACTTAAATTCGCTTTGCTTAACAATTTTTTAGTGTTGTTTGATTTCGATTAAGGTGGCCACGTTGGGTGGCCACCACCGTTTAGTTTTCCCTTACACTGTTAATTGCAAAGATATTTGACTTTGACTTTAGATTCACGTTCAGCAGGATTACCTGATGCATCAAAACATATTCAAGTTTATACTGTGTAAAAACTAGAATTTTGCCTTAAAAGAAATAGTTATTTACAATGTAAGTGTTGTAAATTACAACACGAGATTTTGGATGAAACATCGAGTATAGTAATATGAATTTACCACATGAATATTGTACAAAATCTTACCTAGTTCTGTAATAGACGCCCCATTACAGCACTAATGTTATAATGAAATGGCATTAGGTATTAGAGCCCTTATGAAAATGATAGTAGATAAAAGCACGAATATAATTGAATCCCTTATCTAGGTTAAAAATTCTGAAAAACAAGTTTTTAAATCTTATATTATCTTTTCTAAAGTGAGATCTACTATTGATATAAGTCAAGTATAAATTATTAAAAGTACAAAAAAACACAACTGCTTAGAGCTAGTATATTAACATAGGAAAACATTAAAATAAAGGACACTTATTATTATTATTATTAATATTATTATCATTATTTCTCTACCGACAACAAGGTATTCCTGTGGTTGTATTTTATACTGACCAGATTATACCAAGTCAGTACAAAAAAAAAATAAAAAAACAAAAGGAAAAAGAAAACAACTATTGTGTAATAAGAAATGATCCAACGATGCTACGGGTTTTCAAAATTACCGATTTCTGTATCGTATGTATTAACTCCTAATTGAGCCAAATGCGGTGTAAAGGTTATTGGGGTGAGTCCTGTTACTGATATGACAAGAGGAACAATGATGGCTCTTTCCTGTTTCCACAGCCTTTTTATTTCCATTGCCAAGTCGGTGTATTTGGCGACCTTCTCACTGTATTTAACTTGGATGTTCTCGTCGTTGGGGACAGCCATGTCAATTAAATAAGTGATTTTTTCTTTTTTGGATTGACAGATGATTTCATGCCTGTTTGCGGAGATTGTTTTATCTATGTGGATGTCAATGTCCCAGTAGAGCTTATTATTATTATTATCGAATTTGAAAATCAATTTCTCATCAAAAGGAGTGGGCTGCTTTCTATTAGTTCTATGTGTTGTCCTGTAAGAATTGTCTCACTGGCTAGTACTGAGCAGGACTGCCTTCTGGATGTCGATAAAGGTGTTAGTATGCAGTCCTATAGTTTTCAGGTTCGGTTCTAGCGTTTTTGGAACTAGTCCAGTTAACGATACGATGATCGGTATCACATGAACCTTATTCAGCTTCCACATCTGCTGTATATCGATGGCCAGCTCCACATATTTGGCCCTTTTTCTCTTGATATTTATCCAACACGTTGTTATTGTTGGGTACAGCAACATCTACCAAAATAAGCTGTCTTTGTTTCCTTATTTAACAGTATCATATCAGGTCGATTATTCATAACCCATCTGTCGGTGATAATTGCCCGGTCTTACTACAGTTTCAAGGCATTATTTTTGAGCATTCAACTTGGTTGGTATTTATAATAGAGCACAAAGGTGTTCAGGAGCCCGTATTGATTGGCAAGTTTCTGGTTTATGATGTTAAATATCTGGTTATATCTCTGGAGGTAGTCCGTGTTTGCTAGGTAAGTTTCGCCAGATGTTATATGGTATATAGTCTCCGCTATATTTTCGATACTTATCGAATTCAACGGACCAGTCTTTGATGATAAATTTCGTGTAATTTCCTGTGTTAATAACTTGGTTCTGTAATGTCATCACCAATCCTTCTGTCTCTGGGAATAGTTGTCTATCCTTCAGCAAACCTGTTGGATGCTTCCTTATCTATGGTTAGCTGATTCAAGTCATTGTGATGTTGGCCGTGCAGTGCCATTTGAGTCCCCTGTTTTAGTTTGTCGGGGTGTGAAAGTGACTTTAGGATGATATTGTCACTTACGAGATTGAGTGGAGAGAATGCGTTGTTACTTAGAGTCACTATGCGGTGGAAGCTTGTGCCTTATTGGCGAAGAACTCTCTCAAGTTTTGCAGTTGTCGGGAGTGCGAATTGGTCAAGTCAACAAGGGATCTTCAATCTTTTCTTCGTGGTAAGGTCATTCATGATGACCTTGGGTGGGGTGACTTGTTCTCGGTCATCATTACGCGAGTAGTTTGTTGTAGTCCTTATAATTCCGTGTTAGTCCATTTCAAGATTCCGCAACTGTAGGTCAGCACGGGCACAGCATAGGTATTAATTACTGTAATGAGATTTCCGGCATTCTATTGTGGCTTCAGAAGAGCTCACACTCTTTGAACGTACTGATCTTTCAGCTTGATCTTTCCTTGCTTATCCTGGAGCAATCTAGCTTCTTGAAACTCTAGGTATTTGTAGGTCTCTCCTTGGTTCATCGCTAGAACTAATTCTCCATTGGGTAAGGCTCCATCACAATTAATAGCTTTGCCTTTTACGATGTTTAAGGCTTTACATTTTTCCATTCCATGTCTTTCGAGAAGGTGTATATCATGTTAATAAGCTTTCTTAGTTGGTTATGGTTTCCACCACAGGGCTAAGGTGGGATATGATATCGGAGTTGTCTCTATTGGCTTGAAGCCATGTCCTGTATTGTTGAGCAACGTGGAGAGGTGGTTGATCGCTAAGCAGAACCAAAGTGGACTTAACTTGCTAAATTCCCCTATTGATTATTAATATTATTAATATTATTACTATTATTATTGTTATTCTTCTTTGTCTCACAGTATTCCTGTGGTCGTATTTTATACTGACGGGATTATACCAAGTCAGTATAAAAAAAGCAACTATTGTATATTAAGAAATGATCTGAGTGAGACCTGCTACTGATATGAGAGGAACAATAATGACTCTTTCCTGTTCTTTTTATTTCCATTTCCAAGTCGGTGTATTTGCCGATCTTCTCACTGTATTTTACTTGGATATTCTTGTCGTTGGGGACAGCCATGTCAATTAAATAAGCGATCTGTTCTTTTTTGAATTAAAAGATGATATCGCGTCCGTTTGCGGCGAATGTTTTATCTGTATGGATTTCAATGCTCTAGTAGAACTTGTAGTCTTCGTTTTCAAGTATGGATGTTGACGTGTAATGGAAATAAGAGTCTGTATTATTCGTTAGATTGTATGTTGTGGCTAATACTTGATGAACGACCTTCGCTGCTGAGTTATGTCTCGCGGTGTATTCACTTCCGGCCATTATTCTACATCAACTCGTTATGTGATCGATCCTTTCTTTTTGCTGGTGACATCTCCTGCACCTGTCGTCTTCAATGGTTGTGTCCTTGATGACGTGCTTTTGGTAGTTTCTGGTTGTTATAACTTTGTCCTGAATGGCAAGCAGTAAACCTTCTGTTTCGGGGAAAAGCTGCCTGTTTGTTTTATTCAGTGCGTTTGAGAGTGGATTGAGACAGAGGCAGAACCATAAAAGGTTGAGTGAATGTCCCTGGAATATTTATTATTATTATTAGAATAACAGTAAACATTTTTTATAATTTTTGAATAGTATCCATTTTTAATAATATTTCGTAGTTGAATAATATTTAACTGGAAAAAATTCATGTAATCTAGAAAGTATTAGGAAGGTATGGGAAGTTATTGCAGCGTTGCATAAGATCACATCCCACTTCCGGCTTATTAATTGATGTAACAATAAACAGTTTTGCGTTTTGATTGGGAGCTACGTATTAAAAAAAAATATAGGCGTTTACTGATAAACGGACTCAAGCCGACTTCGACTGATTTGGACAGGGTAGGTTTAATAGCTGCTATAAACGCAGTGCTCCCAGCAATTTGCAGAAAAAAAAATTATGCAGATGGTAGCAAGCATATTAAATTAGATTCGATAGCGTCGATCCTAGGCGATATTTTTTCGTGTTCACACCTGCCTTTACCCAATTGCGCATAACTTTATCAGCTTCGCATGTGCTCTGTATTAAGACATACCTGCATAATTTTATGTGAAAATGATGCAAATGCATCGCAAAGTCGGCAAATTACACAGTTTTAATCAAAACAGGGGCGATTAGATTTATGCAAATGGTCATCGTAAATTAATTAACCGAGTCACCGGCCGGTGAAACAATGTAAAATTGATAATAAATTTTCCGTCGGGAAAAACTTTTCATTAATTGGCAATTTGACTTCATGGACGATTAAACTAAGTGCAAGACAATCGTATTATTAATATCTATTTTTACATATATATAGTGGCAATTTTCTCCAATTAATTTATTTGCAGCACTACCTATTTTAATGAAAGCTTAGAATTTATACATATTTAAGATATTTCGCAACTGACATCGTTAGGGCAAAAGTTGCCCATCTTCAATGGCAAAAGTCTTGTCTATTGGTCCATTTTTACTAAAGAAATGGCTAAACTACAATTTATTATCACTTAATATATCTAAAACAAAATTCATACCCTTTGCTACCTATAATAGAAATTTACCAACATTTAATGAAATAACTATATATACCATAAACTCTGATCTGGCTTGTAATGATAATTTAAAGTACTTAGGCGTGATTATAGATCAAAATATGAAGTGGAACATACACTCCCTCTATATATATGATAAAATTAGAAAACTGGTATATAAATTCTATCAATTAATCTCTTAATCTATCTTTAGGTATGCTATAATAGTTTCGGAAGGTACTTATAAAGCTTCTTTGAAACCAACGATCATTTCTCAAAAGTACATACTTAGGATTGTGTTAAAAAAGAATTTTGCATTGATACTGCAGAGCTGCTTAGAAAAGCAAGCGTATTAGACATAAAAAACTGTATACTCGTATATTTGAATGTGCAATATTCATAAAGCTTAATGTTTATAAATACATATGTCCTACTCATAAACACAACACTAAAATAATCAAAAATAAAAATATCACTTCGCCTCAATTTAATAAAACTCATCTAATAAATTTTATTAATTATCTTGGTCCCTACTTGGTATTTAAATTTACCCCCTTGGTATTTAAATTTAGAAAGATATTAAAACAAAAACTGTTAGACGATTCAATCAGATTTTAGCTCGGATTTTTGATAATTTTTAGTCGAATTTTGGTCAATAACATAAGTAAGCTTCCGTTTGGGTATCCCTTCCAGTCTAGTATTATAATACTTTAATAGACTTAGTTTAAATCAATGAAATATATTTGGATAAATATGGGTCTCTACCTCTCAATGAGAATGACTTATTGGTGACGATAGGCAGAGCCTTAAAGTCAACTTGATGTAATACTTAGCACGATACCAAAGCTTACTGAATAAAAATATAAGTTGCTGCACTGGGCGGTCAGCACTTTGACAATCGCAGATAAAAGGCGAGCCGCCTAGTTTCAAACCTGATCGACTCCTGTTACCGAGCTGTTTAAAAGTACCAGGGAATTTCAAAAGTATAAATAATAACTTTAGATAAAAATTCTTGAGTTGAATTTTGTCGTCGGACTAGTTTTATATTTTACAATTACAGTTTTAAATGATATTTAAATATAGTGAATTTAATATTAAATTGTTACTTACCTGCTAGTCGAATTTAAGAATACCATATTTTTCGTTCGGTTACTTCAATACATAGTCACGGTATATAAGTGTTACATATACTTTTCATTTTTAATGGGCGTCATTTTGTTTCATGATATTAAATTCCCACCAATATTTTACCATTTTGTTTCTACCTATGTCACATTTAACTTTTGGGCATAATTTAAAATAAATTTAATAAATAGTTTCTACATTGACGCATACCGCCATTTTGTTACGTCATGTTGAATTTTTACCAGTTTATCCCATTTGACATTTAGTTTTTTTGCAAAATTTAAAGTCGTTTCGCCATCTTAAATTGAAACCCATATTATCAGTCTTTACGTACTCTGTTGGTCCGCAGTTATTTCCTAACCCCAAATATTACACCACTGATATATGGGTTAATAATATAAATAATACGGGTTTCATGCAACATATAAAATCTATATGTGTCCTGAGCATGTAGCAATAAATAAAGTTGCGAAACGTCGACAATTTAAAAATAGAATTTTGTTTTTTTACTGGATCCTAACCCCAAATAATACACCACTCTAACATTATTAAACAAGGATCGTTAACGAAAACTATTTAGAAACCTAATATCTGGAAATAACTGCGGACCAACGTAGTAGATAAAGACTATAAAGACGTTTTGTACAGGATATAGAATTTATATATGTGTCCTGAGGATGCAACAATAAAATAGTGAAACGTCGGCAGTTTAAAAAAGTCTATTGTTTTTTTAGTGGATCCCAACCCCAAATAATACACCACTCTAACATAACAACAAAAGGATCGTTAACGAAATCCATTTAGAAACTTAATATCTGGGAAATATCTGCGAACCAGCGTAGTAGGTAAAGACTGATAATGTGAGTTTCATGTCAGAGTAGAATATTTTTTACGACTTACCTAAATTTTGTATACTAAATCAATTCTCCTATTCTTCATAGCCGCAAATTTATTTATAAAATGGATGAGTTGCCCTAATCTCCTCCAGACATTCCTTTTGAATTGAAATATTGCCTAAAGAAGTAAGACTTTTTTGAGATAATGTATTTCTTAAATAAGTTTTTACACGTTTGAGGCAAGAAAAACTTCTTTCCACTGAAGCACTTGTCGACGGTATTGTCAAAATAGGGGAAAATACTTTATATGCTTTGGTTAAAATATCTTTATTTTAATTAATTTTTTTACTTGCTCTTGCAGCGATATATTCCAATTACTCTCATTGTCAAAAATAAGACCAAGCTCATTTTTAAGTCGTAGACTTTTTGAAAATATTTCCCCATATAACTGTAACAAATTTTCTAACGGGCCAGTCGGAAAATTTAAACAATATTCGGAAAATTTAGCAGAATCTGCCATACATAAAAATGTAAGTTTTTGCGCCATCATAACATTGCCCTATTAATTTATGTTTATAGTCAAATTGGTCCAAAATTTGATCCAATAGAGAATATAAATTCTCCGACGTTCTATCGGAGCTGACATTATAAAATCCTAAGAATCTCTCGACTACTGAACCTTCTGAATTAACGTATCTTAAAATTATGGAGCACTGGGAGGTTTGCGTAATATCAGTGGTGTCATCCAATTGCACAGAAAAAAACTGTGTGCTCATTATTTCATTTTTTACATGATCATTTAAATAATCAGAAATGCATTAAATTAAATTCAATTAATAATATCGATTTGAATAGTTTTCGAGTCATCAGTAAAAACATTTTCAATTTTTTTGTGATGATCTTTTAGTTCTTGGGAACTTCTCGATATTAATAAACCTAAAAGCTTTTTAAAATTCCACCTATTTATTGACTTGCTGCTCTCATCATGGCCACAAAAGACTAATTGTTGTTTTGCAAGGTCCAAAACTGCGTCAATTACCAAGCACATAAATAGTCTATTTAATCGGACGTTTTCGTTAAAATGTATTTTATATATTTTAGCATTTTCTTTTAATATGTCAGCTATAATGCTTTGATTTTTTACAAATGTTTTTAGCGTTAATTCGCATTTTAAATGCTCAGCTGAGTCTTCATGTTTATGTAAAGACTTTCATATATTTAATATACCTGCAAATCCTTCCTTATTCCACACTGAATATTTATTGAATACTAGTAAACAAGGCCAGCAAAACAATTTTTGTAATATTTAGCTATTACATAACCATTTGTACGCCGAAAACCAGGATGACAATTAAAACTCTGATCTTGTTCCTTCCATCGATTAAATGGAGTTGCCAACAAAATGCAAACCACATGCGTGATCGGATTTATCAATAATGTAAATTAATAAACCCGACACCAAATAAAGTTGTAACAACACCATAAATAAATATAACACAAAACACTCAAGTAAACTGCAAAGGAACTAACCGGTTGCAGCGAAATCCGCGAAAATAAAAGTAAACAACCACCCCAAACTAAATGACACGTGGGTGTAGTGTACAGCGTTAGCAATTCACCGAGAGCGTTGTATGGCGCTGGTTAACATTAATCTTCCGTGCAGTTGACGTCATCGGAAACGCGTTGTCATGGCAACGTAGTAGGAAAATCGTAAACTAAATATAGCACCTCCAGCAAAGTCGAAGCGGTTTGCGCCACTGTTATAGTTGTTATAATAAAGTTCGATTGAAAGTTTTAAAAAGACATGCCGCCAACGGTCAAGTAAAATATTTATTCGAGATGTACAGTTTATTTTTTGCCAATTAGGTGAATAGATGAATACAAAAACTTAAATTTTAAGAGATATATATAATAAATATAGTTAGATGTTTGCTTGTTTACTTTTCCTAGTGAAGTAGCACTTCACCTACTTCACCTGAATAGCCGCCACTGTTTCCCAGACCAACATAATGACATTCACATTTATATAGATGATAAAACTTGTCAAAGGCTAAATATCATTCAACTTTTAAGTTTCATTTGGATTGCCCTAGGCAGGGCAGGTTTAATCATCGAATGTCTGATGCAAAAACACATGTAATTAGGGGACTGTATTATAGGTGCAGAGAATAGTTAAAGAAAAAGGCACAAAAAGGGGAAAGAACTTAAGCCGTACTGGTTGTCAGATTGATAGAGCCTTCCTTTTATGGTGGCCGTTCTTCATCGTTCAGTTGTAACTTTGGTGTTTGACAGATTAGGAAAAGAATCGTTTTTTCAAGAAAATTATTGATTTCCTGATAGTAATTGCCCGTGATACTTTCCCGGAGACGATTGCCGTAGTACATTCAGTGATGCATATGGCAGAGTGAGATGCATGATTTTTCGAGTGCTTAAAGGGATTTTTATAACAGATCCATCGGTCAAATTTGGTATAAATTTGTTCGATTTGTATATAATTCTCAATAATGTGTTTATTTAAGTTTTCTTAACAATGTCTGAGAAGGCTTTACAATGAAATAACATTACGAAATTCTTCTTTTTAGATAGGTATGCTAAGTAAATTTCTAAAAAAGAAGAAGCTAATGCAAAAAAGTATACAGCGTGTCCTGAAAAGTTCTTAACAAATGGAAAACTTCTCTATTTTTCATTTTATGAAATAGATAGAAAACTATCCATAAGTTAATGCCATAAGATAATTATTCTGAGCATTCCAAGGTGTGATAAAATACTAAATTTCATAAACAAATTCGGAAGTAATTTTCTACTAGCCGAAAATGTAATGTTTTGCCCTTACGCTAATTACTAAAAAAACTGAGTAGGCTAAAAAAAAATTGAACATGCTGTTGTCACAAAACCAGAGTAGATAATTGAAGTGTTTGGATATTTTATTACATTGAATATTTTTCTGTTATTTTCATCATGGTAGTTAACAAAACAGGAAACAATTTAAATTGTGTTAATTGTTAGAGCTCATTAAAAAACATGTCGTGAAGGGGCTGAAATTTTTAATAATCGACAGATCCAGATAAACAAATAAGCTGTTACTATTGCAAATGTCATGACTGGATCTGTTGATAATAAGTTTAAAAGGAAACACCGACCCTGGTCTACTACAGAAGAAAACCAATAGCAAGTTTTGTAAGCGGTCGTTGAAAATCCTAATGTCTCGGTGAGAAAAATATCAAAATCACTTCCGGGTAACGTAATAAAGTCAGCAGTCAGTACGATTTTACGAGCAAAGAAATTTTATCCTTACAAACCTAGATATATTCATACACTTTTACCTAGAGATTTTGAAGTTTCCTGTTCAGTGCATGGTTCCAATGGTGGTAATTCAATTCTTCGATCATTTTTTGCAAATTCGTCAATGACGTCATCATACAAACGTCGATGCTCCGACATATTTTGGAGAAGTTTACTTTCAATGGACAACAGCCATGCGAAAGTCTCTCCTGCCCCGTTGTATTTCTCACAACTTGTGGTAGGTATTGTCAATACTAATTCACAAATTTCGACACTTCGGTGTAGGCATCTGCCAGCTCCTTGTCTTTTAAAAATTGGATTAGTTCCTTAGCGTTATTTTTTGCGCTAATGTCATCAGTTTCGTAAATCACTTTTAGTTCAGATCGCCGTAACACTCGGTGAAGAAGAAGAGATTTAAACGCATCTTCTGGAAAAGTTTAAATGCATCAAAATTGCAGAGCTCGAGGAATTTAAAATCAATTAAACCTTTTAATCTATAGTTTATTTTTTGCTGAATTTGATCCATTATTTCATAAAAGGGGCGTCTGTATGATATTCGAACATCTCCGACATTGTCTGTTCGAAGACGCTTGGCTTGTGGTTCTATATTTAACGCCATCGTTTTCTCCCAAAATGGGTCAAAGTCATCTCTTTTTGTCTTAACATGGACTTAAAATCATCCACTTTTTTTAGGCAAAAAGCAATATCATTTGTTGTAGTTTGTAATATATTAAAAACAATGTCCGAGAATGGAAATATGTTCAACAAATAATTAAAATTAAAATCTCGTTTCAAACAGTCCAAAAACCCCCTCGAACTATTTATTGCTTCTGAGTACCACGTTTCATTATTTTATTATATTCTCAAATAGTTCAATCAGTGTGATGTGTGTGATCAAGTGATTCACGATTTTCAGATGCTGTTAACACAAGTCTTCCATTATAGTTTTATCTAGTAGGAGCTACTTTGGGCAATCGTTTGTGGACAATGGATTCCAAAGCCTGTGTACGTTTTGTTGACTTGGAAAAAAAAAACAGTCATGCCACTTAAAGTAACGAAAAATACTTTACACTCTTTAATGTGAATTGATGGATTGGGATAAAACTAAATTTAATTTATGAGCAAAATAATGGACAAACACAGCACTAATTGTCCTGCCATCACTGCAGCTCCATCATAGCTTTGAGCAACTAATTTTTTCTCTCCATTAATTTCTTTAGTAACGTTATAAACTACGGTATATAATGCATCTGCTGTACGATTTTCGGACACATTCTTAAAATCTAAAAATCGCTCTTGAATACTTCCGTCTGTTTTAACATAGCGTATTACTATAGATAATTGGCTAAAATTAGTGATATCAGTTGTTTCGTCCAGAAAAATAGCAATGAACCGCGCCTCGCCAATCTCCTGCTTAATTCTTTTTAGAATAATGGTTGCAACTGCGGAAATTAAATCATTCTGGATTCGATTCGACGTTCCGCGAAAAACGCTAGACTGCTCTAAATGATTTTTTAAGCAATCATCATATTTAGCCATTAAACTAAGTAAATCTTGAAAATTTCCTCTATTTGAAGAAACCCTTTTTTCGTCATGACCTCTAAATCCCAATTCGTGCAGTCCGAGAAAACAAACAACATCGATAAGTCTTTTTAATATTTGTCTATTTTTATCGACTAGTTCATTGTGTGGGCAACTGTTTATAAGGGAGTGTTCAATTCTGGTTTTGCCGAAGACTTCTGCTTTTATGAGGCATGCAAATGCGCTTTGGACATAATGCGTCTTTTTACAGCTTTATGGAAATTGTTTAAATCGGAAAAACCAGTTTTATTCCCGAGCCCTTTTTCATTTTCAAAAAGTAAACATGGCCAATAAAATAATTTACTTATATTTTCACACCCTGTTAGCCATTTAAATTGTTCGTATTGTTTTTCCGGATAAAAATGTCTAATACAGTTTTTCATTTTTGTGGTTAAATTTTCCATAGGCGGTTTTGCCCTTCCTTTGAAAATTATTTGAAGCTTATCAGCGAAGTTTAATGTTGAAAATCCCTTTATTATTAAGACACACACCACACATTCACACACACTCTTCTTACTAAATTCTCCAACATTTTCAACGTTATTACCGACAGCCGAAGTTGACGGTATTTGCATATCCACATCCGTATTATTGTCTTCTATATCGCACTATGCACGACGCGACGTACGTATCACACAACACACGGATAGCCGTTCAAACAAAGAACCTACTCCAACGATAGCTTCCTCCCCCACTTAAAACACGCGACTGAAATGCAAAAATTTGTAAACAGCCGGTGGAAAGTTCAATAACCTCTGGCTCGATTCACAGGAAATCAAGCATACAGGACTTGGCTGCAGAGAAGTTAGCGGCTCGTATAGGTTCTATTCGTGTTCTATTGTGGCTCGGTCGGAGTCAAGGCCGCATTTATTATGGGCTTGATAATTAAGATAATATGTTAGCATTGTTAATATAAACTAAATTAATGGTTTCGTGTTTCAAAAATTACATTTTAGAAGATGTTTTGTAATTTTTTTTGGGGAAGCACTGCTTCCCTTGCTTCCATGGACTGCATGCCCCTGCTGTGGATGATTCTTTCTTCGCCAGAAAAATATTATTTATCGATGAAGAGACAATTACGTCAAACGGAGTCGTATGCTCACAGAACTGCCGCTGGTGGTGTGACGAAAATCCTAACTTTGCCGCAGAGTGTCGCAATCAATACTCATTTAAAACAAATGTTTGGTGCGGTATTTTGGATAACCGAATAGTAGGGCAGTATTTTTTTCGTGAAAATTTAACAAGCCAAACTTACTTGAATTTTTTAAATACTCAATTGTTTGAATTCGTCGAAAACTTGCCGTTAAATATCAGGCGTTCACTTTGGTACCATCACGACTGAGCACCATATCATAGTACACAGATAGTTTACAATTTTTTTCGAAGGACTTTTTCAAATCGCTAGATAGGAAGGTATTCTGCAATCCCGTGGCCAGCCAAGTCTCCTGACCTAACTCCGTTGGACTTTTTCCTTTAGGGGCTGTTAAAAGAAAAGGTTTTTCTTCACAGGCCATTCCAAAACGCTAATCATCTGGAAACAGTCATTAGGTAGTGTGTACAAGAAATTGCGACAGCTATGGTAAGAGCAGCAATAGCAGATTTCAGTTCATTGTTCATTTCAGTTGAAAAATACAATATTGTTAAATAAAAGTTTTTGTGTACCCCGTACATTGAATTCAGATTTGAATCTCTTTATGAAATTTAGTATTTTATTGCACCTCGGATTACTCAGAATAATTCTCTTATGGTATTTTGCTCTAAAACTAAACTTATGGATGGTTTTTTCTAATAATATTTTCGGAGGAAGTAGAACTTTTTATCAAGAGTAACATTTTTTAAAAAAGGTTTCCAGGTTAGAACTTCTCAGAACACGCTGTATAAATCATTAGGGTCTGCCTTAAAAAATGTAGTGCATATTTGGTATAGTTACTTTCATTAATATTTTTGATTCAAAAATTAGTAAACTAATATTGTTTTTCTTTTTCAGGTAAGTTGTCAACATTAAACTGAGTAAGTAATAGCACAACAATGTTAAAAGTTTTTTTGAGCATAAAGTATTATCTCTCATTAGTAGTATAATTAATTATTGGTTTTGTCTGACATCTAAAAGAGCTATATTATCTACAACTCAAAGACAAATATATTCTCTAAGTTTTATTGTGAATTTTTCGAAGAATTATATGATTTGAGGAAAGATTTGTTGGCATATAGAGAAAATAAAAATCATAAGGCTTAGATTCAATTGCAGCGTTTCGCTAAATTTATTAACTTCTTCAGACTAAAAAGTACACAATTTCTTATTTTTTTTTTAAAAATATTTGAAGTTGGTTTACAATATTCTTCGAACAAGACACGGCAATTTTTTTTTTCGAAAAATTACTGCGCGATGTTGTCAAGTGTGTTGAGGAAGCCGGCAGACGAGAGTAGCGATTAGACTTTTGCCAAAGATAATTTGCGGCTATCTCCCAATGTATATATTTTTTTACGGTGGCTATATTAACAAAAATAACTATTTTGCTATTTATGTTGTTTTCGCCAAATTTTGTTGATAATGAACAACCCGCTTGTCTTATTTACGATGTTTTTAGTAAAAAGAAAGTATTTAGCTCCTTTTTCATTACCTAATTCAAAAAAGTGACAGTTACTATTTGACTTGTTTCGAAAATATACAGGTTGAATCATTATATTTGACACCTACCTACAGGGTTTATTAACGAGGATATAGAAAAAATGTAAATATAAAAACTTTAGTGTTTTTTTTAAATAGCCAGAATCTGTTATAAAAAAAACAAACGACTATCGCATGCTTATCTATATGCACTAAAAAATATAACGAAATACGTTTTTTAAACGGAGCACCCTGTATTGTTCCCGTTCGCGAGTCGAGGGTTACCGCACGAAATAATACAGTTTCGGGGTGCATTGATGTCTCCGGATCGATTCATTTAAATGAGTTATCTATAGCGTAAACTATAATAGATCTTTGGTTTTACGTTCTTGCTTACTACCAAAATTATATGTATTTTTTCTTATATTTAAGTTAAAAAAAATATTAAAAAAAATTAAACCAAAAACTATAATAAAATATAATAATAATATAATTACATTTTCAACCAAGGTTTCTTCGGTTAGTAATAATCTAATTTTCACAATTCATTCACTTCTATTCTTCTTTGTTTTCTATTTTATTATTTTTTTTAATTTATATTTTTTGAACTTAAATATAAGAAAAATATATGTAATTTTGTTATTAGGCAAGAACGTAAAACTTAACAGACTGAATATTGAAATAATAAGTTTTCATTCAACTTCTAATATAAAAAAAAAATTAGAAACGTTTTTCAGCCTAAAAAAGCCAATAAATTTAGCGAAAGGTCACAATAGAATTTAAGCTTTAGGGTTTTTAATTTCCCTATATGACGACAAATCTTTCATCGAATTATCAAGTACAGGGAACTAAGTCACTTATATGATTTGAAATTAAGTACTTTTCCTTTATATACACTTTAATTTCAAAAATCCCTAAAACAACCAGTTTAGTATTTGGTGTCGTTCTGTTACTAAGCTAACTTAATTAATTCTTGATACTGGCCTTCCTGTCTCTTATCTAAATAATTCAAAATATCGCGATAAAAATCAAATTTTTGTGTCTTACAAGGTACTGTGTTATGTTTTTTACTGCTTACTCTCTATTTTTATTCTATATAAACTTCTTAATAATATCTGCCATTTTTCTAAATTGTACCAACAAAATGTATAATTTCATTTTTATTTGGTGTTCCATAAATTTAGGGAAACTTAAAAATATTTTAAATTCGCTTGCGGCATCTCAAATAAGATTTAAAATAAGTAGATTGTAAATCTTTCCAGTTTTTCGAAAATATGTAACTCAAAATCAAAGCACAAATATTAAAGGAGCAGAACATTGAACAGACTGCAAGAAGAGCTGCATCTCGTCTAACGAGATAGATTGCAGTGAGTTTTGATTTCAAATTTCCTGATTAATATGTTTTGCTTTCTGTAAATTGTCGGCATGCTAACTGCTTTAGTTCTATTAGATTATACTAAAGTGTTTGATACAATAAATCATGAAATTTTGTTAGCAACTCTTTACCATATTGAGTTCCACAAAGAAATTAACGGAGAGAAAAAATTAGCTGCTCAAAGCTATGCTGGAGCTGCAGTGATGGCAGGACAATTAGGGGCTCTGCAAGCTAAAGTTCGAGAAACTTTCCCAAGTGCTGTGTTTGTCCATTGTTTTACTCATAAATTAAATTTAGTTTTATCCCAGTTCATCAATCACATTAAAGAATGTAAAGTATTTTTCGTTACTTTAAGTGGCATGGCTGCTTTTTTTTCCAAGTCAAGAAAACGTACACAACACACACACTTTGGACTCCATTGTCCACAAACGATTGCCGAAAGTAGCTCCTACTAGGTGGAACGATAATGGAAGACTTGTGTTAACAGTATCTGAAAGTCGTGAATCACTGATTGAACTATTTGAGAATATAATAGAAAATAATGAAACGTGGGACTCAGAAGCAATAAATAGTTTAAGGGGGGTTTTGGGCTGTTTGAAACGAGATTTTAATTTTAATTATTTGTTGAACATATTTTCAGGAATATTTGCATCCTTGTACAATGTTTTTAATATATTACAAACTAAAACAAATGATATTGCTTTTTGCTTAAAAAAAGTAAATGATTTTAAGTCCATGTTAAGCCAAAAAATGACTTTGACCTATTTTGGGAGAAAACGATGACGTTAAATGTAGAGCTACAAGCCAAGCGTCTTCGAACAGACAAGGTGGGAGACAAACATCATACAGATGCCTTTTTTATGAAATAATCGATCAAATTCAGCAACAAATAAACTATAGATTTAACGTTTTAAATGATTTTAAATTCCTCGAGCTCTGCATTTTTGATGCATTTAAAGGAAAAACTTTTCCAGAAGATGCATTTAAATCTCTTCTTCTTCATTATGGCCAGTTCTTCGACCTTCGATCTGAAGTAAAAGTGATTTACGAAACTGAGGACATTAGCGCAAAAAATAACGCTAAGGAACTAATGCAATTTTTAAAAGACAAGGAGCTGGAAGGTGCCTACACCGAAGTTTCGAAATTGTGTGAATTAGTATTGACAGTACCTGCCACAAGTTCATCAGTAGAAGGCAATTTTTTAACACTTAAACGTATAAAAAATTTCGTGAGGAATTCAACGAGGCAGGAGAGACTTTCGCATACATCGCTGTTGTCCATTGAAAATAAACTTCTCCAAAATATGTCGGAGCATCGACGTTTTTATGATGACGTCATTGACGAATTTGCAAAAAATGATCGAAGAATCGAATTACATTACAAATAGGTGAGTTTCTAAAAATTGCTTCCCTTTCTTAAAATTTCACCGTACGCTCCTGTTCCTCAGCATGGTATTTCGGTATTTCGAAGGTCCTTTTCTTATGATTTTGCAAATGTATTAATGCTCTACCTACATTGCATACATTAAACATATATACCTTATGTTTAGGTTTAACACAGGTTTGTATAGAAGAGTGGGTTACTAAGAGTATTTTCAATACCTATGATCCCAAATATAACTCTTTTTTATGCACGTGCTATCATGGAATAATTATTCAGTTATAAATAGACAAACAAACAAATATATAAACAATATTTTCTCTGATACTTTAATAATAAATGTGCGTTAAAAAGTATGCATGAATATTATAAACATTTAATATCATAAGCGTTAAATAACACAATGTTGCAAAATAGCTTGACCGACCATTCGAGATTCGACGGAAGCCAGATGGGATCTCAACTGGTTGTCTCATGTGTATAAGATCTGTAAATATTTCACATATGGTGTTTTTTTCTTTTTCTTATTAAAACTTCACACAGACCGGTCTGCGATGTCACCTATTACTGACGTCAACATACGGTGTATGTTGTTTAGATTTCCTTTTTTGTCTCTGATTTTAAACAGTGATTTTATGGTAATTATTCCATTTCTTTTATACCATCGTAATTGCGCATTTACAGTGATCGTTCTGAAAATGCATAAATTTAAAAACATTTAAAATATTTACATTAAAAATTTTCTCTTTTCAATAAAAAACAAGCTGTAATGGCTTCCACGTGCAAAACTTGCCTGACACCTGTAGTCTTGTCCACAGTGGCGTCACAGTCATATATGAGTAGCTTTTCCATACTGTATGAGAGGGGTTCAGATCGCCGAAACAATGAAAAATCTAAAAAATATCCTTATATGTCTGTAATATGCTGCCTTTCGTTCAAGTGGTTTAAATGGTTGTTCGTCTGTAATATTTTCAGCTCCCTTCCTGGACCCCTTATTTTGTAGGTACTCCAATTTTTTTTAATCGGCAACCTAGGTCATGTAGGAGCCCTATGAGAAGATCTTCCAAAACTGAATCCGCTACTAGCAACAAAATATGGGTCTGCTCATTTTGTTACAGTAAAACCAGTCCACATGAGTTTTTAATTAAAATTGACGACTACACTTGCCGACAAGATTTTTGTAACACAGGCCTGCTCATTATTTTCACAATGGAAATACCCTAATAGTAGTTTAATAGCCTAATTAGAACCTTTTATATTGGCAGGTAAACAATTTTATTGTGGGGCGTTAAACATCACTCTTCTGTTGAGTTTCGAATTGAGTAGTTCTCTGTGTATCGATAAGCAAGTGTATGTGAAGACGAGAATGTCGAATCAAAGGCGCCGAAGTTGCAAAATTTCTCCTGACAAATTTTGTTATATTTGTGGAGAATTTCTGGTGAAATCACAAGCCAGGCCATTTTCTGAAAATGTAAAAAAAGCCTACTTTAAATATTTTGGTGTGTTAATTGGGGATCAAGATAAGCGGTGGGCTCCCCATGTGTGCTGTGTTATTTTTAGTGTATCATTGGTGCAGTGGATGAAGGGAAAGAGAAAAAGTATGCCTTTTGCAGTTCCAATAATATGGCGAGAACCCACCAATCATTCTGACGATTGTTATTTTTGCCTGACAAAGACTGAAGGTTATTCCAAAAAGGGAAAGCACAATATAGAATATCCAAATTTGATCTGCCATACGACCTGTTCCTCATAATGCAAATTTGCCAGTGCCGATTGCGCCTTCAAATTGGAAAGCTATTGATTTGGGAGATAATAGAGATAACGCATCATTAGGCAGCTCAGAAGAACAGTGCAGCGATCCCACTTTTACCACAGGTCCCAGTTTCGGCGAGCTATATTTGATTGTTCAAACTGAATTAAATAACATAGTACGTGATTTGGGGTTATCCAATTAAATGATTTAGTACGTGATTTGGGGTTATTTAGTACGTGATATGGGGTTATGCGCCTGCGCTGTTTGCCTAATTCCGGTCAGTTTTCTGTTAAATGACTTTTTATTTTTATACGGCGTTTATGACATACAACAGATATACTTTCTCATAAATACATGTTGCCACCCAATAATTACAAAACACCGTAATTCAGTAGCATTTTATCAGTTATACAACTTCGAAAAAAAATTGCAAAAGTTGTCTATAGTCTGCTTCCAAAATATATAGAGTAATAAAATGGGGAATACCGTCCAGTTGAATTGTGGGGTCGTGCATAGGCGTAGGTAAACTTTGTTTATAGAAATAATAATAAAGATCCTTTTAAATCCCTCTCCTTTTGCATACCTAATATGGGTTTATTACTCCATAGATTATAGACACAGGCAGATTGTAAATACTTCTTAATTGTGTTTTAAACATGTTAGTATTTGCTGTTACCCATACTGTTAACAGTATTATAAGAATATTAATAAAATGGCGACATTCACTCCAACGAAAAGTTCTAATAATTCTCCACTATCATTCAGTAAAAAAGTTATTATTTATTGCGATTGCATAACACACGATTACCCTAATTTTACTGTATAAGAAATTGTTGAACGATGTTTCCGAATGACTGAAATTGAAAAGTCCACCATTTTCAAATTATTGCGCGAGAGAAAGGTAGCAGGTCAAGTGGAACATTCCAAAAAAATTTTAGGAAGACCAGCAAAAGTCCTTGATCAAGACACCAAATATTTTTTTTATTTTAAAAAAGAAATACCGACCATAGATAAAATTTTGGTGGAGCTTGGCCAAGATGACAATATTCCTTTGATAACTAGAGGAAAACTCTTATGGACAACTTTAAAAAATATGGATTTTGCCTGGGAAAAGTATAACTGAAAAGCACTTTTACTGGAAAGAGATGAAAATACTTGAGAAGTATAAAACAGTACCGTAAGGAGCAAAAGACATTTTTTTATCTTTATATATATATTATGAAGTTATATATATATAGACAAAATATATGACCAATGATATATATATATATAAATATCGTGGTATATATATATATATATATATATATATATATATATATATATATATATATATATATATATATATATATATATATATATATATATATATATATATATATATATATATATATATATATATATATATATATATATATATATATATATATATATATATATATATATATATATATATATATATATATATATATATATATATATATATATATATATATATATATATATATATATATATATATATATATATATATATATATATATATATATATATATATATATATATATATATATATATATATATATATATATATATATATATATATATATATATATATATATATATATATATATATATATATATATATATATATATATATATATATATATATATATATATATATATATATATATATATATATATATATATATATATATATATATATATATATATATATATATATATATATATATATATATATATATATATATATATATATATATATATATATATATATATATATATTTATATATATATATATATATATATATATGTATATATATATATATATATATATATATATATATATATATATATATATATATATATATATATATATATATATATATATATATATATATATATTTATATATATATATATATATATATATATATATATATATATATATATAGCAATAGGCAAAACGCATACATTGACCCAAAACCGGGTAGTACTACCCAAACTTGATCAAAAGAAAGAATTTTGTAATGAGATCAGTGCCAAACTATGGAAGTGGCATAAATTATTGGTGGGTCACCCTGTAGTCCTTTTCCATACCTAATGAGGTTTTATTACTCATATATACATTTCTGAAACATACTATAGATATAGCCAATAGTTATTTTTTAAAAAATACACCGCGCGAAACTCAATACCAAAGCCCTAAAAAGTGCATTTTGATAAATATCTCGAGACGATTCAATATTTCTGTCAAAAATAATTACCTGACTTTTCACCGAATTTGTGCCACATTTTATAGACGCACTGAGTATGGCTTGTTAAGCCCATATTATAATAAAAAAAAATAATGGAACTCTGCGAAATGAGATGACCGCCAAGATAACATGTCAGACGAATTCTGCACTCCCAAGGAACACTGATGTGCCAAAATGAGCCCATTTGCATACATTTATTTAGAACTCGGTTGGTAGTCACCGAAGGAAAATAAGTATGATGAAGTGTCTTGCAGTTGACTGCGCTATGTGGACGGAATGTCATTATTTTATACACATTTAATGGGCACAGTAAATTGATTAATTTGGTTCGAGAGTGTGAATTCAGAGCCTGCATTAATTAGGATACGTTTTTGTGGAGCAGCAGTAATTTTGAGAGTAGCTTACACAACGTATATCAAACATTTCTTTCTTAAAGGAAATATATAATATATAAATATATATATATAGATATATATAAATATATATATATATATAGTTAATATATATATATATATATATATATATATATATATATATATATAGTTAATATATATAATTTTCTTGGGTATAGGTCCGAAAAAAGAAAGTAATTGTGACTGAGGTTTTGGTAGTGTCACATATATTGTCAATTTTAAAAAAATATAATTTTTGACGTTTCGGCAGGAACACCCTTGCCTTTCTCAAAAAATGTTTATCCATGAAACGTAATTAATCATTTAAAATTAAAATCTTAATAAAGAACAAATTTCACTTATTTTTACGAACATACGAAAATAACAAAAAAGACGACAACATATCGTTTGCTGCTCGCTCTTGGGCGATATCACACAGTGTGGCATAAATTATTGGTGGGTCACCCTGTAGTCCTTTTCCATACCTAATGAGGTTTTATTACTCATACATACATTTCTGAAACATACTATAGATATAGCCAATAGTTATTTTTTAAAAAATACACCGCGCGAAACTCAATACCAAAGTCCTAAAAAGTGCATTTTGATAAATATCTCGAGGCGATTCAATATTTCTGTCAAAAATAATTACCTGACTTTTCACCGAATTTGTGCCACATTTTATAGACGCACTGTGTATGGCTTGTTAAGCCCATATTATAATAAAAAGAAATAATGGAACTCTGCGAAATGAGATGACCGCCGAGATAACATGTCAGACGAATTCTGCACTCCCAAGGAACACTGATGTGCCAAAATGAGCCCATTTGCATACATTTATTTAGAACTCGGTTGGTAGTCACCCAAGGAAAATAAGTATGATGAAGTGTCTTGCAGTTGACTGCGCTATGTGGACGGAATGTCATTATTTTATACACATTTAATGGGCACAGTAAATTGATTAATTTGGTTCGAAAGTGTGAATTCAGAGCCTGCATTAATTAGGATACGTTTCTGTGGAGCAGCAGTAATTTTGAGAGTAGCTTACACAACGTATATCAAACATTTCTTTCTTAAAGGAAGGAAAAAACGAGTCCGCTGGTTTAGTATACGAACAATTTGGGAACCCAAAAGCCACATGAATGTAGCAAAATCACTTTTCTAACACTGTGCGTATACTATGTTTTTGAATTTCGAAAAGGACATAATAATTGGTAACTCTTTCAAAGATTTTTGATGCATTGTCAATAAAAGTGTGAATAGCACGTAAAACATTGTGACATGTAATAAAAACTATTAGGAAGGGTTTCTTAATGACATTATTATTTTATTTAGCCAGAGTGAGAGAAAAATTTAGCCAAGGCCCTCTCTTTCTACTATTATTTGTTTGACAATAATTACCCATACAGGGTTGCAAAGTTTGCTAGGTGATATTAGCTATTTTGCAAATCTCTTATTTTATATTCTTAAAATAATGTGTCTAAGGTAGTTTTGTTATCGTTCATTCCTAGAATTCGTAAGGTATGGCAGAATATTTCTAAAATTATTAAAATTGAGGTACAGGTAATGAAACATGCCTAAACGTTTTAAATTCATATATATTATTTCAATTTTCAAGTTTAGATATACATATAGATATATACAGGATATCCAGAATAAAATGAGGTACATGGAAATATCGGAGGGAAACGTGAGAGACACAAGGTAGGTTAAATTAGAAAATAGTTATTTACCTAAATAGTGCGGAAAACTAACTCTCCACCCGAGTTAGGAACATAATTGTTCATATGAGCGTGCATATATTACGTACCTATGTATTAGCAAATGCAGTATAGTGAAGAGGGTGAAATAAAGTATGTTAAATTTTGGTTTCCCAAGCAATCCCAGGTATCCGGCAATATTGGATGGATTCTTCCCAAGTGTATTAATCCCCACACATTGCATTGTGCATTTTCCCTGTGTGTAGTATACAAAAAAAACGACGATGATGTGTGTTCGAAGCACATAGAGCTACATATTTCCTCTAAAACTGTGAACAGGTGAACTGCACCTCAACCACAAATGTTCTGCAAATATGAGTTTTTGTATCAGGAATTTTGATGAATAGAAGGGTCTCTTTATCTTCAATGTTATCAATAGTTAATTTAGTAAGATCTTCGAAACGACATGCACCTGTCAATCCAATAATGGTCGCAACTTTAATCAACAAAGAGATATCATCAGGTGCCTCTGAAAAAAAATTTGCAATAAGATCATTACCAGTTTTCAGTTTTATTCAATTTTTTCCGAAGTTGAAGCTGACAAGCAATACGTTTTGTCTTAATAATTAACAACTGGAGAGTCCATCGATTTCCACGGAGTAGTCCAAATTATTGCGTCGACATATCTAAAGCATTCTTTATCTTTATCTCCTAAACTGCAGGTCTTTAAATCCCACATAAGTAAACTTTCCCTCTCTTCACTAAAAGCAACCACTGTCGCTAGTATTTAGGCCTTCAGCCTTCGTGGTCTGCTTATCGATAAAAAATCTTGTTTATTTGACATTTTGACGACAGAGTTTTTAAAACAAAATAAATTTTAAAATCAAAACACCGAACACGGATATACATTACATTTCAACAAAAAATAATTGCACATATAAGTTTTCTTCGTAAACCGATGACATCGCCGAGATACAGAAAATCATTAGGCCTATTCGGCTTTATTATTAGCTCCTAGAGTAAATCCATTTCCATTGTAGACATTTATAAACGTTTATAAATGGGGCCGAAGAAGGTCTCTTAGATTTACTGCGACCCATTACCTTATTCTATCACGTTGGGTTCCCGCAGAAAAACACAGTTCGAAGAACGATTTATACTTTGTCCATGGACATATATGGGCCAAACTATAGAGAAAAGTCCATCTAATTGCGAAAGTAAAAACGACGATTTTCAGAACACTGAAGTTATTCGTTTGAACGGCATTGAAAGTGCAACGACTTCATTATTTATTCTAATGATAGTTATTAAGTCCTTTGATTGGACTTAATGACATGCAAAATTGACTTTCAGTTTTACATGCCTTTCAGGTTTAATAAACGGTTTTATTTTAAAACTAAAACGTTTACAGTTAACTGTTTACATTACATTTTTTTCAGTAATCTAGATGATTAGAATAGGATAGGGTAACTCTAAATAAAAAGCTCTGTACAAAATTCTATCACGTATTCCTGGGACGATTTTAGGTTACCTTAGTTCGAAAGTGCTTCACTAGGGCGTTACCAAAGGTCAAAATTAGAAAAAAAAATATATTATTTGGAACAAAATAATTTTGCGATGATGATGCACTCATTTGCGTGCTTAAAGTTGAATTTTGCGCACGGAAACTCTCTGCGCACACTTTTTTATTCGGACTATAAGATATTTTAATGTTTTCAGCATTAAATAATCTTCAAAAAATTAAGATTTATCGTGTTTTTTGTTAGCTTAAGAATTTAAGTAAACCAGGTGTCCAAAACCAGTGACAAAATGGCCATGTTAAAATAAAAACAATTGAAATCAGAGCCGCCTATATTAAATTTACTATGAGCCAGAGCACTTGATTTTTCCAGGATTTAGACCAAATTTATGCGATAACCGTTAATCTGAACAAAGTATATATTTTTGAAACAACAAAAAAGTATTCTTTCCAACGAATTAAAAATATACAGGGTGTATTATTTAAAATAACAAAGTCGATGCTCAATTTTTTAATTTGCAGTTGTCATTTGTTAATCTTTTCAGCAAATTCTGGCGGTTCAGATGGAAGCCAACAACTTTCGAATTTAACATTTTTTTCTATATCTAAAAATAAAGCGTGTAGTCCCCGTCCAAAATATAACAGAAAACCCGGTACAACATACATTTTTTTGTCCGAATGACTTTAGTTTCCAGAGATGACTTAATTGTGTTATTTTTTAAAAGGAGGAGTTTATCAATTTGACCCTATGTATTTTTGTAGGTGTATGTACAGAGTATCCGGATTTGGTTGCAAAAGCAGGGTATCTCGCTTATTTTTAAAGATAGAACGAACACGAACCTGAGCTAATTTTTTGTGAAAGTCATGAAGCCGTAAACAAAATTTTCATAGCCTTCTTCGTTTATGAGATACAGGGCGAAATAGAACATTTTGCATTTTGGGACCCCCTCGTATCTCGGTTATCCTTTAACTTAACGCAAAGGGAAACATTGCTGCTTATAGAGTTTTTTACGCTGGATCCAGCGGCGTAGTCATATTTTTCATTTGAGTTGTTATTTTTTAGATATGACCCAAAGTTGTGTTTTTTTAAATGGGACACCCTGTATATTTGTCCAGAAATTGATTTGTCCTTTTAAAAGCTTCTCAAAAATATATAATAGTATGGGTCTATTTTAATAAACAACAACAAAAATCCTAATTTTATAATTATCATCCCAAATTTTGCAGTAGGCCATGCAAAACGATGCCGTTTTCTTTTGTTTTCTTGGAAGCAAATGACATTCCTCAATTTTGTACGCGTATATAAAATATAGCGCTAGTTTTTTTATTTATTTATTGTGTAAAAATATATTTGTATTATTATGGAAGAAAACCAAACTTTCGAACATTATGAAAAGTACGATATGTTAGCTTGTTTTATATTAAGTAATGAAAATATTGAAGCGGATTCTGAGATGTATTTTAACAGGTAAATAGTTAATTTTTAGGTATGTTGAAATACTATTGCTTAATTTTTATTTAGATATCCAGAAAGGAGGCAACCTAATATATTCACTTTTTATCGGATAAAAAAGAATTTACTTAATCGCGGATCATTTATCAAACCTCGTACGAAAACATATAATAAAGAAAATCGGGAGGCTGAGGAAATTACGGTTCTGGCTAATGCAGAAGCTTACCCTACAAACTCTTGTAGGGCCAGTGAAAAGAGCATAGGGATTCCAAAAACTAGAGTTCAAGAAATTCTAAAAAAGCACAAATACCACCCATACAAATTTAGGCTTGTGCAGCACTTACAGCCAGGGGATGCAGAGCGTCGGGTAGTCTTCTGCAATTGGTTTCGAGAAAGATGCGATATGGTTAGAGATTTTGAAAGGAAGGTTATATGGTCAGACGAAGCACATTTCAGTATTTCTGGTATACTCAATGGGCACAATAGTAGATTCTGGTCCCAGGAATATCAACACCAAATATTTCCCAGAAGACAGCAGGGCAGGTCTAAATGTGTCCTGCTTGATATTAGGAACACATATAAAATTTTATATATTTGAGGGAAATCTAACAGCCAATCGCTATATAGAAATTTTAGAGGCAGCTATACCTGAATTACTTGACGATGTTCCTCTAGCACAAATTAACGAAATTTATTTTCAACAGGACGGTGCTCCTGCACACAATTCTGGAATGACGAGATTATTTCTGGACAATAATTTTACCAATCAATGGATCGGAACAAATGGACCTATAAGATGGCCCCCTAGGTCCCCAGATTTGTCGATTTTAGATTTCTTTCTATGGGGATATCTGGAAAATAGAATTTACAAAGACCACTATGATAATGTCCAAGATTTAGGAAATGCAATAAGAGAAAATTTTCGCTATTTACAAAATCATCCCGTTATTTTGCTTAATTCCCTAAAACGAATACGAAAATTGTGCGAAGCATGCATAGAACAAAATGGAAATCAGTTTGAACAGTTCTTTTTGATTTCCTTGGTTACTGTAGTTCTTTTACGACAGTTGATTGTTGCTGAAAGGCTTGTTACATAATAATTTATTACTGTTTTGTTCTTGTGTTACATAAATCTAGGTAGGTGGTACTTTTTTTGGTGCGAAATTATCAATACATATTTTAATAAATAGATTTAATTACATATTTATTTTGATTTATTGTTAGGATGTAGATATTGTTAGCGACTTTAAATAAAAGGCAGCATTGTTTTGCATGGCCTACTGCAAAATTTGGGATGATAATTATAAAAATTAGGATTTTTGTTGTTGTTTATTAAAATAGACCCATACTATTACATATTTTTGAGAAGCTTTTAATAGGACAAATCAATTTCTGGACAAATATACAGGGTGTCCCATTTAAAAAAACACAACTTTGAGTCATATCTAAAAAATAACAACTCAAATGAAAAATACGACTACGCCACTGGATCCAGCGTAAAAAACTGCATAAGCAGCAATTTTTCCCTTTGCGTTAAGTTAAAGGATAACCGAGATACGAGGGGGGTCCCAAAATGCAAAATTTTCTATTTTGCCCTGTATCTCATAAACGAAGAAGGCTATGAAAATTTTGTTTACGGCTTCATGACTTTCATAAAAAATTAGCTCAGGTTCGTCAAAACCGCAAGGTTCTATCTTTAAAAATAAGCGAGATACCCTGCTTTTGCAACCAAATCCGGACACCCTGTACATCGATTACTAGTTTTTAGGTGCACGAAGTTTAATTTTAACTCATCTTTTTAAACATTTCTTACTTCGTGATTTTTTTCGACACCTGTAATATTTCAGGCGGATATTTTAAATTTTATCCACAGGATGACGGACTTGACAATTTCAAGGAAAAATATTATTTTGAGAAAAATATATTGCTTTTAACAATAAGAATAAGAATTTCTATGTGAATTAGTACATGTAAAAAGCTTTTTATGACATATTTTTTTAATGGTAAATCTTACATAAATGATCAAACACTGTTACGTCCCATACTAAAAAAGGGGATTTTTTTGTTTAAATCAGCCATGTCAAACAATTGTACCGGGTGGTCGAAATTGGTCTGTTTTGCTCGATTTCTGAGAAATGTTTAATGGCAAAAACCGCCTGCCGATATTTTCACTGCCAACTGAGATATAGGGCGTTTTTCAATTTTCGGCCATTTTGAAAATTGTCCATAACTTTTTTATTTTGCGGAATATTAACATTCCAGTGAGCATTTTTCTGCAATCCAGTGGCGTACTCAGATTTTTTCAGTTTTATAATGCAAAACTTTTTTTTTTCAAATGGAAATCATAATTGGCTATAAGTTCCAACAAACAGTGATATGTTTACTTATTTTCAAAAAAGCGCGCGCCGCTGCAACACATCGAAGTGCCTTGGAATAATGACGCGCGTTCAATAAATATATTGCTGTCAATTACTGTACTGGTGTAATTATTGCGTTTTGGTGTTATCTTTATAAAGTTGTGTTAAGTTGCTGACAAAATATGTTTGAGAATTATGAAAAGTATGATATGTTAAAATGTTACATATTATCTAACGAAGTTCCTGAAGCAGCTAGTGAATTATATTTTAATACATTTCCCGAGCGACGTCAACCGGATAACCGAATTTATCAAACATTAAAAAGTAATTTAGTAAATTACGGAAGTTTTAAGAAGTTAAGAACAAGACATTATGAACTAAAAAAGGAAATCCAGCCAAATATATTGGTGAGGATTGGTCCACCTCCTCTGAACATTGGTTAATATAACAGAATGTTCCACAGATGACGTTTTAAAAATACTGGAAAAAAACATAAATTCAAACCGTACAGAAGAAGAGTTCATCAATCCGTGAAGGGGACGCCGCTAGAAGATTGAGATTTTGTCAGTGGTATGAGCAAAAATTCATGGAGAATGAGAATTTTCCATTAAATATTATTTGGAGTGATGAATCCAGATAGATACTTCTGGTATATTTAATAGATATAATTCATATCACTGTCCACTGAAAATTAGTTGTGCAACAAGACCGGCAAGGTCGGTGTGAATTCAATATATGGGTGGGGATATTCCGAGTGGAAATTTAACTGCAGATGATTATGTAAATATTTTGCGCACATATATTGTCCCTTTGTTGGAAGACATACCTTTAGCTGATGCCAGAAATATCTACTATCAACAAGATGGTTGTCCCCCGCACAATGCAAGGATCACAACTGATCTTTTAAACCTCGAATTTCGAGAAAATTGGATTGGTACGTGGGGCCCCATACCTTGGCCTGCTAGGTCCTGTGACTTAACTCCCTTAGATTTTTTTTTGTGGGGAAGATTGAAGGACTTGATATTTAAAGGAAGAACCTTTCACACAAAAGAAGAATTGCAAGAGGCCACTAGGCAAGCTTTTGCATCTATTAGCCCAGTTGAACTAATAAATAGTTGCAACTCGGTACGCAAAAGATGCTTAGTTTGTATTCAACAGGGAGGGGCTCAATTTGAACAACTTCTCTAAATATATTTATCAGAAACCTATCTAACTAAATACCTAGATTTTCATAATTATTTTTTATTTTCACTTGTAGCTGTAAATAGTAGTTTAGTTTGTTAATTTTGTTCAACTTCGCTATGTAAACAAAAAAAAAATAAAAAAAATTAATAATAAATAATTAAAATAACGTTAGCTAGTGTTATTTAAAGTTGTGTTTAAGTTGCTAACAAACTATAAATCTTAACAATACATAATTGAGATATTGTCATCACAAATCAAAGCCTACTTCGATGTAAACCAAAAACACCTAATATTTTCGTTATTTTTGAAAATAAGTACCTACAACTTTATATCACTGAAAAGGGCTAAACGCGAGCATTTTTTATAATTTATAGCCAACTATGATTTCCATTTGAAAAAAAAAAGTTTTGCCTATTTATGATAAAACGGACAACTATAGAAAAAATCTGAGTATGCCACTGGATTGCACATAAAAAAGTGCCTTTAGAATGTCTTTGCAGAATGTTAATATTCCGCAAAATAAAAAAAAAAATGAAAATTGAAAAACGCCCTATATCTCAGTTGGCAGTGAAAATATCGGCAGGCGGTTTTTGCCATTAAACATTTCTCAGAAATCGAGCCCATGACACCTAAGTCAGTTTTGCTCTATCTAGTCAGGAAATAGGTTTTCTCTGTTAAAACAGACCAATTTCGACCACCCTGTACATAGTGTCATCTATGTTTAGGAGGATGAACTACACATACTCAACCTAAAACCTAAAGCCAAACGTTATCTGGATTGGTCCATGAAATTCTATGACGCAGAAGCACAGATGACGCTATCTGAACATTCTGGAAAGAACTCGAGAAATCACAATCCGTATATAAGCCGTGTTCGATTGAGTTCAGTCGTTCAGTGTTTAGTCAGTTATGAGTCAGTTGCGATAGAGTTTCGAGTTGTTTTATTGTTACAACACTTAACTTAACAGTACTTATTATAATTTATTTCGGATACAGTTTTTAACATGTCTCCTTCGAAACCAATTGGAAGTAAGAGGAAACTTGTAGATGAGCATCGTATCTTTCAAGAAAAGTGAGAATTAGAGTTTTTTGCTGTAAAGTGAAAGAAAAAATTATTTGTTTGATTTGTAATAGTACATCGGTGTCCCAAAATATATAATATAAAACGTCACTATGATATTCATAAAACTATGTTTGACAAGTATACAGTCCTTTAAAGAGTTACTGAGTTGGCTGAAACACTCAAAACCATTTGTTGAAGGTGGATTTATAAAAGAGTGCCTTGTAAAGGCCGCGGAAATCGTAGTCCCGGTAGCGTGAGGGCATTTCAAAATATATCCTTGTCCCGGAATACTGTCGCTGAAAGAGTTACGGATGTGTGTGGTGTGTCAGATAAAAACAAAATCAGACTCTTTCATTGCATTTTCTATTGCCTGTGATGAAAGTACGGATGTGTGTGGTGTGTCGCAACTCGCTTTTTTCTTCGTGCGGTTGATACAGATATCAATGTGTATGAAGAATTACTGAAATTAGTACCATTGCATGATACAACAACTGGGAAGGATATTTTCAATGCTGTTTATGGACTTCTGCAAAAGTACAATTTAGATTTGTCAAAACTGTGTTCCGTTGCAACAGACGGACCTCCTTCAATGACTGGAGTGAAAAATGGCTTTGTTAAAATATTACAGACAAAGATCATAGAAACGGGCAGTGAAAAACCAGATTTTCATCATATTCATTGTATAATCCACCAAGAAGTTTTATGCTCAAAAGCGATCAAGTTGGAAAGCGTTTTAAAGTCAGTGCAAAAAATTATAAATTTCATAAGGTCACGAGGCCTTAATCAGCGACAGTTTTCTGCGTTTTTACGTGATTTAGAAAGTGAGTACACTGGTGTACCATATTATGCAGAGCTGCGATGGCTTTCGTGTTCTATGGTACTCGACAGGTTTTGGAAACCCAAAGAAGAAATACGCGTTTTCATGGAAACAAAAGGAGAAGGTGTCAGCTTATTATGCGATGTACCTTTTTTACAAGATCTTTCGTGTATGGTAGATATCACAAAACACTTGTCGGACTTAAATACAAAATTGCAAGGACCACGTCAAGTTATTACAGATATGCATGATCATGTGAAAGCTTTCAAGTGTAAGATGATGTTGTGGGAAAAACAGTTAGCAGAGGATAATCTGTCACATTTTCTGACTTGTAAGGCATATCAGGAAAGCACAAGTATCCCAATATCATACAAAATATATTCAGAGAAAATGAGAAGCCTTCTGGCGGAAATTGAGAAGCGTTTTCAGGATTTTAAGACCCAAGAAAACAATTTTTCTCTATTTACTGGTCTTTTCACTATCGATATTGATAAAGTTCCCTCTCACTTGCAAATGGAAGTAATTGAAATTCAGTGGCAGACACATTTAAAACAAAAATTTGATAGTGTTGGTACATTCGAATTTTATAAGTACTTGCATGTTCAATACCAAGAAATGAGAAAATTTGCGTGTAAAATCCTGTCAATGTTTGGAAGTACCTTTAAGTGTGAACAACTATTTTCTTTGATGAAAACAAATAATAAACAAATCTCTTGGACACTTGGACGCAGTTTTAAAAGTTATTTCCGCCGATAAATTCGCGCCACAAATAGACAATTTAATTAAAGACAAAAGATGTCAAATATTTGGCAAAAGAATTTAATGTTTGTAGTTTTTTGTAAAGTCCTTTTTATTGGAAATTTAATAAACAGACTTGTCCTATAATAGTACTTTTTCTCAAGATTTTCAGTAGTTTGTCTTCTTTAAGATAAGGTTTTGCGGCTCACCTAGTCGAAAGGTCTTCATGCTTTTGGCCCACCAGTGACTTTGAGTTTGACATGGCTGGTTTAAATGGTTGTTCAACAGTTTTTAAACTTCCACGAAAGTAATTTTATTTCAAGTGTTTTTTGTCTTTAAGTAATTTTTAAAAGTTCTGACAGAATTTTTAGTTATTTTGATTTTGTCCACAGCATTGGCAAGTTGGTCTCCCTCGCCATAAGTGAGTTGATTTGGAAAATCAAAATAGCCATTTATTATTCTTCCTCCCGTGGAATCCGTGAATAAGAGGTGAAAAACAAGTGAACATCAAATAAAACTATAGAATTCGTTACTGATTGTTTAAAAAACGTAAAAATTTCAAAGTCTGATTTTTTATTTGTCATAATGACATCTAAATATTGTCAAATATTAAGCAAGTAGGGGTATCAATACTAGTGTCAGTTTCACGTGTTAATGATTCAAGAATTACGTAAAAATATAGTATTCCATTTGAAAAAATATCAAAAGGAGCCGTAGTAGTTTCATTTGATGTTCAGTTGTTTTTCACTCATAATTTTCGGATTCCACGAGAAAAAATATAATATATGGCTATTTTGGTTTTCCAAATCAAGACACCCACAGCGACTTTTCTGCGTCTTATTATCTGAAGAAAGACAGGTTCCCTTAAGTGGGACATGTTTTCTTCGTCGGTAAGTGAGTCGAAATTTAATATTAAGTAAAGTTTTTATTAACGTTTTTCTTATAAGAATGTTGTTCGTTACATCTGGCTTGCCTGCTTAATAACTGATTTTAGGTCTGATATTTATCAACTCGTATTAATTTCATAAATTAACACCAAGACACGTATTAACTGCTCAAGTCGTAAATCTTTAGAGTAAAAAAGCAAAAATTACATTTAATAATCAGTGATGTAACACCATATTAAATAAAAAGTGTTAATTAAACAATTATACCAACATTTAACAGCTTAACAGTGATGTGCCAAGAAAATTGGATAATTATAGGCATGTGTGAAGGAAAAGAAATTACATAGAGCCATGTACTTTAGCCCGTTGAGAAACCTGGTACGCTTTCTTCTTTGCAATACATAATTAAAATGTTTGCTATGAAAATTTAACTTATTTTTCCTAAAACCACACATGAAACTAATAAAAAAGGTACTGCTAACTTGGCTAAAAAGTAGCTTGTATTACATATATGTTCAAATAAAATTGACACATGTGTTCAGATAGTATATAATAAAGACTTGATGTTATAGCACGAGCCTTAAATTAGAATACTAGCCGCCAAACTGTACCAAATTTCACTAATTTATCCCTATATCACACTTGATTTTTGCGGATTCATCAGTGGCGGCTCGCGGGTGAAAAAGTCAAGTGCATGTGAAGCAAGAAAATATCGCAATAATTTTTTTCTAGAATTTTTTTATATATGGAGGGGGTAGAATATTTTCTTACGACTTACCTAAATTTTGTATACTAAATCAATTCTCCTATCCTTCAAAGCAGCAAATTTATTTATAACATCCTCATAAAATGGATGAGTTGCCCTAATCTCCTCCAGAAATTCCTTTGAATTGAAATATTGACGAGAGAAGTAAGTCTTTCTTGAGATATTGTATTTCTTAAATAAGTTTTTACACATTTGAAGCAAGAAAAACTTCTTTCCACTGAAGCACTTGTCGACGGTATTGTAAACATAAGGGAAAATAATTTATATGCTTCGATAAAAATATATTTGTTTTTATTAATTGTTTTCACTTGCTCTTGTAGCGATATATTCCAATTACTATCATTGGCAAAAATAAGCACAAGCGCATTTTTAAGTCGTTGACTTTTTGAAAATATTTCCCCATATAACTGTAACAAATTTTCAAACGGGCCAGTCGGAAAATTTAACAGAACCTGCCAAACATGAAAATGTAAGTTTTTCACAGTCTTGACATCTTAGGGTCATTTCCATTAAAATATGGTCCAATATTTCTATACTTAGCCCTAATTTCTTCAGGTGAAAGCTTAGCAAGCTCACATTTGTAATGATTTATTTCTGTAATAGAATTTGCTTTATCAAACATGGTATTAAAAAAATGTTCATTTCTTTTTTTACAGAGCGCCTCACGACAGAGTTTTATATTGGATATGCACAAATGAATGTCAAGCGATTTTTTTTGAAGAACGTCAAATAGTATGTCCGTGATTGAGAAAATGTCATTAAACACTAATGCCAGAAACGTGAATTCAAAATCGTTCATCTGACCTAAAAATCCTTTCGCAAGGCGGATTGATTTTCATCAGATTTGTCACAGTTTGTAATAAATTCAAAGACGTTTTTTAATTTATTCCAGTCTTGAACAATCACATTTACTAACTTCGAATTTGAAGTTGTAACAACACTATAAATAAATATGACACAAAACAGTCAAGTTAAGTGCAAAGGAACTTACCGGTTGCAGCGAAATCCGCGAAAATAAAAGTCGCAAACTGAACGACACGTTGTTATAATAAAGTTAGATTGAAAGTTTTAAAAAGACATGCCGCCAACGGTCAAGTAAAATATTTATTCGAGATGTACAGTTTATTTCTTGCTAATTAGGTGAATAAATAAATGTAAAAACCAAAATTTTAAGAGATATATAATAAATATAGTTAGATGTTTGCTTGTTTATTTTTCTTGGTGAAGTAGCACTGCACTTACTTCACCTGAATAGCCGCCACTGGGATTCATTAATATGTTATCGGTATTCCCATAATAATACAAACAGCTACCACTAATAAGGTGATAAACTAAAATGGACTGGACCTCAGCGAGTGCAGGTCCCAAATTGCCGTTAATGTCCATTTAATGTATAAAATTAATTTAATTTCGTATAATTTTCGAAAGAGGACTTCTTGTGTGTCATTTTTGGCAGAAAATGTGCTTTAATTTCATTTATATTTAATTGAATTCCAATGGCATATTACTCTGGAAATGTTGCTAATCGAATTATTAAAAAAATTAACAGTAAATTAAATCAGCGTCGAAATTGTTTTCTTCTCATTAAAATCTTTTAATGATAGCCGGTTGCGAACGTCCTAACTGTTTCACCTGGCACGATAAATGGCCTTTGCGGAAAATATGTATGTTTAAAACACATTTTTGGAATTTTGAATTTTAAGATACCTGTTTAGTGTATTGAAATACTGGTATTTCAATTATTTAATTACAAAGGACCAGATGTTACTACTCAGTGGCGTAACTACAAATTTTTGGCCCTCCTGCAGGTTTCGACAAAGAACCCCAATATGCATGAACAGAAAATAATTGATGACTAAAAAAAGGTCATTCATAGTTTTGCATAAACCTTTTGTAAACTAATGCAATCCTAAAAACAAGGCCGGAAAGTAAGTGATGACTTAAAAAATTATAAAAACTTCTGCCCCCCCCCCCGCGGTTCAATATAGTAGTTACGCAAATGATACCACCATAAAACAGATGAGTAAAAATAACTTTTTCTTAATCCTTCAAGTTCTTCCCGATTGGAACAATGCATTACGCAGCCCTAAAATTTATTCAATTGCAAAAAAAAGTTTTCCGAATTAATTTTGGTATCGTTCTTCATAATATTTGGTTGATTCATGTAGTAGCTTAAGTAACTTAGGAAACTGTTAAAAGTCAAAGGTAAGAGAACTACTTTTAAGTTTCTTTACTACAAAAAGTTTTCTCTGCGTAAAGATATTTCATTAAAAACATGTTTTTGAAGATAAAAGGTCCTCCTTATCAATTTCGAAAAATTAGCTTGTTTTCGAGAAAAACGATCATTTATGAAACACTGCATTTAAGTTAAATTGATTGACCTGAAAATTTACATTGTCGATAAAGTCCGGTAAATTCTGATTGTATAGTGACAAATTTTGACAAAAATGCATTTATCAGTAAAGATATAACATAATTTTTATGCAAAATTAATGTGCCAAACATGCATGCATTTTATAGTATTTAGTTGAAAAACCTATAGGTTGGTTCTTCATAGGCACCTTCAAGTCTTATACATTCTCTTGCCCGCCGAATTGTGGACTACGTTACTCGTAACATCAGCATAGAATAAACCATTTTAATAGTAACATTTAGTTGTTATCATTGATAAGGAGAATCTTTTATCCTTAAAAATGTCTGAACGACAAAAAAGAGATGTATTTAATGAAATATCTTTATGCAGTTAAAAATTGTGTAGTAAAGAAATTTAAAAGTAGTTCCTTCTGGACTTCCCCCCCCCCTCGTTTCGCTACCTTTGTCTCTTAACATTTTCGTAAGTAACGTAAGCTATTACATCAGTCACCGAAAGATTATGAAGTTACGTCAAACAATAGCAACATTATTTGGTTGTTGTTTTCCAGATCCCTATTTTAAGAACGAATACCTCAGTTGAGCAGTTTAGGACAGAATTTTATATGACAAACTAATATTATTTTTGCTTGTTCTATTTACATCTCAGAGATTGCTTACCTATTCTGGGATACCCTGTATAATTCTTATCAATAAATAATTATTCAAATAACCTGTCTTGCATTTCAATACAACGGCATTGCTTAAACGGCAACACCGTCGCATTTTTGTAAATTGTCAGTAATAAAATCGTAAATCGAACAAAGCGGTGTTGGTTGATTGGGAGTACTGTTTTCAGGCGATTTCTGGGTGTTTTTGGCTTATTTTTGATAATATTTGTGTGAGTGTACAAAAATTTGGACCATTTAACCTAACCTAACGTCTCTTTTTCTCGGGTAAGTCAAAATGTTGTTGTTTTTCTGTATTAACTGGCGTACGAGACACCTTGATTCTTTCTAAAGTTTTATTAATTTGTAAGTACGGCTAATTACTTTAAGAGTTAATATTACTTGTAATTGCTGTTCTATTATTCTTTAGATGGCAAAATTGCATACCTGCAGTTTTTCCCTAAGTTCAGGCATTCCGAGACAAAACCGATGTATGTAGAAACAAAAAACACAGGTATACATATCTTCTATTTATACATATTTGACATAAAAAAAATATATATTTTTCATTAAATTATTTTATATAATAGATATTGTCAGAGAGAGAAGCATCAAAATAAAAATCCAATTCTCAATATCCAAAAATTAATTTAATTTACAACACACTGCCAAATACTTGATTTTCGTTACTGCGTAAATTCTTAATAGTATTATTTGTTTCTAAGACAAAAGAGTTCCCAAAACTTATACAACTGGAGGAGTCACTAGGACAACGAAAAAAAATCCCTTTCTTGACGAAGAATACACACAAACACATTAAAATCTAGGCATTTTAAATTGTTTACAAAGTTATGTAAACTACTAACGCTTCTATCCTTACATCGCAACGCGTGAAACATTGAAAACCGTTCCCGCGCTGTATCGGGAAAATTTGCATCTTATAGGCGCTAATCTGTGTCTAAGTTATGCACTGATAATAGATATTCTGGCAGTGGCAACAGCAAACAAATAATTTCCTCATAAAATTTAAAGGAAGATAAACACATCTAGCCTCAAATGAGTCAAATTGATAATGATATACATTAGGCAAGCCAGGAATAAAATAGATGTGGGATCGTTTCCTCGTAAAAGCAAATACAAAGAAATCTCACCTAGAGAAAATACAGAGGCAATCAGAGAAAAATATTAAAAGACAGTATAAGAAGAATAAAAAAGTTAAGAAGTTGAGGCTTCGTGGAAAAAAATTGCTGAAGCAACAACTAAGACAGCGGAAAATAATAAAGATTATTGGAACAGAAAACAGAAAAGACGTGAGTGTAAAACAAACTAAAAATTAAACAGCAGGAAAATTATCGACGAAACAAAAAACAAGATCTGGAACAACAAATAATAAAATGGAAAGTGCAAGTAACAACAGTAGGATGTTGTGTGGCAGCATAACTCTGTGTGAACCTGATTTTGAACCCTCAGGGGCCTTAGATATTATCCTGAATGTAATATTCAATCAATCATAAATTGTAATATAATTAATACTAATCGTTTTATTAGTTATTCTAAAGAATACACTAGCTGATCATTTCAAATAAAATATCAAACTTCATCATAGTGGAACTTGGAACTTAAAATAATGTTTCCTAATCCATGATATAACATTGCAATTTTCAATGTTATTTAATGAAGGTATTAAACCTGCAATTGGCAGGTTATAAGTAATGTAGCAAGAAAATTTAGTAATTGATTATAGGTAATTATTATTGAATGAAAGGAATTACTTACATTCAACGATATATTGGAGAAATCTAGAACGGTTTCTTTAAAGTAAAATCTACATATATATTTCTTTAAATTTTCACCATACATTTTTATTATTTAAATACGCCTAACAAGAATAAAATCATATTAAAGTATTTCGTTTTTAACTGCTCTGAAGTAAGATTGATGGTGATCCAGAAAAGCTTAAATTGTTTTTTCTTTAAATGATACTCTTTACTTTCCAAAACTGCTATATTAAACAGAGTACTATGTGTAATTTTTTCATGTCAAAATGATTCAAGGACCAATGCAAAATAAACTAATTTCCCCATTTTGCTTATTTTGATTTTTTTCCGAATCCAGATTTTAATGAAAATATGTAACGGTTTCCTGCAACTCACCATTAGTCTTCAAGTTTGGAGTATATAATTCAAATTTTTTGATTCCCATACCTATTTTGGATCGAGAGGACCTTTATTGCGAAACGGATTTTTGGTTTTAATGCTAGCTGCACTAGTCACGAAATAAACGGCTCAAGTTTTGAATTTGGTTTTACTGTAACAGATCCGTAGTTTGTTGCTAGTATCGGATTCAGTTTTAGAAGATCTTCTATAGATATAGATAGAGGCTACACATGACCTAGGTTGCCATTTGAAAAAGAAAAGTTTGCCCACAAATTAAGGGGTTGCAGGGAGGGGAAAGAAAATATTACAAAAATACGAACAACTTCACAAGTACTTCATGTGTTCCAGTGTTTTTGTGAAACATGACTCATACAGAAGATATGAATTATGTGCTTTTTTAACAACCCTGTAGAGTAACAGTGATAGTAGGAAATGTTATCTTTTTGTGTTTTTTATTAACTTGTGGCTTTGCCCCACCGTGTATATTATTTTCAAATTCTAATTGCACTTTTGATTCCAAATTCATTTATTTCTACAAAAAAACGACTGGAATAGTAATTAATTTGAACGGAAATGTAACATTTTTAGTACTTGAATCATCTCAGATGCTCGGGACACAATTTTTCAAAAAAAAATCAAGGTTTCACATAACATTCTATATATTATGATAGCCCTGGAAACTAAAAAGTGTAGTATAGATGAAAACACTTTAAAAAAATTATGCATAAATTCTGCACAATTGTTTAGATTTGTTGCACAAATTGTGTCCGAATGTGTACTTGGAACAACTTTGTGCAGAAAATGTACATATGATCGGTCAGAATTAGTTGTATATATTTTCTGAATAATAATTGCATATCTCCTGAACAATACTCTGTCGAATTGACATACAATAATATATAAGATTTTTGCACAAGAGAATGCATGTTTTTTGGACATTTTTGTATAGCAAATATTTTAATAACATCAATGTGCATTTTCTTCAAACAATATTGTGCTTAATTATTGCACAAATTGTGAACATTTTTTTGCACAAAATGTGCATTCTTTCTAAAACTACAGAACCCTTATTTAAAAAAATATGTCCAATAAAAAATAATTTTTAATAAAAAAATAGCAACTCCAACCGGATAAACTTCTTGATGAATCCCTTTTGAAATCTCGATGTTCCCTAACTAAAAAAAAAATAAATAAAATCGGTGTAAAATTACATGATTTTTTAACGAGTGAACATAGTATTTATCCAAAAACAATTTTTTTGTAAGATTAGTTAAGTTTTTTTATTTTAGAACATAACGGGTTACTGCAATTGCCATATTCTAAATTACAAAAGAGCCAAACATAATTTGCGTTTTGTGAAAATAAAGCGAGTTAGAGTTTGAGGCATATTTAGTAAAAATTCAAATTTTAATGTGTACTCCGGAACTCATTATGTTTTAAAAAAGGTTATGTATCTTAAACTGATATATTTTCTTTATTTTTATGTAAGATTTTATGAAATATTTTTATGAGCATACAATAAGTCTATACCATTTAAATTAAACCTAAAAAAAACGTTTATTCAGTTTATTGTCTTTAAGTTATTATACACTCTTAGAAATAGTTGTATTTATATATCATGTCAATAGATGTAAAGATACCTGTGTATAGCTTAGTCCGGTTTGCCTTCAAGAGTACAAAACTGCAGATTGCTAGGGTAGAATATTTTAAACAAAATCCCAACACTATAATCATCAGGAAAGTTTTTTTTTTATTAAACCTGCAGTCTCTAAACCAAATAACCTTTTATGTATGTTCCCAGTATGCTAATCTGTCGTTTCTGTTAAATTATATTTTCGAATGTCGCCACCATAGAGCCGCAGCAGAAACAAAGAAGGGTATTGTTAGATTTATAAATACAAACAGAGCGGACTAGGACGCGTGGGGTTAAATGAAATGTAAACATAATTGGACAGAAAAAATAAATAATTTTGTTCTGAAGATTTTAACACGTGACGCTATTGATATTTTCACACAAGTTTTATTCTTAAAATCTGAACAACGTTGTAGTTTAGTAATGCACAGCGAATATTAGTCTTTTAGCATTGCTTTGTGCATAAAATATGGTTAAAAAATGCTACATAAGTGAAGGCATCTATTTTGAATACTCCTGTATATATTTTCTGCACAATTGTACAACATTAATGCATAATTTTTAAAACTATTACTTCATACATTCAGTGGCGCAACTAGGGGGGGACTAGGGGGAGCTTAGTCCCCCAACCCCGAAATTAGCCCCCCCCCGGCAGGCGATTGGTGAGGGCCAACCAAAACACTTAAACTCCATTTTGTTAGTAAGGTATTCTTCCGTAGCATAGTTTATTTTTTTCTTGCGTCTTCCATTTTTTAGTTAAGAGATCAACATAGGTTTTTTTCTAATTTATCAGCTTGTATACTGTGGACCAATTTAATTGGACACTATCTGGGCTTACGAAAACGAAAATTACTGGCTCTTGGAGTATACAAAATCATGCAGGTGTGAAGGTGTTTGCAACATGGAAATGTTTATGATCGTATATGGGGACCAGGTTACGAGTTTTCGCTCAAGGTTAAAAGACGGCGGTCTCGAGGTCAATTGATCAGCAGTGATGATTCGTTTTAGTTTTTTGTCGATATTCTCGCTTAATGCAGTAGTGTTCTTAGTTGATAGGGCGAACAGCAGGCGCGCTTATTTTGAAGTTCTGGATCCTGGATATTTTTTAAGGGGTTTAAAAGAGTAAAAATCATATTTAGAGGACGCAAAACCGATAATAGTCAAACAGAAATAGGTGGGATCAATAACATTGAGAAATAATGGAAGTCTTTGATGTAAATACTTAATCTTTCTCGTCTATACATATTTAAGATCAAAATACAAGAGTTCTAACCACACTACACCACAACTTGTTACGTTCTGCTATATATTTAAAATACAATTGAGGTGATATTCAGTGGCGGCTATTCAGATGAAGTAGGTGAAGTGCTACTTCACCGGGAAAAATAAACAAGCAAATATCTAACTATATTGTTTACTTTTGTTTTCCCGGATTTCGCTGCAACCGGTGAGTTTCTTTGCAGTTAACTTGACCTGCTTTATGTTATATTTATTTATGGTGTTGTTACAACTTCAAATTCGAAGTTAGTAAATGTGATTGTTTAAGACTGGAATAAATCAAAAGATGTCTTTGAATTTATTACAAACTGTGACAAATCTGATGAAAATCAATCCGCCTTGCGAAAGGATTTTTAGGTGAGATGAACGATTTTGAATTCACGTTTCTGGCGTTAGTGTTTAATGACATTTTCTCAATCACGGACATACTATTTGACGTTCTTAAAAAAAAATCGCTTGACATTCATTTTTGCATATCCAATATAAAACGCTGTCGTGAGGCGCTCTGTAAAAAAAGAAATGAACATTTTTTTAATACCATGTTTGATAAAGCAAATTCTATTACAGAACTAAATCATTACAAACGAGAGTTTGCTAAGCTTTCACCTGAGGAAATTAGGGCTAAGTATAGAACCCTTTCTTATGAAATATTGGACCATATTTTAGTAGAAATGACACTAAGATTTGAAGACTGAAAAAAAATTTTTCGACTGGCGCGTTTGAAAATTTGTTACAGTTATATGGGGAAATATTTTCAAAAAGTCAACGACCTAAAAATGAGCTTGATCTCATTTTTGCCAATGAGAGTAATTGGAATATATCGCTGTAAGAGCAAGTGAAAAAAATTAATAAAAATAAATATATTTTTACCGAAGCATATAAATTGTTTTCCCTTATTTTGACAATACTGTCGACAAGTGCTTCAGTGGAAAGAAGTTTTTCTTGCTTCAAATGTGTAAAAACTTATTTAAGAAATACAATATCTCAAGAAAAACTTACTTCTTTTGGCAATATTTCAATTCAAACGGAATTTGTGGAAGAGATTAGGGCAACTCATTCATTTTATGAGGATGTTATAAATAAATTTGCTGCTATGAAGGATAGGAGAACTGATTTAGTATACAAAATTTAGGTGTGTCGTAAAAAATATTCTACCCCCTCCACATATAAAAAAATTCTGGACAAAAAATTATTGCGATATCTTCTTGCTTCATTTGCACTTCACTTACTTTTTCACCCGCGAGCCGCCACTGGTGATATTCCAAAAAACGGCGAAACTTCTGTTATTTAATTTTTTGTATCAAAATCATGTTTGTCTAGTATACAGGATAGACCAAAAAGGAGGAGGCACTTTGGCAGGTTTCCAGTTAACAGGTCAAGTAAGCATATATTATGTTATACAGAAAAAGTGATAACTTTTGAACTCCTTAAAATAGTTGTATACGAGATTCATCGTTCTATGTAACAGCTGTCATAGATATTAATCAAATCGTCTATAGCCGAAACATAAAAACTTAGACAATATCGAAAGTTTATAATTAAATCATAGCCGTACGAAAAAATGAGGCCTAATAAATTGTAAAAAAAATATTACTAAAAACTGGATGAACTGGTAAAATTTAGAAAGCTTAAATATTTTATATTTTGAGAACCCCAATTATAGTTAAATTGAAAATAGATATAGTTGGGATAAATGTAAGATTAAAAAATTGCTGAAGTCATTGGCAGATTCTTTCTTTCGATTATACATATTTAAAATAAAAAAAGAGGTAATTTTCCGAAAAACGATGAAATACGGTAAATTCTTAATTTTTTGAATACATTGTAGTGTTAGGATTTTGATAAAGTTATAATGAAAATTTGGCATTATTAACTGGGAAAAAAATATCATGGACAAAAAATCATTGTTTCTTTAAAACTGGTTTTATCCTATACTCAATATTATCTTATAAGTGTCAGGGCTTGAGCCCCCCCAAAAGTCGATGTCTAGTTGCGCCACTGCATACATTACATCTTCTTTAACTCGATGGGTCCACGGTTAGGTACAGCCGTCGCCCGATCTATTACTACTATTTAAACAGTATTGCTCTATTACCTTGTATTACTACTTTACTATTGGCCAAATCTTTACATTAAAAAAACACCTCTAAGAAACAAAACAGACGTGTGATTAAACTTTTGTTGTTTTTTTACCTTGTGTCGCGATTTTTATACGATCTCTTAACAAATAAGGCACTATCCCACATATAATTAACTACTAAACAATCGCAAAGAAGCAAAAGAAAGTACCGATACGCTGCTTAAAATTCCCAAGCAATACCCAAGGCATATCCAGCATTAGCATCGAATTGTGATAAATCTGTTTTGCAGAAGCTCCTCTCTATTTAATGTATTCCTGTCTGTTAAGACAATAAAAACAATTAAGTTGTGATAGTGTCTCCAATAAATCCCGGGAAATACCGTTGGCCTCTGTCGCTTTGCCAATAAGTGAGAAAGGCAGTAACGAATAAATCAGATATTTTTCAATATAAAGCTGGTATATCTTAAACACTTAACAAGGCAAACGCAAAACGCCGCGAACGGTTGTCTTTATTTCTCTCATAAAGTCTCGTTTTGCCCGGAGCTGTGATTTTGTCTCTCTCTCTCTTCGTTCTAAGAAAAGGTAATTTATTTGCAAGGCACATGATTATTCGTAGCTGCGATCTTTCCTTAATTGCGTCTTCCTGGACAAAATAAAGAATTCGAAACTAATACAATGGAAAATTAATTTCTATCAGTTTTGCTGAGAATATATAAAAATGTCAGTTAGACCAGTCAATGAAGCAAAAAACCAGTGATTTGTTGTCAAAGATGGTAAGCGGAAGCCGAGTGTGCCATGACACTCAAGATAGTCCAGAGTAATGTTTCCATTATGTTCATCTTTATTTGTTATAAACAATTCAATACAAAAAAAATGCGTTCTCTTTCGTTTTTGGCTTATAAAATCTAGTAGAAGAAAGCGATGGATTATAGAGACTGATTGATCGGATCATTAGAACTGAAAAAGACCGAAAAACCAAAAACATTTTACTTGTTTTCGAGAATTCCTATCTCCGTTACTTCTCAAGTTTGAACAAAGGACCACTAAGTAATAATAGTTATTGATATGTACTTTATGTATACCAAAACCAGTGGGATGTGGGATTATTAGCTTTTGCACAATTGCGATTTGAATTCTCCAGCGTGCCTTCTTGATGCGTCATGGTCATGGATGATCTGATCTGAATTCTGAAGTTATATAGAAAGTAGAAGTTTCATACTACAAAAGGTATATTCTCACTTCGGAGCTAAAATTATGTGAAATACGCGAAAAGGATTAATTATCTCAGAAACTGCAGAAGTTATTTGAATTTTCTTGTGTTTCCTAACTGAACCCGAGAAGGCCGACTTTTTTCTGAGATTTCGCGAAGAATGAACGGGATCTTTATATCTTGGTATCAAATAAAAAAAAAGTACTTAAAGCTAATTTTAGAGCTACTGTATGCCATCGCAAGGTTTGACACTTGGAGTCTTAATACAGGGTAGATGAAATTCTATAAGGTCAAAATGGTTTATTTTACATTTGAGAACCCAGTTACAGATTTTTTCAGAGATGTTGCCCATTAAAAAAAACACTGCGTTTTTATTACCAAACAAAGAAACTATACCAAAGCGACAACAAGACGACAAAAAATATTAAAAAATAAATGCGAAAAAATAAAACGACAACGTAACACAAACACTTAATAGTCTGTTGGCCCTCCACCACCTCTATGCTTTGCTCAATTCTTTATGGTGGTGTGGAATTGCATTCCATTCCTCCACAGGGGCTTTAATAGGATTGGGAAAACCAGCAAAATATTAATTTCTTTTCCTTGCACGCCTTCCCAATATATCCTAAGCATTCTTGACTGGAATCAAGTCTGGTGACTGCGGTGCCCAGTCCAAACTTGACATTTCTTCTACTTCTTTTCTCCGTTTTTGCAATTGCGTAAGTTTGAAAACTCGCAGGAGCCTTCCGTTTCTCAGGCCAATTTTCTGTAGTCGTCTTCGAATTGTTTGAGTTGATACCTCGATGTGATGTGTTGCCCGAATTTGTTCCTTTATAACTGCTGGTGTTGTTGTTGGATTTCTCTTTGCCAGTGTTCTAATAAAACGATCTTGATTTGCTGTGGTCAGTCTCAATATATCTGTAATAAATTCGAAAGACATCACTCTGGTTAACCCCTGTTATTTCGGCTACATTCGTCTGACTTCTACCGCTCTCCACTAAACCTCGGTTTAAAGCAGACATTCTAGTCTCTATTCGGACGCAAGAAAGAAAGCTTCGAAAATGCCAAATGTGATTTTTGCGAAACATCAGCAAGACTGTTCTTTTCAGAACGACAGTCGTGAACGGATGTACATAGTTACGAAATACCACGAGAGTTATAGGAAATTTCCTAAAGATTTACATGGCGGCAATTTTAATAACAAAAGACGGTTATAAAGTCACTAAATCACCATCAACTTTATTATTTCAAATATGATACCCTATATTTTTTGACATTTTTGGATTATCCTCGTTTTCCCCTTTCCAGAAATATATAATTTTTCTATATTCGAAAGAGTAATTTTTGACTTATTCAGCCATACTTAAATCGCGGTACCCATGAAATGATGAAATGTCTAGTAAAAACAAAGGAGCCCTGATAAGCGTGAACGCAATCCAGAGATAATTAAATCGCTTTACCCACGAAATGTAACCGTTAACAACAAAACAGTAATTTTAAAAAATATATATACTCGTATATATTTAATGTGATTATATATATATATATATATATATATATATATATATATATATATATATATATATACTAATACAACGATAACAAACAAAATCATAACAAGAACTAGGAATTAATATTTTTACAGCCTATAAACATAACCCTTTCCATTATCCAAGCAATTTTGAAATACTGCAATTTCCTAATTACTTGGGTAATGAAGGTGGGACGTTCTGTATCTAAAACCCTATTTCATACACTATTTTTTGTCGCAACTCGTCAACACTGTCCGTTCTATTATGATACACTTTATCCTTTAGGTATCCCCACAAAAATTGTCCAAAGGTGTAAGGTCGGGACTGTTCGCTGGCCAATGAATATTTGAATTGAATTGAATACCGTAATTTCCCCTAACAATGGTCCACTTTTTATGGTTTGTTCAAATTTTTCGGCTTAAGAACTCTTAGTTAAAGATTGATGTTTTTTTGAATTGTAGCCTAATGGTCTACTTACATAGTTTTGTAGCGAAAGTTCAAAAATATTTATTGCAAATATTTTTTTCTGCTAGATTTTTAGTGGTACATTGTTGTGCTCGAAGTTGCCCAACAATAATCCACTGCGATTTTCCTATGATTTTATCCTTTAATTATAACGTGGGACTATAGTTGGCAGCTTTAGCCTAAACTATGAGCCATAGAAAACATAAAAATACACATATATTATATTTCAACATTTTTATTTCATTTAAAAAATCGGTAGAAATAATTTCCATTTCTGGTAGGTATAAAACAGATTTCCAAATCTTATTAAAACCTAAGTACTAAAACAGAACAAATTAAAACGTTTTATAAGTTTAGAACACAAATTTAAAAAGTGTACAACAGCAGAATTTCACAAATTTTCTAATTCTGAGACTGAATACAACTTTCTGCTCTTGGAAAATAATTTAGGACTGCAAATTTTCATTATAACCTCATTGGTACTGTACTTAAGAACGTCTTTGATCTCCGGCCACTTCCATAAATTTCCACATTTCTCCATGCAGCTTACCATGAAACCCTTCTTTAATGTCTGTTCTACGATACCTGGCCAGTATTGATGATTATAGGTGACAATAACATAGTCACCAATAACTAAAACTAATGTGTCACTGGGCTTTTTTATTTTTTCTTCAGACTGTAACTGATCGTTTTGTAGATCACTGAAACTTTCTGATTCAGTATCAGAGGCAAGAGACATATGAGTTGAACTTTGTTCGGAATCACTTTCAGATAACTTTCGCGTCCTTTTTTTACTGTTTCGACTTTTTATACCCGACGGCCCTGTTCTGGATTCTTCTTCTGTTTGCGGCTTGTGCAAGTCTTCTGGAGCTATGCTCTTTCCGGCCTCAACGTTAACTTTTCTTCTCTTGCGAATAATTTTAGGGACTGTTTCTGATAGTCTGGTGGTTTGAAGAAAGTCAGTAAACGACTTATTTACTAAACTTAGATCATGCGTTGAATGCATTCGGTCACTATTAGGAATTTTCTCTAAAACCATATTCCTGTTTAATGGGTAAATACCTGCTTTTCTAAATCCAGACTGAAGGTTTGACGCACCATTAGGTTCAATTTTGTCATACAATATTTTCAATAATGCAGGAAACACGTCCTTTGGTACAGTTGGATGCCTTCTTCCGGCCGGAGTGCTTTTCCACTCATCAAGAACTGTTCTCCAGTGGATCTTAAAAGGACGAAAGAAGGAAATGTCCAAAGGTTGAGTCAAGTGTGTGGCATTTGGAGGTAATGCTACAAAAGCAATGTTGTTTTCTCTACACAAGGTTAGAACTCTAGCACTAATATGTGAGCTTAAATTATCTCCAATAACAACACTTTTTTTATGACCAGAGCGTTTTATTATTGGAAGTAAGACGGATATGAACCAATCCTCAAAACTGGCGCCATCGAACCATCCACTCTTTGTGTTATTATATCTTGCTCCAATTGGCCCCCCCTCAGTCCATGTATCCCACATTTTTTCCGCTTTATAATTTACATATGGCGGACAAATTTGCCCTGTGGCATTCCCGCACATCATTATTGACACTGCAGCCTTGGATGAATTTTTTATTGCTTCCGGATACTTGCATCCCCTCTTTGTAAGCACAGTTTTTTTCCCTGGATCGTCGACTAGATTGGTTTCATCGTAATTCCAAATTGCTGAGGGGGGAATACCTTCCAACACAGTTTCTAAGTTGTTAAAATATAAATTTACAATGTTGTCATCAACGGCAGCCCGACTTCTTTTGATATTACTGCATAGGCATTTGCTCAGATTACCCCTCTGTCTTAGTAAAAAACATTCAGTCCAACGTTTTCCAGGACAATTATTCTTGAATCGCACTTCCTTGCGCCCAGAGCTGTCCAAGTACATTTTAATAATACATCGCAAATCAAAAGCAGTTATAGGAAATCCAAAATCACACATAGCAACAATATGTTGAACGAACATGTCCTCTTCTTCTTTTGTAAATATGCATTTTCGCCCAGGAGGTCTAACCGTATTACTTTTCAAAGCTTTTAATTTTAAAATGATAGAACTGCGTGGAATTTTGTAAAATGTTGCAGCTTCTCTTTGCGACATTTTTTTCCCCAGAATATCGTTAAGGCACTGTTTTAATTTCTCCTCAGAATATGGAAGATAGAGCCTTCCACCAACTTTTCGGCGTTCTAGATTTGTTCTAGGCATATTCTGTAACAAACAGACTGATTTTTAGGTTCAATTTGACTTTGCTCATTAACTATGTTATAACAATGGTCCTACGTGTTATATTAAATATGGTCTGAATTTCCAGGAAACTGATCCCAACAATGGTCCACTTAGAAATTTGGACCATTGTTGTGGTCCACCTAGCAAGTTTTTACTTAACCTCAAATTCAAGAAAAATAAAACCTCTTTTTAAACTGTAGGGGTTATTTTTGGTTCACTTCTATATAAGGGTACACATCAAAACATTGTTAGTCGCGATATAACTTACCGGAAGGATTCAGTGGATCAAAGTTTGCAACTTTTTAAATTGTTCGGATTTTTCCACCCTGGCTGAAATGCGACGTGCTCCGATCGGGTTTATGTAGCCAACTGACCGGCTTAATACCTAACGGTAGGACTTATTAGCATCCAATTTCCGAACGCCCAGCTTAACGAATGGATTGACAGATAGAAATATAGATCGTTTTGTACTTCAAATGCAACCGGACCATAGTTGGGGACTAGGACTATTGTTACGGGAAATTACGGTATTGAAAGCAATTTTGAAATACTCCAATTTCCTAATTACTTGGGTAATGAAGGTGGGACATTCTGTATTTAAAACCCTAATTTCATACACTATTTTTTGTCGCAACTCGTCAACACTGTCCATTCTATTATGACACACTTTATCCTTTAGGTATCCCCACAAAAATTGTCCAAAGGTGTAAGGTCGGGACTGTTCGCTGGCCAATGAATATGGCCATATTTAATAATAATAATAATAATAATAATAAAGGACGTTTATTTTAAAATATACATAAATAATACAAATAAAGTACAGAAAGGGCGAGATTCAGTTCATTTATTCTGGAAGGAATAAATGTCTGTTCTTACACCTAACCCTAATCTAGTAGATAAACACATCCCAAAAAATGTATAATAAGCAAGAGAAAGCGGCAACAAACATTACATAGTAACACAAAAAAAAATTAAATGCAATTCAAGTTACACTAAAGCATTGGTTATTCACACAGAAATGTCAGTCATAAACATTGTACAAATTGTGAAATATAGAGGTTAACATCAATTCGTAATTATATAAGTATTATTGTTCAGAAAATAGCTTTTTAAACACATATTGTTTAAATGCAGCTTTGGACTTTATATTTGTAAAATTATTAGTGAGCTTATTCATTACATTTGCAATTTGATACGAAAATGATCTCTTATACATTTCTGTTGAGTGGAGAGGAGGGGTTAGTGTACCTTTAAATCGAATATTCAAGTTATGAATATCCGTTCGATATCGAATTTTATTATATAAGTAGAAGGTATTTTACTTGTTAAAATGGAATAGAAAAGCGTTGCAGAATAAAGTTGCCTCCTTTTTTTCATATTAAGCCAATTGTTGAAGTTAAAAGGCTAATATGGTCGTACTTTCTTATGCCGTAAATCAGGCGCAAACAACTATTTTGAAGTGTTTGTATTCTTCTTATATCTGTGCTTTATAGACAGGAATCATATACGGTGTCGCAAAAATTAAGATGGGATAGGACCAACAATTCACAAAGCATAGATTTAGTTTTTCTATTTAATACAGCTCTGTGTTGATATATTAATTTTAAATTAATGTAACTTTTTTGTAAGCATTTACTAATGTGCTGAGAAAATCGCAGGTCTTTCAGGTGATTTCTGACAATGCTGTAACACAGCCATGCCCCGACCTAAAACCAGACTGAGTAGTTGGAAGAATATTGTTAATATTCAAATGCTTTTGCAATTGCATTTCCATTACTTTTTCCAGTAATTTCGAAAACGTCGGTAAAATGCTGATTGGCCTGAGATTATTATATGTTGAGGGATTAGGAGTCTTGGGCAGGGGAATGACGCAGGCTTTTTTCCACTCCGATGGGAAAACCGAGTGTCTTAAACAAAAGTTGATAATATGCGTTATATGTGGCAACAAATATGGTAGACATAAATTTATTGTTAATATGTTTATACCATCTACTCCCGTAGCTGTAGTTTTAATATTAGATATAATCTCTAAAACTTCAATTTCAGAGAGCTCAGAAAAGCTGAAGATGCTTTTTACTGATTCTTTTTTGTTATTTTTATAATATAAAAGTAATTCCTGGTCAACAGGAAGTTTTTGAATACAATTAAGAAAGTAATCATTTATTCGATTGACATCAATTAGTTCATCAGGTATTTGGTTATTTTGTTTTTTAGTAAAATTCAATAACTTTAAAGAAGGCCAGATATCTTTTTGGGTTTTCATTGCCTGCTGATCAAAATATACTTTTCTTTCCCTGCGAACGGCATTAGTAATCATATTTCTCATCTGTTTATATAGATTCCAATCAGCTGCATTATGATATTTTTTATATTTAGCTAATATTTTATCCCTATCCTTTATCATTTCACGAATAGTTTCGGTGAGCCAAGGCGCATATGGTTTCGAGATGCGATAACTTTTGAACGGAGCGTAAATATCTAATGAAGTCTGTAAATTTGTATTAAGAAATTCAACCTTTCGGTCCGCATTCTGAAAATGATAAATATTATCCCAAGGAATAGACTATAGCCATAGTCAAACTGTTCAAAATTGAGATTTTTAAAATCACGAGCGGTTCTAAATGCTGGCACGCTGGAGGTTTTAATGTTACTTATAAAGTACACTAATTCATGATCGCTTACCTCTTCTACGTGGGATGTTCCTGCTGCTATAATTGTCTCCTCGTCCGTTGTAGATGTAATCAATTAAGGTCGATGTAGTATGTGAGATACGAGTTGGTTCATTTAAAATTTGTTTTAGCCCTAAGCCCCCGAAAAGTTCTGTAGCACATTTAGCATCAGCGTTTTCGAAATTAAATAAATTTATATTGAAATCTCCAATGCAATAAAATGTACGAGCCATTGGTAAAACAGATGATACAAAGCTTTCAAAATTATTTAAACAATCGGTATATGATAAGTTTGGGGGTTTGTAAACAACACCAATTATGATTTCCCTATGATACATTTGTAACTTCAACCAACCATTAATTTTAGTAAACTTAATGTTTTCTCTGATGAAGAAACCAACTCCTCCTCCCCTGCTAGCTCTATCGCAACGGACAAAGACATAACCTAGTATATGAACTATTTCATTTGATATAGAACTATTAAGCCAAGTTTCGCTCACTCCAATAATATCATAGTTGTTACATAAAACTACATTCCTTTTTTGCCATTTGCCAATCCACAAAATATATCAAGCATTTAAAAAATCTGTGACCTCTCGAACGTTGTGTGGTGGTGCGCCATCTTGATGCCAAATTATTTGGTTATAAGTATTTAAAGGAAGCTGCTCCAAAAAATGCTCAATTTCGTTATTTAATAGATTTAAATATCGTTCCCCCGTTAATATACCCTCAATAAATATCGGACCAATAATTTGGTTTCCCATGCAAGATGCCGCACCACACATTTATTGACTTCCGCCCTTATCTCTTTCGCTCTTCAATTGTATGTAGATTTCTTGTTGCCCAATGGTGCTTGTTTTTTCTATTAAACATTCCGGCTGTGGTAAAACAAGCCTCATCAGACCACAAAATCCTTATGAATAACAGCATATCTTGCCTCAGTCTGGTCAGCATATCCTCACAGAAGTGGAGGCGTTGGTTAAAATGATCATTGGTTAATAGTTGCATTGGTCTAATTTTATACGGGTGGTATCGATTTTTTTTAGCACTGAAAGGATGTAGAACCTCGATTTTCCGGTTTTCCGGAAGACGTTCGGAATCGATCGGCTTGGATTTTCTAAAAATTAGTTTTAATTAACTTTATTATTATATTTTAAAGGTTAAAAATTGTTTCTTGTTACCTAAAGAGCCAATTTTGTACCTTTAAAACATAATAATATGGATAATTCCTCGTCCAAGTCAAAATTTGCTCGTCTTCTTTGCCTATGCAAGGATTTTCTTTGTGCGTGGTTTTTTACTACTTATATACAGGCTGATTCATGAGGAAATGTCAATACTTCAGGTACATTTATAGGACCAAAAAATAAACATAAAAGTCTATATAAATAAGTGTCCGCAAGGCCTTAGTTCTCGAGATACAGGGTGTTAAAGTTTTTATTTAATTTTCCTATTTTTTAAATAAAATCTATGATAATGTAAATAATGGAGTGAAAATTGATATACGGGGGTTTTTTGGTATGACAAATTCGAATCTAATATTAGTATTGCTCTTACTTGTAGGGGGCGCCACCTACATGTCTTTCTACTTCTTCGAACAATCACAACTTTTTGGTACAGTCTTGTATTACAATTTTGAGCAAAACAAATTATTCCCTTGCCATTTCTACGTCAAAAAGGTATACCTGTTAAAAGTGGATACGAGCAACCGTTTTCGAGATATTTGGATTTAAAACAGTTTCGGCGCATGTGATTTTTTTTATCAAATTCACATAAAGTATGCGTGTATTGTAAAAAATAGAAATGTGCCTTGCCTGACAGAACAACTGCTGGTTGGTGTTCTCATCGTTTTTCCTGTTACTTAGCAATAGTAATGTCAGTTAATAATAAGATCAAATTTTGTCACTGTCAATTTCTGTTCATAACTTTTATTATCTGACAATAATTATTTAAGAAACTTTATATCTAAATACGTAATTATGCCTGTGATATTCTCGCATCGTGAATATGCAGATATGATATTCGTCTATAGCTTCTGCAATGGGGTCGCAATTCAAGCAGTCGCGGAGTACAAGCGTCGTTTTCCAGATAGAAGGGTGCCAGATAGAAGAGTTTTTCAACAAGTTTTCACTACTGCTGGAGAATCTGGGATGTTTCCAAGTGCGAAAATTGTATCTGAAAGGGAATCGGGACCCAACGTTGAAGTAGAAGAGGCTATATACTCAATGCCGTCGAAAATGATCCAAGCATAAGCACTAGGCGGATTGCAGATACTTACCAAATTACACAATCGTCTGCTTGGAGAAATCTTCACATTAATTGTCTATACCCATTTCATTTACAACGGGTTCAACATTTGCGGGAGGGTGATTTTGAGTTGAGAATGCAATTCTGTAACTGGATTAATGAAGATCAAAGGTTGTATAGGTATGTTTTGTTCACTGATGAAGCACAGTTCATGCGTGATGGTATAAATAATCTTCACAATGAACACCGGTGGTCCTATGAAAATCCTCACGCTACAGTAGAACATAATGTCCAACATAAATTTAGCATTAATGTGTGGTGTGGAATGTTAAATGGTCATTTAATTGGCCCATTTATAATCGACGGTAGTCTTACAGGAGAAAAATATTTAAACTTTCTTGAAAATCACTTGCGAAATCTATTAGAAGATGTTCCCCTTAATGTAAGACAAAACATGTATTTGCAGCATGATGCACACTACAGTTTACTTGTAAGAGATTTTTTAAACCAAAACTTTCCAAACCGATGTATTGGTCGGGGAGGTCCGTTTAATTGACCACCTAGATCGCCAGACTAGAAGTTTTTATTGTCTTTGGGGATGGTTCAAATCACTGGTATATTCCACTAAAGTAAATACAAGAGAAGCATTATTGGATGGGATAACAAACGCAGCACAAACACTTTGAAATGCGCCCGAATGTATCCACAGAGCAACCCAAGCTATACACCATAGAGCTGACCTGTGCTTAGAAGCAAATGGTGGAATTTTTGAAAATTATAAAACGTAACTAGGTTTTATTAAAAACAACTTAATAACAATATTAATAAAAATTAAATACCTTTTGTTTAGTTTATGTCTGAGGCACTGAATACACACCTCAAAGCTTTTGTGCCAAGATGCGTTTAAATTTGGACAAAATACAAACTTTTAAAATTTTGCGATAAAAAATAACATGCGCCGAAATATCTCGAAAACGGTTGCTCGTATCCACTTTTAACAGGTATACCTTTTTGACGTAGAAATGGCAAGGGAATAATTTGTTTTACTCAAAAATGTAATACAAGAAGTAGAAAGACATGTAGGTGGCGCCCCCTACAAGTAAGAGCAATACTAATATTAGATTCGAATTTGTCATACCAAAAATCCCCCGTATATCAATTTTCACTCCATTATTTACATTATCATAGATTTTATTTAAAAAATAGGAAAATAAATAAAAACTTTAAGACCCTGTATCTCGAGAACTAAGGCCTTGCGGACACTTATTTATATAGACTTTTATGTTAATTTTTTGGTCCTGCATATGTACCTGAAGTATTGACATTTCCTCATGAATCACCCTGTACATGCAACAGTTTTTCTTGATTGAACTCTTGCACCAGGATATAGTAGCCTGTATTGTCGCACTCCAATCGAGGCATTATTAGCATTTGCGAAATAAAGTTGAAGAATTTTTAGTTTTTCTTCTTCGGTAAATTGCGTTTTAGATTTCATTACTTTTGGTTTTTCTAAATCAATAAAATGTTTTACTTACGAATAAAACTAAGTGTTTTGTTTTTGTTGGTGACATTCCATGGGTAAAGCGATTTCATCATTTCATGGGTTCCGCGATTTAAGTGTCTGTGAAATTCTCATATGTGGTAACTTTAAAGTGGAATAAGTCAAAAACTACTGTTCCGAATATAGACAAATTATATATTTTTGGAAAGCGGAGAATGAGGAGAATCCAAAAATGTCAAAAATACAGGTTGTCCCATTTAAAATAACAAGGTTGATGGTAATTTAGTGATTTTCCGATCGTCTTTTGTTTTTAAAATTGCCGCCATGTAAATCTTTAGGAAATTCCCTATAACTTTCGTAGGAACATTTATTTGTATCTTGAAATAATAAGCCTCTTAGGGGATAGCAAATTATAAAAAATAACCCTGAACACCCCGAATGAAAACATTTCATATATATATATATATATATATATATATATATATATATATATATATATATATATATATATATATATATATATATATATACGCTATTACATTCATTGCATTTTAAAAGCTTTTATTTAACTTCACTTGTTTGATGCAGTTCCCGTTATCAGAATTGACTGAGATTTAATATACACACATAAACCCTATCACATCACGTTCAATATCATGGTATCCAATTGTGAACTCTTATACAGGTTGCATAAAAAATAATGCTAAACAGTACAACACAATTCACGTTTTCAGAATTGACTGAAATTTGGTATACGCGCAGAGCGTCTAACAATGACCTTGGTTGGCTCAAAACAGCCCTTAAAAAGCTTCAATTTAAAAAAAAATAGCTTGTTTCGGGATTTTCCTCCAAATACTCGACTAGTAAGGAATATAACAGATTATTGTATCAAGCACCATTTAAAAAATACACGACAGTGTGACATTGATTTAAACAGACACGCGATCTCGTTTCAATAAGTCATTAAAATAATCGGATCTTATTCCGCTTATTCGAAATTCCTCAATATGATACACATTCCGACTTGTCTCCCACATTTACCCGGGGAAGAATTTGAATAAAGCTGTCCATTACGACAGTTGTCATTATAGAAATCCGTTCTTAACTGTACCCAAGACGTGACCAGACATTGCGTTTATTTTACTGTAGATATTTTTACGTAATTCGATTTTTATGCTTGGATATACGACTAAAATGTAAACTGATAAGTTGAATTTATTTGATTGACCACCATACGCAGTTGGTGAGACTATTAAAATGCAAATTTTAAATAAGCAGATTTGGGTCTTATCAAGAGTGTTAATTTAACTATTTAAACGAAATCCTTTACTTTAATTAGGACTATCTCTTAAATTAAGGCCATATTTATGAATAAAGCTCGGATTATATGCCAAATATATATAAATGCATATGTATGCAATATTTTGGTGTTCTCTTAATAACTAACGATGCCTATAGGGCCGGCGGGAATTTAAATAAGATTTATGTAACTGATTTCGAATGGTATTTGTAGAAATGATTACAATTTGTGTTACCTGGACATGAGTTTTTCTGTGGACGTAATAGTCCTCTCAGAAAGAACTTGACGTACAATGTATCTGTCTGTCCTAGGGGTTGTTTTTCTCACAGCACCTCCTCCATGGTAATATTGCACTAAACCACTATTTCGATATCTGCGCCATGCTCTTGATAAAGCACTTTATTTATTATTCAAACTTTCAAACATGATTCTTTGTGATAAGCCACTCTTCTAGCATACCGATTGCCCGCATAAGTTTGTTGGCATTATATCTAGGCATTTTGACAATACTTTAAAGCGTTTTTAAGTAACAAACCCACAAAACAAAACCTATTGAACATTGTGGGTGGCAGAATCAGTTGCTAATCGATGCTTTTTTCTTTCAAAGCCTCCTTTACTTATTTTAAAAATTTACAACAGAAAATCATACAATTATGTATATGTGTTTAGAAAAATCTCTATAGTTTAAAAACGGAATAAGTTAGCAAACATTTTTAAAAAGCACGTTTTAAAGCAAAATTGATGTGACATGATAAGCATAATTTTGGGATTTGCTGTTTAACTCAGAAATGTATTTAAATTTTGGGTAAAAAACATGTGTGTTTGAATCACCCTGTATATTAACATTAATTGAGTTTTATGTCAAACATTCTGCCCAAGAATAAAGTCTAATAATGTATCTTTAAAACAAAAAAATTATTTAAATCGCTTGAAGGAATCAGAAAATATCATATTACAAATATTACTAAAATTTTGTCTTGAGTCCTTTCGAATTTCCATGAGTGTATTTTAACAATATTTGCATATTTTGGATCAAATGTATTTTTTGTAATATTTGTCCGTCAGTTGTTAGCTAGGCACATAAAACATTTGAATTGAGTTGAGTTAAGTAAACCACTCCAAACATTTAATTGCATTAGTTAGACCGAATTTTGAAGAGTGGAATTTCCCATGTAATAAGGTCATTCATTACATAAAATATTGTATTTTTATATCGGTCACGTCTAGCCGTTCATTTAGATGTAAACTATTTACCCTGAAAACTGTATTATCGAGTTGGGCATTTTAAAATGTCTAAAAAAGTAGTGTTGTGGATAAAGCCGAATCCGGAATTAACATTGGAAGGTGATGGTGTTTTTTGCAAAGCATGTGGAAAAGCAGTAAGTGTTTTGAATTGAGTTTTTCAAAGTCGATTGATTCTAATACATTTTTCTTTTAATTATCAATAGATATCAGGTAGTAGACATCTTCAATGTTCATTTATGCAGGGCTATCATTGGGTCAAATAATCCGCTGAATAAGTTTAACAAGATACATATAAACATCCCGCTCCTTTTGGGCAGGATAATTTGGTTTAAAAGTAAGGTTTTAGACACATATTTTTCCGTAATTCGATATTTGCGCTTGGTTATACAATAACAATGTAAAATGATAAGTTGAATTTATTTGATTTGCCACAATAGATACTGAATGAGACTACTAAAATACACATTTTGAGAATAAGATTTAATTCAGTTCATTTGCTAAACAAAATTCGTTTTGAAATATATATTAGAACTTGCAAAATTTGGACCAATATGATACACATTCCGACTTATCTCTCACATTAGTTCCAGAGGGAATTTAAACAAAACTGTCTATTACGACTAACTGTACCGAAGAGACACGACCAGAACATTGCGTTTATTTTACTGCAGATATTTTTCCCTAATTCGATTTTTATGGTTGGATATACGCCGACAAATGTAAAATGATAAGTTGAATTTATTTGATTGACTACAACACACAGTTAATGAGATTATTAAAATGCAAATTTTAAGAACAAGTTTGAGTTTTATCATTAATTAAGTATGCTAATTTAACTGTTTTAAACCAAACTCTATATTTTATTTAAGATTATCTCTTAAATAAGGCTATATTTATGATTATATGTAAAACTCTGGGAGTGGGTATATGCAAAGATGTTTTAAAATATCCACGGTTTAAAGCACCATTTTGTGAAGTGTTTCTCCTCTTGCAAACTTTGTGATTAGATTGTTAGGGCGCTATCTTCAACATAGCTTTTATGAATATAAATAAGTGTCCATATTAAGTACGATACTGCTAGAATTTATTCGATATAGTTTAATAAATAATAATGTTATTTACTTTCGATCTCCATCGAGTCAAAGAGTTCGTCTTGTCAAAATGTTTATCCTGACGTCCCATCAGCAAGGCACATCTTACCTTTATTAACTCCGGGACAATTTGAAGAAAGCTGCCTGTTTAACTGTACCAAGAAGATTGCGATTATTTGATTTTTAAGCGGATATACGACGACAATGTAAAATGATAAGTTACATTTATTTGATTGACCACAACAGAGAGTTAATGAGACTATTAAAACGCCAATTTTGAGAATAGGATATAATTCTATTAATTTGCTACACAAAATTCGATTTGGTACATTCCAAGCCATTTGGAGGAAGTGGAACACGTGGTTTTGCTATGCAAGGTTGCCAATCTGCTGGATTTTACCGACTTAAGACCAATTAGCTTGCTCTTCGTGCTCTCGAAAGCACTCAAGAGGATATTGGATAAACAGATCTGACTACTGCGAGCGAATTAATGTATTGCCTGCATACCAGTCAGGATTTCGACGTGAACATAGTTGCATCACTGCTTTAGCCAAAGTGACTGATGACATGCAGATGGGGGGGATCGACTGTAACAGATGACTATTCTAAGGCCTTTGAACGCATCAATCTAGAATAACTATTGGCTTTGTTGGGATTTGTGAGATTTCCAGGCGTACCCTTAGCTTTATTGAGGTCATATCTGAGTGACCGTTCTCAATTCGTTAAGCACCGTGGCGTAACGTCTAAATTTTCCAATGTAACTTCTGGAGTGCTACAAGGCTCCCGAATCCCTCCTCTTTTTCCTTTATACATCTCAGTTTCCAAATATCTTCCGCTTTGCAGTTACCATATGTATGCGTATGATACGCAACTATATTTCTCATTTTCCAAGACTCTCCTTCAAGATACATGTAATAAGATTCGTGATCGAGCGTGCGGTGAAATTTTAAGACAGGGAAGCAATTTTTAGAAACTTACCTATTTATAATGTAATTCGATTCTTCGATCATTTTTTGCAAATTCGTCAATGACGTCATCATAAAAACGTCGATGATCCGACATATTTTGGAGAAGTTTATTTTCAATGGACAACAGCGATGTTTGCGAAAGTCTCTCCTGCTCGGTTGAATTTCTCACGAAATTTTTTATACGTTTAAGTGTTGAAAAATTGCGTTCTACTGATGAACTTGTGGCAGGTATTGTCAATACTAATTCACACGATTTCGACACTTTGGTGTAGGCATCTTCCAGCTCCTTGTCTTTTAAAAATTGCATTAGTTCCTTAGCGTTATTTTTTGCGCTAGTGTTATCAGTTTCGTGAATTACTTTTAGTTCAGATCGCAGTAACACTCGGTCGAAGAACTGGCCATAATGAAAAAGAAGATATTTAAACGCATCTTCTGGAAAAGTTTTTCCTTTAAATGCATCAAAATTGCAGAGCTCGAGGAATTTAAAATCATTTAAACCGTTAAATCTATAGTTTATTTGTTGCTGAATTTGATCGATTATTTCATAAAAGAAGCGTCTGTATGATGTTTGAACATCTTCCACCTTGTCTGTTCGCAGACGCTTAGCTTGTGGCTCTACATTTAACGTCATCGTTTTCTCCCAAAATTATTATAATTAAAAACATTGTCCGAGAATGGAAATATTTCTGAAAATATGTTCAACAAATAATTAAAATTAAAATCTCGTTTCAAACAGTCCAAAAACCCCCTATTTATTGGTTCTGAGTCCCACGTTTCATTACTTTCTATTATATTCTCAAATAGTTCAATCAGTGATTCATGATTTTCAGATACTGTTAACACAAGTCTTCCATTATAGTTCCAACTACTTTGGGCCATCGTTTGTGGACAGTGGAGTCCAAAGCTTGTGTACGATTTGTTGACTTGGAAAAAAGCAGCCATGCCACTTAAAGTAACGAAAAATACTTTACACTCTTTAATTTGATTGATCGAATGGGATAACTAAATTTAATTTATGAGCAAAACAATGGACAAACACAGCACTTGGGAAAGTTTCTCGAACTTTAGCCTGCAGACCCCCTAATTGTCCTGCCATCACTGCAGCTCCATTATAGCTTTGAGCAACTAATTTTTTCTCTCCATTAATTTCTTTAATAACGTTATAAACTACGGTATATAATACATTTGCTGTACGATTTTTGGACACATTCTTAAAACCTAAAAATCGTTCTTGAATACTTCCGTCTGTTTTAAAGTAGCGTATTACTATAGGTAATTGGCTAAAATTAGTAACCGCGCCTCGCCAATCTCCTGCTTAATTCTTTTTAGAATAATGGTTGCAACAGCGGAAATTAAATCATTCTGGATTCGATTCGACGTTCCGCGAAAAACGCTAGATTGCTCTAAATGATTTTTTAAGCAATCATCATATTTAGCCGTTAAACTAAGTAAATCTTGAAAATTTCCTCTATTTGAAGAAACCCTTGTTTCGTCATGACTTCTAAATCCCAATTCGTGCTGTCCGAGAAAATAAACAACATCGATAAGTCTTCTTAATATTTGCTTATTTTTCTAGTTCATTGTGTTGGCGGTGACTAATTTCCAAGTGTTTATTAAGGGCGTGTTCAATTCTGGTTTTGCCGAAGACTTTTTCTTTTATGACGGCCTGCAAATGCGCGTTGGACATAATGTGTCTTTTTACAGCTTTATGGAAATTGTTTAAATCGGAAAAACCAGTTTTATTCCAGAGACCTTTTTCATTTTCAAAAAGTAAACATGGCCCACAAAATAATTTACTTATATTTTCACATCCTGTTAGCCATTTAAATTGTTCGTATTGTTTTTCCGGATAAAAATGTCTAATACAGTTTTTCACTTTTGTGGCTAAATTTTACGTAGGAGGTTTTGCCCTTCCTTTGGAAATTATTTGAAGCTTATCAGCGAAATTTAATGTTGAAAATTTCTTTATTATTAAGACACACACCACACATTCACACACACTCTTCTTACTAAATTCTCCAACATTTTCAACGTTATTACCGACAGACGAAGTTGACGGAATTTGCATGTCCACGTCCGTATTATTGTCTTCCATATCGCACAATGCACGACGCGATGAACGTATCACACAACACACGCATAGCCGTTCAAACAAAGAACCTACTCCAACGATAGCTTCCTCCCCCACTTAAAGCACGCGACTGAAATGCAAAAATTGTAAACAGCCGGTAGAAAGTTCAATAACCTCTGGCTCGATTCTCAGGAAATCAAGCATACAGGACTTGGCTGCAGAGAAGCTAGCGGCCCGCATAGGTTCTATTCGATTCTATTGCTTGGTCGGAGTCAAGACCGCATTTATTATGGGCTTGATAATTAAGATAATATTTTAGCATTTTTAGTATAAACTAAATTAATGGTTTTTGCTATTTCAAAAATTACATTTTAGAACATGTTTTGTAATTTTTTTTTGGGGAAGCACTGCTTCCCTTACTTTCATGGACTGCACGCCCCTGTTCGTGATGACCTGTCAGCTCTGACGAACATCTCCAAAGGGTATAGGCTGACACTGAACTCTTCCAAATCTCATATAATATTGGTTGGCACGTCCGCTTCTCGTACAAGATGTCGGTCTAATATTAATATTGAAATAAACGGATCACCACTTGCCCTTAGGAAAATATCAAACAATCTCAGACTAATTATGGATGTCAAGTTTCTCGAATCATATTTCAACAATAATCAAGAGAGCGTTTTGCAATCTCAAATTGATATACCAGCCCAGATAAAAACAGACCAGATGCCAAAGACTGTCAGCTTTAGCTTCAATGACCTTGACACGTCAGATTTAAGCGGTCTTCATCATCATGTTTATAGCTATTGATTGTGTTAGAAAATTGCCCGCATCAGTGCAGTTATATTTAAATCGTATTAAGTTTGTAAAATTGTAGCGAAAATAAAACACTCATTTTATAATAAATATGTCGTTTATTGGTAACTAAAACAAATAATTTATTATTGATTCAACATTATTCTAGGCAAATAAACTGAAAATTACTATAAATACAAAAAGACATACGGATATACTTATTAAAAAGCTGTCTAAATTACGAGCAAATGTTTATGGCATTACTAACACAAATCTTAAAAATCATGTGTCATTTCTGAAAACCTTGAATCTAAATTAAACTAATGTATATTATAAAAGAGATAACAGTTGGAACAACAGTGAAATAACGTCCATATTAAAAGCGTAAAAACGTCTTGGTTTGTGCGTTACATTGCATTCTTTTAGGAAAAGTAAATTTCTACCTACCCCTCAACCTTATTAAAGTTACTACTAAATATCAAATACGTTCTTAATTTGCTATCTGTATATCCGAGAACACATAAAATGATATATTACTGGATTATTCAACTTCTTAATTTTCATCCCCTTTTCTTTTTTCCCTAACCTTTTAATTTGGGCAGAAGTTTCAAAGAGGGCTTATTATTAAAACCTATATTACCAAAGACCTGATGAAAGGACATAATATACAATCGTTTAGACAAAATCCCTATTTTTTACCAATTAACCCCGGTTCTTCAACCTCTTCGCCTGAGCCGATTTTGCACAAAAACAATCCGAACCGTTGTGTATTAAATTTCAACTCGATGGCCCAATTCTTTGGAAATGTATCGCGTAAACTAACAGACAGTAGCAAAGTAAAACGTGTCTATACGTAGGTATGATGATATTGTACACACGATTAAATATTTTTTTTTGCATTTACATATAATAACAAATAAAAATAAATTAAAAACTTCCAAACTCTGACAAAAACACCCATGCTACACGGCAGTTAGAAGACACATTACCAAGACGGCCGTGAAACTTTATAACCCTCGGTCCCGGATTCATAATTAAATCCTGTATTCAAATTGTAATATATGCAAAAACGATTGAAATAATAATTTACTTCTACTGCTCCCCACTACTTTGTCGCCGTCGCGGCGTCGCATGCAGCACATGCGATACGGGAGTTTTCGCATCTGGTCTGGTTTTATTTGGGATACCAGTGTAGATATTTCCTTAATAGCAAGTTTCGTCAAATTCTTTCTGAAGCAATGGTTCTGTCCCATTTAAACTACGAGAATGTGATCTACGGTCCTAATTAATAATCTTGAGTGGATTAACATGAGGGGTGCACGAAATTTGCATACCACTATTTTCTATTACAGAATTATATGCATTATATCTCCATCCTACCTCTACAATAAATTAAAATTTTGCAGTTCAGTACATAATTTAAACACACGACATAAAAACCAATTAATCATACCCGCACAAAGAACCCCACTATTCCGTGGACCCTTCAGTTTCACTGGTGCAAAGTTTTACAACGTTTTAAAATGACAATGCTAAACTGTTAGTAGCTTGCCCTGAATATCAGCCTGGACCTGTATTATCGGTGTTTGAATCTGTATTTGTAAATATAATTTTTTAAGCTTGTGTGCTTTTATCTGTAACTTTTAGTACTGTAAATTTTTATTCTTATTGATTGTAAACGATCCTCCTAACTACATATATCCCCAAAATAGGAAGTAGAGATTTATTCCCCTTCCTATTAAAAACCAATATATCACGCTCTACTGTGCTAGTTTGCATTTTTACTCGGTTGAGCTTGTCCACCCTCTTTACAGCCGAACACGAACTCTGCCTTTTCTCGTAAGGTTTTGCTTTTGGTTTAGTAATTAATTATAATTTATACTTCTTACTTCTGTAATTGTACTGTGCAACAATAAAAGCAAGGAACAAATTAACATTTTAAAAAATTTTAAAGGACTTTTCTTGACGTCGAGTCCGCAAGGCACATCTTAATTAACCTTCCTGAATATTTTACACATTTCGACAAAGAATTTGAAGAAATGTGTATATTATTACTCAGCTGTACCGAAGAGACATGATCAGAAGGTTGCGTTTATTTTACTGCAGATATTTTTCCCTAATTTGATTTTTATGCTTGGATATACGTCGACAATGTAAAATGATAAGTTGAATTTATTTGATTGACCACAGCACACAATTAATGAGACTATTAAAATACAAATTTTGAGAAGAAATTTGGGTTTTTGTCATTAATTAAATATGCAATTTCGCTATTTTAAATCAAAGCCTGTATTTTATTTAATATTATCTTTTAAATAAGGCCATACTTATGAGTATATGTATAAGTCTGGGTGTGGGTATGCAAATATAACCTCGCTGTAAAGCACAATTTTGCAGTTTCTCACGTAGCAATATTTAGTTATGACACTGTTAGGGTACTATCTTGAGCATGTCATCTGTGAATATAAATAAGTTTCCATATTAAGAGCGATATTGATAGAATTTATGCGATCAGTTTAATAAATACTATTGTTGTTGTCTTGAGATTTTATTTGCCCTGTTTTTCTTACACCTCGCCAGTAGCAATAGTTGTTATTATTGATAGAATTTATTCGATCAGTTTAATAAATGCTATTGTTGTTGTTTTTCTTACACCTTGCCAGTAGCAAAAAATAGAAAAATTTACGTGAAATGATAATAACAATAACAATAATATGTATCTTATCTGTTTTTTTTCGTTAATTAATGATATATTAATTGTAAATAATGTTATCCATGTGTCCTACCATTTTTAATATTTTAATAATAACAAAAAAAACAGGAAATGACATAGATTTGTTTTATTTCCTTGTATGAACCCTATCCCAAGAAATTTATTTCCAAATAAATATAATAAAAATAGTTGAAGAAACAACCTACTAATATATTATATATATATGATAGTATATTCTTCATATATTCAGTTTATAAATCATTCAACACAGCACAAAAATTCGAACTTTTCCACATAAGGTGTTCATATACCTATTTTCAGCCGTTTTTCAATTCAAAGCCATAATAATAATAATTATCATACTATACCAAATAATACGTATTTTAAAGTAATAGCAAGCTCTGATATGGATAGGAAACAAATTATAAGCATGAGGCGATTCGGTGCTACCCTATCTTAAGACGGTTTATTATTTTGCTTAATAAATAGTAGGTGGCTGTGGCCGCTTGTTGCAATGTTTTTTAATGCTTTTTGTTTCTTCTAATATGTTTATGTCATAAAATTCGTCAAAATGGTGGATGTTGGTTATTCAAATTCGGGTATTTTAAACATATTTTATATTCATTGCGAGTGCCAAAAAATCGTTTTGAAAACATGCAGAAAATTCAATTAACTTTACCCACATTTGTCAACGATGGACCGAAGAAAATTTAGAAGTATTGAAAAGAACTTCAGCAATTTTGGACAAATCCTCGAACCAAGAGTGTATGTTCACCCAGTAACGGAAAACGAAGATATCGAAATAAATGTTCTGGCGTATTTTCAAGGAAATCCTCCAGCATCAATTAAAATTGCAAAAGCAATAGAGTGGCCTGCAAGATCACCTGACTTAACTCTCTTAAATTTTTTTCTATGAGATCGTTTAAAAAATAAGATTTATAAAACTCAACCATTACACCAAAAATTCTTCATAATGTCCGGGACCGTTTTGAACAATATCTCTATTGTTGTATAGATGCAGGAGGCCAACACTTTCAGCACTTATTATCATGAACAATGAAGTAATATAATCTTATGTTTCATCTTTCTTTGTAAAACTAAACCTTAATAAAATTAGATATGTCAAAAACTATACAAGTTGGGTAAAAAAGTTTCATATAAAAGTTGTATAGTTCCTTACGATTTATGATTCAAAAATGTCTTGAAATATACAGGGTGTTTTAAAATCAAGTTACACGCCAAAACTTCAGAATCTCTAATGGAACACCCTGTATATTATTTCATTTTAAGAATCTACATGAAATTTTGATCATATTTTATTAAGCATAACCTATCCCTAAAGTCAACTGTTTTTGAGATAAAAAAATGAGAAAATGGAAATTTGGCTTTAAACAAAATTAACTCATTTCTCTATGCATAGTGAAACCTGGTGGATTATTTTAGAACTCCCATAGAAACTGTCATGTACTGACAATAAACTGTGTCAATTTTTAACATATTGTTGGAGAATTACTTTTTTTCCTGATAAAAATGCTTTCAGAAAGAGAAAGAATAGAGATTCTTATGATGTTTGGATGGGGAGATCGCCAAAGAAATCTTGAAGTATGTGAACTTTTTAATAATACGCATCCCGAGCGAGGACAAGCAATTGCATAATCCACAGTTAGCAAAATTATCAAAAAATTTCGTGATGATGGTTGTGTAAAAGATCTTCTCAGGACAGGTAGGCCAAAACTAGATGATGATATGAAATTGAATGTTTTACTCAGTTATAACGAAAATCCACATTTACCTACAAGTCAAGTAGCATTAGATTTAAACCTTAGTCAGTCATCGGTAAAAAATATTCTGCACACGGCAAAGTACCATCCCTACAAAATAAGATTAATCCATGAATTAAATGAAGACGACTTTGACCGCCAACTTGAGTTTTGCGAAAGTATGCAAGAGCGGTGCAACCTGGATCCATTCTTTTGTAGAAATATATATAATAACCGACAAAACTGTAGATATTGGTCTACAGAGAATCCCCATTGAGCTCAAGTGGCTCATACGCAATATCCCGAGAAAATCAATGTTTGGGCTGGAATATTTCAAGATAGAAATATAGGTCCCTACTTTTTCGACGTAAATTTAACCGGTGAAATGTATCTTGATTTTTTACAACTCGAGTTGATTCCTGCCTTAGCTCAATTGTATCCAGGTAATGAGCCCGATATGCCTACTGCAGCAATGTGGTTCCAACAAGATGGAGCACCACCCCACTACACGCTCCCTGTTCGGCAGTATCTCAGTGAAATATTTCCTAACAGGTGGATAGGACGTCGTGGTCCCTACGAATGACCGGCCAGGACTCCGGACTTAACTCCCCTAGATTATTCTCTGTGGGGATATTTAAAGAGCAAAGTTTATTTGAACAGACCTCCTAATATCGATGCGCTGAAAAATCGTATAAGAGATGAAATTCGACAAATCCCACCTACTTTCATTCGAATTCTACAACAAGAGTTCATCAGTCGATTAGGATATTGTCAGGTAGTGAACGGACAACAGTTCCAGCCTTTATTGCGTAAACACGCATCATTTAGAATTTTAGACTATCGTTGTTAATCGTTATTAAAAAAATTTTGTGAAACAGTTTTCTCATTTTTTTATCTCAAAAACAGTTGACTTTAAGGATAGGGTATGCTTAATAAAATATGATCAGAATTTCATTTCTTAAAATGAAATAATATATAGGGTGTTCCATTAGAGATTCTGAAGTTTTTTTGATTTTAAAAAACCCTGTATATTTCAAGACATTTTTGAATCATAAATCGTAAGGAACTATACAACTTTTATATGAAACTCTTTTACCCAACTTGTATAGTTTTTGACATATCTCAAGGTTAGGTATATATATATATATATGTATGTGACATCTATATATATATATATATATATATATATATATATATATATATATATATATATATATATATATATATATATATATATATATATATATATATACGGACAAAAGAAATTACCTTCTTGGGTGAGTTGCATGTATAAAATTTGAACGTTTTGAAAATAAAAAATACAAGTTGTTAATCAAATTATAGCTTATAGTAAACTTTGCCTAAGGTATGCGTGTATATGTATATATTTATGCGGGTGTGTACCTATGAATGTGTGTATATATGTATATATACATTGTTTTTATTTTCCTACACAAAAACAACAAAAAAATCCTATATATTTTTATTCGTAACAATTCATAAAATAGCATTGTTTGTTAGTTTTAGTGCCCTTTTTTAGAACACATTGATGAAGGTATTTTGGCCGAAACGTCTAAAATAAAAATTAAAATGATTTCCGAAGAGTAAACAAGTTTTATTTTTTTAAAAAGGAAAACAGACCAAAAACCCAAGAAAATCTCCTAAGAATATAAATCAATTGGTTCAGAAAATCCCTATATATATATATATATATATATATATATATATATATATATATATATATATATATATATATATATATATATATATATATATATATATATATATATATATATATATATATATATAGATATATAATCTTTGAGATTTTAATACTTCCCAACATATCCCATATAGTACATTAGTAATACAATATGGGCTGTTACATAGGGAAGTAAAACGGTTGTTATTTCAAACCTTTCGTAATAAAACGCTTAAAGGCACCTTAATATGCATTATTGACATTCTATGAGAGACTCCTCAGTAGCAAAAATCCAAAAATATGTTAGACAGACATATGCATCACACCCAGAATTCATAGCTTAAAGTAGTTATGTGAGCTCATTTTAAATTAAAATTCTCTCTCAGCTTCTAGTACTCTACCTATATGGGCTGCATTAAAATTCTAAATACCTAAAAATCGAAATTGTTTAACTGGCAAGCAAATTTTCGTCGCCACAGGTTTAACATCGTTAAACATCTTATTAATAATTTATACAATCATTACTAGAAGCGCAATAATCATAAATCCATTAATTTTTTATCATTCCTTTGGTAGCATATTTAATAGAAATATGTATAGTTTAGTTGAAACGCTCGTCTTTTCGCCAGAAACCAAAAGCAGTAAGCCAAAAAACTTTCTAGAAATGAAATATTTGCCAAGAGGCAACAATGAATATAAATACACTATAAAGTTTAAGATAGATAGACATATTTGAATGTCGTCATTTAATATTTTATTGACAAAAAATTTCATGAAATTACTTTTTTCCGAAATGATACGAAGGAATTTCCAAATTTTCTTTCATCAAGGAAAATAAAATATCTATTGTTAGATAACTTTATGCACAAACAACTGTGTATTTTTCGTGTGTTTAAAACAGTGAGAAGGTAGAAGGTAGTAACGAAACCCAATCGGAAACACATTCAGTGACGGCAAACCGTTGCTAGTAAGAAATTGGTTTAAAATATTTGGAATATTATAATCACTGTTGCTATTGTTAGGGTATGCATCTATTATTATCGCATTAAACAACCTTATTAAGTTTAAAAAATAATTTATTCGTTACAAAATTCCAAGAACATTACATTTTTAAGCGGCAAACTAATTGTAAACGTATTTTTAAATCAACATTTTCTGACATTCTTTTTAGGCCCATTTTAAAATTGAAAATCAACATTTTGTAACAAGATGGCTTATTTTAAAATTGACAATCGTTACCATAGAGCTTTAGTGGGTTGTTGACTTCCGTTCATGTCAATAATTTATTGTTCATCTTCGAATTTCTATATGAGTTCGCGAAAAAGTTGTAACGAAAATGAACGACAAGTCATTATTAATCTTCATAGGAAAGGCTATTCGTCTCAAAATATTGCAGAAATGGTTAATCGTTCCAAAAAGGCGGTTTTTAAGGCTTTTATTATGTTAGGATTCATGGAACCACTAGAACTGTTCCGAGGAAGCGACGTCCCAGAAAAACGAGTATGGAAACAGATCGTCGAATTGTTCGCATTTCTACGGCAGACCCTCACAAATCAGCAGTTGATATTCGGAAAGAAATTTTTGTTGAAAATCCACGGGAATTTAGTGTTCGTAATCGTTTGAACGAGGTACAACTTTTTGGCAGGGTACCAAGGAAGAAGCCTCACCTTTCTGAAGTGAATCGAAGGAACCGTTTGGTATTTGCTAAGCGTCCACCAAATAATGAATTTGACCCGCGGTACACCATGAAAACAGTGAAATTTGGTAGTGGTTGAATCAAAGTGTGGGGCTGCTTATCTTGGAATGGTATTGGCCCTCTGTATAGAATAACTGGTACTATGTATAAATACATTAACATACTGGTAAACGTGATGCAACCATATGCAGAGGAAAATGTATCAACTTTGGAAATTCCAACACGATAATGATCCAAAGCACTCTGCTAGGAGGGTGACTGGCTGGCTTCAGGATACTCATGTTGAGGTTTTACAATGGCCATCTTGTAGTCCAGATCTTAACCCAATAGATTTGGATGATTGTTAAAAAGAAATTAGGTTCAAGAACTTTCCAACATTTCGACGAAGTATCCGAGGGTATGAGAGACGCTTGGACCAGCATTCCGCTAGAGACTTGTAGCAGTGGCGGCTATTCAAGTGAAGTAGGTGAAGGGCTACTTCACCAGGAAAAATAAACAAGCAAACATCTAACTATATTTATTATATATCTTTTAAAATTTAAGTTTTTACATTCATTTATTCACCTAATTGGCAAAAATAAATTATACATCTCCAAAAATATTTTCCTTGACCGTTGGCGGCATATCTTTTCAAAACTTTCAATCGAACTTTATTATAACAACTATAACAGTGGCGCAAACCGCTTCGACTTTGCTGGAGGTGCTATATTTAGTTTATGATTTTCCTACTACGTTGCCATGACAACGCGTTCCCGATGACGTCAACTGCACGGAAGATTAATGTTAACCAGCGCCATACAACGCTCTCGGTGAATTGCTAACGCAGTAAACTACACCCACGTGTCGTTCAGTTTGGGGTGGTGGTTTACTTTTATTATCGCGGATTTCGCTGCAACCGAATGCGAATTAATGTCAAAAACATTTGTAAAAAATCAAAGCACTATAGCTGAGACTTTAAAAGAAAATGCTAAACTATATAAAATACAGTTTAACGAAAACGTCCGATTAAATAGACTATTTCTGTGCTTGGTAATTGACGCAGTTTTGTACCTTGTAAAATAAGAGTTAGTCTTTCGCGGCCATGATGAGAGCAGCGAGTCAATAAATAGGAGGAATTTTAAAAAGCTTTTAGGTTTATTAATACCGAGAAGTTCCCAAGAACTAAAAGATCATCAAAAAAAAATAAAAATGTTTTTACTGGTGATCGAAAACTATTCAAAACGAAATAATTAATTATTAAATGAATTTAATTGAATGCATTTCTGATTATTTAAATAATCATGTAAAAAATGAAATAATGAACACACAGTTTTTTCTGTGCAAGTGGATGACACCACTGATATTTACGCAAACCTCCCAGTGCTCCATAATTTCAAGATACGTTAATTCAGAATGTTCAGTAGTCGAGAGATTCTTAGGATTTTATAATGTCAGTGTTATAGAACGTCGGAGAATTTATATTCTCTATTGGATCAAATTTTGGACCAATTTGAATATAAACATAAATTAATAGGGCGATGTTACGATGGCGCAAGTGTGATGTCTGACCATCTAAATGGCCTTCAAAAAAAAAAGAAAAAGCGCCGCAGGCTGTATTTGTCCTGATGCAGCAATGTTTAAAAATATTTCTAAATGTCGAATTTTTTTGAAAGCCTTAGTGGTATTCCCTCATTTTTTCATCACTCCGTCAAACGAACGTATGCTCTTACATCTGCATCTACGAGGCGTATACTAACAATTACAGAAACTCGTTGGTCTTCAAATTTGAAGTTAGTAAAGGTGATTGTTTAAGTTGCGTTCTTCAAAAAAAATCGTTTGACATTAATTTTTGCATATCCAATATAAAACGCCGTCGTGAGTCGCTCTGTAAAAAAAGAAATGAACATTTTTTTTAATACCATGTTTGATAAAGCAAATTTTATTACAGAAATAAATCATAACCAACGTGAGCTTGCTAAGCTTTCACCTGAAGAAATTAGAGCTAAGTATAGAACTCCTTTTTATAAAATATTGGACAATATTTTAATGGAAATGACACTAAGCTTTAAAGACTCTGAAAAACTTACATTTTTATGTTTGGCAGATTCTGCTAAATTTTCAGAAGATAATCTAAATTTTCCGACTGGCCCATTTGAAAATTTGTTACATTTATATAGGGAAATATTTTCAAAAAGTCAACTACTTAAAAATGAGCTTGGTCTTATTTTTGCTAATGACAGTAATTGGAATATATCCCTGCAAGAGCAAGTGAAAAAAATTAATGAAAAGAAAAATATTTTAACCAAAGCATATAAAGTGTTTTGCCTTATTTTGACAATACCGTCGACAAGTGCTTCAGTGGAAAGAAGTTGTTCTTGCCTCAAACCTGTAAAAACTTATTTAAGAAATACAATATCTCAAAAAAGACTTACTTCTCTAGACAATATTTTAATTCAAAAGGAATGTCTGGAGGAGATTAGGGCAACTCATCCATTTTATGAGGATGTTATGAATAAATTTGCTGCTATGAAGGATAGGAGAATTGATTTAGTATACAAAATTTAGGTAAGTCGTAAAAAACATCTACCCCTTCCACATATAAAACAAATTATTGCGATATTTTCTTCTCTTTCTTTCTCTCGCGAGCCGCCACTGACTTATAGACGTCTAATACATTCTATGCCTAGGAGGTGTTTTAAAGTAATTGAAGCCAACGAATTCCAACTTAATACTAGGTACTCGATTGAGACAAAACTTATGAGTTGTTAAAAAATGTTGATTCAGAAATACTCAATTAGTGTTCTTCGAATTTTGTAACGAATAAATTAATTTTTAAACTTAGCAAGGTTATTTAATGCGATAATAATAGATATACACCCCAACAATAGCAACAATGATTAAAATATTCGAAATATCCAAACCAATTTCTTACTAGCAACGGTTCAGATTTTTGTAAGGTGTCGTTTCCAATTAGTTTGCGGTCACTGTAAACATAAACGCTAAATACACAAGCGAAAGTTATGTCTTATTCCTATTCCCGAATCCAGATTCAACAAGATCCTGCTTGTGGCTTATAGAAATAGCCGAATTGCTTAGATGACAGTCTTTAGGTACATTTCCAAAATAATAATGGACAAATAGAGGCTTCAGTTTATTAATATCCGAAGCAAAATAGGCCTTAGACGTTTAAGTTATCTAAAGGAAGGCACGCCGTCTCTAAGAAATAAGAAAAGGACGAAACAAAGAAATACAAATATATATAAGGTATGGACCCTGAAATAAGAGAGTTGTCGAGCAGTTCAGAGAACTTTAAAGCAAAGCAAACAAGTTCAACAATTAAATGAGGTACAAAAAAAAAGAAACATGAACCAGTTCAAATTATAAGAGCAAGTCCTAATCAAGATCCAGATTATTTCAATAAAATTTTATGGACCGATTAGGCGATATTTACCACCTGCTGCCAATTAATTTTCAAGGACAATCTTCAATACAAATTTGGTGGGGCATGTGGGGGGCATCAGATGTTAGGTCCGACTTTTATCCGTGGCAAAGACGAAGTACTATAATATTATGGCAGTAAGAGACTTTCTTCAAAATAATTATCAAGTGTGGATGGGGAGATATGGAACAATCATCTGGCCCGCAAACAGCCCAGATTTAGCGCCTATGGATTCCTTCCTTTGGGACTATTTGTAAGATACAGTTTATAGAGAAAGAAATAATATTATTGAAGAAATTCAGAGAAACATTTTTGACAAAATAAGAAATTTAAACGATGAGTACGAAGCAGTTATAAATGCACTGGAACTCCAAAAAAGAATTTACTAAATAGCTATCTTTAAATATTTTATTATGAAATTGGACTTTCCCTTTGAAACGTATGTGAAAGGATTTTTTGAAACTAGCCTTTAGAGGGATGAAAAAGGTTGAAAAGTGTGTATATTTTTTTATAACATGTATTCAACAAAATGATTTTAGAAATTCCACCCTTAAGATGGTGAAAATGGGAGAAATTAAATAAGGCTTTAAAAAGATTATTTTCTCAGTGGCTTTCAAAAATAATTATATAGTACCGACTTTTGGAATTTTCAAAATAAGTGGGTGAGAAGGGGTAATTGTATTTTTACTTTTTTCAAATTATCTGTTAAACTAAATTTTTACTTTTTCCAATATCTCTTGAACTATTTGTGATTTGAAGATTAGTATTTCATAAGGTTTTTGAAAATAATAACCTAAAAATCGTTTTCTGGTTTCGTCGACATTGTGTTTTTACTTTTTTTGCACTATCTCAACTAATTGAGATTTTAAAACATTTATTCGTCAATGGCTTTCAAAAATAATTACATTTTTAAAAATTAATTCCTGGATTGGTCTAACTGCCTCTCTTGAGGGGCTGGGATGTGATTTTACTTTTTTTATTATTTTTTTAAATAAATGATATTTTAAAATAATTGTTCTTTCAAAGGCTTTTAAAAATAAACTGCTGGAACTTCGAAGGGGGGCACTGAGGAAAATTTTACTGGAAATCCAGAATGAAATATGTTCACTACGGATGAATATTTTGAGTTTCGGCTTTTGTTTGATCAATATCCATAGTATGCAGCCTGATAAGGGCAGCCTCAGGACACATACAGGGGGTTATATAAAACCCTGTAATTTTTTTTAAAGTTTATTCGTCCAGAATTCATACTACAGAAGATTTATTTTTCTTTTTATGCAACCAAAATGATTAAGAGCTAGGTACGAAAAAACAATTTCTAGTGATTTTAAAATTTGTTTTTGGTTTCCTCCATACGGGTTTTTTTCGTAAATTTGATTTTTTAAAATAATCTGCTGAACAAAACCCACTTGTGTTAATCAAAGGTATATCCTTCAGATTAGGAATAAGGTTGGCACCCTTAAATTTTACAACATGAATATTGAATACAGGGTTCACCAAAAACTGAGAGGTAGACGTTAAATAGTGATTTGTTGGGTTTGGTTTTCGAAACAGTTTTTTTTTCATTTGAAATTTGCTCTAGTTGTTTCAGATATTGCCTTTAATTTAAAACAGTTTTTTTTTAACGAAAAAGAAAAATCGCCTTTTATCATTGATATAATTCTCTTTTTCTCAATAAAATACAGTTTCACATGTTATTTTTATTAATACAGACTTCCTTAAACTGTTTAATCATCACTTTGTTTTAAATTAGAATATATCACAATAATACAGTGGGTAACAAAGATTTGGAATATTAACTACCTCGCGGAGCAGAAATTCAACATTGTTAAAATTTAGAATCGGTAGAGCTTTTGGTACACCCTGTAAACAACATTCATGTTGGAATACTTAAGGGTTTTAACCCTGTTCATAATCTGATAGACCATACTGTATCCGATTGACATAAGTGGGTTTTATTCAGCAAGCCATTCAAAAAAAAACATTTTTCTAAAAAACCCTGTATGTCGGTAAGGAAGGAAAAATTTTAAAACCGCTAGAAAATTGTTTTTTTTGTATATAACTTGGAATTGGTCTACTTACTCTTGTTTTTATCACGGTCGATAATTTATCTATTTAGGCACCAAAATCACAGACTAAAAAAGTAGTTTATAAAAACGCATTACTTTAAATAGTTTCAACTTACAAAACATTTTGACGTAGCATTTGACTATCTAATATTTCACCGTGGACAAACTGACTGGTCATTTGACCGACCAATTGACCAAGGCTCGACTCTGCACATAAAGCACTTGATTTCTTTTTTAAAACATCGTTAATTTTACTTTAACGAATATGCTTACTTTAAACTGCAGTTGTAAACAACTGGAGAAGATGAATGAGCAAATTAGGATACTAAAAAGTTAGGTAATAAACAAAACATATACAAAGTCGCCTTTTCTCTTGCTGGACTCTAGAATTCTTGCATAATATTTTAACTTCTGCGGTAAAACTGTCAATACGCCATCAAAAGTAATTTATTATCTAGGGGCAATAACTTCCCTTAATGTATAAACGTATCGTCATTAACCTGGCAATTTATCAGCCACCTGTAATTTTCTCGAGATTTATTATCTTGAAGACATAATGGCACCAAACAAACATAAATTGTTTGCATCTGTTACATCGTTAACTAGGTAGGTAGCGTTTAAAGGAATCAGTTAGACGCAGCAGATTTGCCTATAACAGTTTTACGGTCTACTAGTTAATGAAAACAAAATGCGCGCGTGCATCGGACTTCATAAATTCCTATACCTGTTTTAAACTCCGTTCGTGGGGATAAACAAGAGAAATATTGCCTGCTTCTGTAAAGATTTTCATTCGATAGCAGTATTTTTTTCTGCGTTATTAATTAGTTATATGGCCATATGCCTTGATAAACAGATCTTAGAAACAGTTAAATTCAATTAAAACTATCTATATTTGATGGAGATTTATTAGGAAGCTACAGGACATCTAAGTAAGAAGACGACGCATTTTGATTCACGCTATCAAAGGCCTTACTAAAATCTACTTTTCAGAGGCTCGCATTATTGCCATGTAGATCTTCTGGATTATTAATTAGTCATATGGTTGATATTTTTTGATAAACATTTCTTTAAAACAGTTATATTTAATTAAGTTATCTTATATTTGATGGAGATCTATTAAGTAGTCGCGAAAGATTAAGCAATCAAACTTCACCATATCAAAGCCTAAGTAAAATCTATATAACTGGTATTCAGACATTCATTATTACTAAACAGGTCAAAAAATAGATTTTTGACATGCCTAGGTGATGTTATATGTTAGTATATTAATTAATTTTGGTAATACATCTTCGGCAAAATCTCGAATACCTATGCGATTTAATTTTATTGGAAATTGAAATTTGAAACGCAAATTTTACTGAAATAAAAATAATTAAATGTGTCAAAATTGCAGAGAACAGATCTAATAAAGTTAGCAAACCCTCTGCATTTTTACTTTAATATTTTAAAATGTGGCGACCATGGCGTTCAGAAAACAGTGTTTTAATTGACAATTTGAATGGTAAAAATATTGAAATAGAGGCGATTCTATAAACCGTGTATGTGAATACACATAAGAATCCGGGCAGTTCAGAAGCAAAGGCGTTAAGCGAAGATGCACAGAAAATAATTTTAAACGTTTATGAAGGATTTTCGAAAAAAATGTGTCCGTTTATATATAGGCCGGAACGATTTTGGTATTAGCCTTGTTATAAATGAAAATAACCTAAAAAATATAAGAGAAGATTCATCTTTGAACACTATAAAAAGAAAACTAAGAAGAAATGATTTTGTCGACTGTTTCTAAAACAACTTTGTGGGGATTTCTAAAAAACGTGGCTTTAAGTATAAAGCAATTGACAAACGACAAAGTATAATGACTAATTAAATGAAGAAACAAAAAATTGGAAATTATTTCAAAATTCAAAGCTTTACATTTGATAGTCATATATTTTTTGCATTATTACGCAATGTTATACGTCTTGATAAACAGATCTTTGAAATAGTTATATTCGTTTAAGCTATCTAATATTGGATGGAGATCTGTTAAAAGGTCATATATAAGATCTAAGTAAGGAGACGATCACGATTCACCCTATCAAAAACCTTACTAAAATCTGCATAACTGCTTTACAAAGGTTCATTATTACCATACGGATCCTCTGCATTATTAATTAGCCATATGGCCGTTATGTTTTGAGAAGCAGATCTTAGAAATATTTATATTCGATTAAGTTAATATAATATTTGATGGATATCTATTAAGAAGCCACAAAATATCTAAGACCTAGACGGTCATGATTCATCCTAACAAAAGCCTTACTAAAATCTACATAATGGCTTTTCAGAGACTTATTACTACATACATATCTTCTGCATTAGTAATTAGTCATATGACCGTTATGTTTTGATAAACAGATCTTAGAAACAGGTTTTTCTTTAAAAAAATGGGTTCTTTAATTAAGCTATCTAATTTTTAAAGATTTATTAAGAAACCACAAAACATCAAAGAAGGAGACGATTATGATTCACCTTTTCAAAGCCTTACTAAAAACCGCATAACGGCTTTTCAGAGACACTAGTATGCAGGTCAAAAAAGGGCATTTTGAGGTATCCTTTTTTGAGTTGCCTACACTACTTGATCTTACATGTTAGTATATTAAATAAATTTGGTAGCAGAGATTACTTCAAGAGAAAATTATTCGTTAAAAACATTTTTTTGAAATAAGAATAATTAAAATTTTCTGAATAGACGTAAGAATTGCCAAAAACAGAATTAATAATGTTAACAAAATCCTTACAAATTGATGTCCATCTTCCAGCACAAGATCGTGCAAATTTATTGTAGGTTACCTTTTTTCCAATTTGGATTAATTTAAATACCTTTTTAACACTGCTTTAAATAAATTAAATAGGCTGATTTTATTTTCAAGAAATACTAGTTAATGAAAACAAATTGCGAATGTAAATCAGAGTTCATAAAATTGCTATACCAACTGTTTCTTTTGGTAGTTATGTAAACTCTCCAAACGTCAATTTTTAGCTTTTATACGGTAAAATTACTCTATTAGGTATAGGATCAACTGTGCAGTAATTTTATTATTTTTAATGCAATAAAAAAATGCAAAGTAAATTTTCTTCTTCCCAATCATATGGTAATTATCAGTATCTTTGAAATATATAGAGAGTGACAAAATATCTATTTTTATTAAATGAATACCCTCTCTATTTTTTACACCTATGAAAAGCTAAAAAATATCTTTCCAAAAAACTTCACGCCAAATTTTCTGATATATCCACATATGATATTTAAAAAACTAAAATTAATACCTTCCTGCAAATGGCCATATTATTTTTGAATATATAAATTTCGTAACAGTTACAAATAGAGTATTTCTTAAAAGGGCTTCTTTGTACAGAGCATTCCATGTAAAAAATTACACTGTGTGTAATATTTTTTAGTACGAGAAATAATAAAAATATTAGAGAGGGACCACTTTAAATGGCAATCAATTTCCCTCGTAGAGATTGTCACTACAATTTGCTGCATATTCAAATAATTTATTAGGCCGTTATTTACTTTTGTCATACAAGATTCGGACTATCGCGTCTTGGGAATAACCAAGAGAAAATAAATAATGCCTGCTTCTCTAGTGATTTTCATTCGATAGCAATATATTTTTTCTGCATTACTAATTATTAATATGACCGATGTATCTTGATAAACAGATCACAGAAATGGTTATATTCAATTAAGCTATCTAATATATGAACATTAACTGCCTTTGATGACACAAATTTCCCCAGAGCATTTACATTCTAAATAGCCGTTTAGTACTTATCATATTTAGCATAAATGGGATTTCATATTATAGTACAGTATTCTAGCTTACTTCCCACTAATGGAAAAGATAACAGATCCAAATACCAACATGAATCGACATTTTTAGTACTTGGGAATAATCAAATTCAATTAAGCTATCTAATATTTAATGGAGATCTATTAAGAAGCCACAAAACATCTAAGTAAGGAGACGACTAAGATTCACCCTATTGAAACCCTTACTAAAATCTGCATAAACCCTTTTCCGAAACTCATTACTTTCCATGATTATAACCATTTATTACAGTTGAGTCAAAGAAAAAAGTCAAATGGTCTAATGATCATATTTTACTGATAAAACTGTTCAAAAAGAGCTAAGATTAAGATAAACAAAATTTAAAATAAAGACAAACATATGTATAAAATAATTCAACTGAAAAAAAAAACTATAATATAAAAAACAACGGTACATAGAAAAATACAACCCAAGAAAATATATTATTAGAATTTCGATAAAAAAGAGTAAGTACAAGCACACTTGCAAAATATATACATATATTTAATTTTAAAACCAAACCAAAACTGCGTTTGAATTTGCGCCAGCCTTGAGTTTTGACTTTTAAACCCTATACCTTCTCATAGATAAAATATTACAAAAGACAGTTTTGTAATAAAAAAGTAATGACCTATCCCAAACACCCATTTAGGATAGTTGCTCCTCGAAATACAAATCATCATCTCCTTATCTGTTTTTTCTAAAAGGCGGCCCCGCAGAAATATTTTGCCCATGGCCCCGCAAAATCTTTGACGTTTCATAATTGCATCGGCTTTCAACTTCTTTCTTCTTCTATGTAACCATTCTGTAATGTCAAAAACGACCTTCTTTTTTTATGTTACTTATCTCCTTCTGAAGACTCCTTGTCCATTAAGAGTGCGGCTCGGATAGACAGAGATCTAATATCACCTTATTTTGTTGGCACAGAATAAGTTAGGAAGAAAGAAAGGGACGCGACAGTGGCCCCTTTCTTAGTCAACAACGTATTCTGCTAGACTTCCTTTAGGATAACCAAAAGTTCGCTTTACCATCAAAATCCTCGGTATAGTAAAAATAAATCTTGATGCGACAAGTTCTCAACCACGCATTTTTGACCTAGCGAATAGTCGAAACTTTTTTCCATATCGGTTTTCCATTAGATCGGCCCAGGAATTTTTGAAGTGCATCTTTAAGTCGCAATTTGTCCTATTTTACAGGGTGTATTAGAAATTGTGTTTAATGCGCTAGGAATAAAATAGAATAGAACTGAATTATTCTTTAAGATAGGAAATAAAAGGAATACTAAATGTAACCAATGTTTTCGGAACAGGATTCTATAGTGGTTGTTCCAGAAACACTCAGCGATACCCGATCTTGATGTTTCCCTATGCTCTGTATGCTTTTGACGTCCTTTAATTTTTATATCAAGTTGTCTCTTTGTTTCCCCAATTTAAGATTGACCAGACTGGACACAAGTACTTGATAGACGCAATTATGATATTATCGAGGTTGGTCTTAGCTTACAAACTTCTTTAAGTGGTTCACGACTTGGGGGCAGTTTTCATATTATAGTTTCTTGCTATTCGTCTGATTCCCCTATTACATACCGAATAGTTATGAGCAAGCCAGTTGGCTGTTCTGTCGTTTAAATTGAGTTACTTTTATTTTGACATTTCATAATTGCATCGGTTATCAACTTTTCTGTCTAACCATTCTGCTTAAGGTCTTTTTTGAAATTACTCACTACCTTATCTAAAGCCCCCATTAAGGTTGCGGCTCAGTTATACAGAGATCTAATAACACCTTATTTTGATGGTGCCGAATGGATAGACTCCTGGTTGAGGTACTGTCTTGAACGAGAGGGTTTCCTATGAACAAAAGTCTTCGCAATTGACAAGAACATCAAGAAAAGATGACTTGGAATTTTTTCACTTCTCTATTTTCTATATAATGTAAGTGTCATCGACATATCTTAACCAAATTTTAGGTTTATATCTTGCAATCTCTATAAATTGATTTTCAAACTACTTCATGTAAATATTAGAAGAAAGGAATGAACCCATAAGATCGTAGAATTTAACCTGAACGTAAGAATTACAGAAATAATACTTCAACAGCTCCTTGACCGATTGCAAATTGAGACATAGATCCGAACAACACAATAAAAAAGTAATTATTAAGAGTTTACCGCAATAATTAACCTGACAGGCTGAAACTGCTGTTCTAATTATCTTAGTTGTAAAGTACATACGTCTATTTTAGTTTGTATATGTTCTGATTGCTTAATTTGTGTTAGTTCTTGTTTTTTAAACTGACTTTTATAATTCATACACTCTTGTGCTTTTTAATGAGGTATTATAGTATTTTTAGTTTTAGTTTTATACACTTCGCGCTATGTTTAATATCCTGGGCTGCAATATTGCAAATCATGATATCAATAAGCTGCATATATATATATATATATATATATATATATATATATATTATATATATATATATATATATATATATATATATATATATATATATATATATATAAATATATTTTAGGAATTTTTAATTTACAATGTATACACAATTTATAATTTTCAAAGGATTAACATAAAATCATATTCAATACTACCAATATGTGGATACTATAGAACTGACAAGTTGGTTTTACTTAAGTTCTTTAAATCTTTTTTGTCGTTTAAAGTACCATGGGCTCACCTATTTCCTCCACAATTGCACAAATAGCTATGGAATACCTAGAAGAGGAAGAATTTTAACATTACTTTTTTTTTAAAGATATGTGAATGATTGTTTAGTATCAGTTCTAGAAAACAAAATAGAAGAACTACTTTTCGCATTCAACAATTTCCACCCGAAACTTCAGTTCACTCTTAACAAAAAACAAAATAAATTTTCTAGACCTTACTATAATAAGACAAAAAGAAAATAATTTAAAAACTAAGTGGTTTTCAAAGAAACTTGGTCTGGACGATATCTTAATTTCAATTCCCACCATCCAAACAAAAAAGAAGTGTTATGATTGGTCTAGTTGACCGTGCTTTATTAAGGGCCTGAAGCCCTTAATAAAGTTAAAGAGACCTTGAATGCAAATAATTTCCCAGAAAAACTTATAAAAAACTATCAAACAAAGGACTTATATTACAACAATAATAACGAAAATGTAAGACAAGATAATACGCAAAAAAAATATATTGCAATGCCATATACATCTCTATCTGAAAAATTAAAATATATCTTAGGAAAATATAACATAATTGTGTGTCATAAAGCCCAGAACCTGATAGGCTCCCTATTTACAGAATTAAAAACTAAAATTCCTAAAAACAGAAAATCCAATCTCATATATGAAATTCCTTGTTTAAACTGCCCTATGAAATATATTGGTATGACAACCCAACTCTTAGAAAATAGAATAAAAGGGTATAAGTATACAAAGAATGCATCCACTGCATTACACAAACGTGAAAAAAGAACAAAACACGAATTTAATTTTTCTGAAACCAAAATAATTGATAAAGATAATCTGTGTCAGAAATTAATTATCAAAGAAATGATTCATGATTCAAAAGTAGTAGTGTAAGGGGATGTTATGCACCCAATTATGTCATCGGCGTTGTTGCCACGTGGAATATCCTGTATATTTTTTATTTTTACGTTTTACAGTGTATTTCTAATACTTTTGATATAACACGTGTTGTCCCTAATATCAATAGTTTTTGAATTAAAGTCGTTTTAGGATTTTAGGACATCAACGGGCAATTAAGCAGCTTGGTTTATAATTATTACCGTCATTACTAGTGAGACTCGTTGATTAAAACACCAGTCACAAAAAGTGTTAATCCGTAACTATCTTTAACTGAAAGGGAAATAATTACTATTCTTTAATGAGGAGGTATGACGATCGGGTCAAGTCTGAATGAGAAAGTTAAAAATGTATTTAATGATGCATTTCCAAACCGAAATCCCATTTGAAAATCCACCGTTTTAAAAACTGTCCTACGATTTAAAGAGACTGGGAACTGTTGGGATAAGCGACGAACAGGGTGACCTAATACAGCAACAAATGAAGAGACAAGTTTAGATATTTTACACAAGTTTGTCGAAACCCCTTCTTCCTCGTTAAGGAAAACTTCTTAAGCAGTTGATGTCTGCCTCAAATCCATGCCTAATATTTTAAGAAAACATAAATATCATCCTTTCAAAAGAATTATTGGATTGGATAAAGTAACCAAATTTTTCAACTTTGTAGACTTTTCGCGTAAACAACATTTATGTTGAAAAGTGAATAGACACAACTGCAGATTTTAGACCGATGATATGAGATAGTTTATATATCGTTTTGAGCACTAGTCCGGAAAAATGGAACTTTCAACACTCATGAGTGCTATTGGTGCTTTTTTTTTCGAACTCAGCTCTGCTCGTTGCAGCGGATGTAAGTTGCCCCTTTTAGAGGAGGCAATAGCTCGCATATAAATAAACATTTAACACAAACGAATAAAGCTTTATTTAAGGAGGGTCGTGCTGTTGCTCGACAAAAACAGTTTAAATTTGTATGGGTACGCAATGGTAATATCTTCTTACGTAAGGATGACCGCTCCAAAATTATCCACGTGAAGAACATGGAAGTACTGAAGAATTTTTAGTGCTCCCACATATGCCAGACAGTAAACATCATATGTCTTGATCTTCTGCAATGTTCTCGTATACTGACAGAACCCTAACTGCTTTTTATCAAAACGTTAGGGGAATTTGAACTAAACTATCTGATTTCCGTTTGAACGTGTCCTCTAATAACTTTGATGTTGTGTTCATAACGAAATCTTGGTTAAACAGCTCAGTTCTTCTAATCTAAACACTTATAATATTTTTCGTCGAGACCGCAAAACTTCTGGATCACGAAAAACGGATGGTGGTGGTGTTTTCATAGCCATACGCAATAAAGTTTCACAGTGAAGATATTTGGGTAAGATTAAAAGTGAGTGATTTTTTATTTGTGCTGCGTCTACCTGCCTCCGGGTGATGACATAGCTAACTTAACTTTTATGTCAGAAAAAAACGGATGGATTTTGGTGGCATAAAGTGGGCTTTTACTGATGATCATACCGAATGCAGATGTAAAATCTGCAGATCTCGTTGATATGCTTTCCTTTTTCGGAGTGGTGCTTTTCTAGATTTAATACTGTTGCAATTACAATTACATATATTCTCAATTTACATGTCCGATAGTGCTGGAGGATCTTTATCATCCAAGTTTGGAGTTTTTTCTTGATATAGGGTTCGCCAGATCACTGCACATACCAAATTATAAGTTTTTAAATTTTCATAAAGCTAATTATATTATAAATGACGCAATACTCTGTACCCCATGGAATAATTTACTTAGTAGTAATAACTTAGAAACTAACATTCTAAAATTTTATCACAGAATAAATAATATAATATCGGAATTTGTTCCAACTAGTTACCGTAACAGTAAATATCCAGCATACTTTTCTAGTTCCACCATTAAGGTGATCAAAGAAAAAAATAAATTCCATAATAAATGGAAAGTTTATGGAAGTTTGAGTAATTTAAATTCCATTTAGAACTCTCAGAAGCCGTTCAAAGACACTAATTAGAGAAGACTACCAAAATTATATCAATCATATTGAAGCGGAAATTCCCACAAATTGCAAAAAATTTTGGCATTTTGTATCTGCTAAACGCGGAAAAACAGATATACCTTTGGAAGTGTATTTTGAAAAATGTACAGCTAGTAATAATAATGATGTTTGTAACATTTTTGCAACTTTTTTTAAATCTGTATTTGAGCCAAAAACTAACAACCTAATAATGTCAGAGAGTTTTTCAGGAAATGCGACTTTCAGTCGACTTCAATTGTGTGAGTCGGAGGTTCTTTCTTTGCTTAGAGAACTGGATCCTAAAAAGGGAGCCGGTTCTGATGGCATTCCGGCTATATTTGTCATATATACCACTTCTAAAATTATTTAATCAATCGCTCAATGAGGGCCATTTTCCTACTGTATGGAAAAGGGCCATTGATATGCCCATCCATAAGTCGGTGATAGGAGTAACATAAAAAAATATAGACCGATTTGCAAACTCTGTACGTTTGCAAAGGTGTTTGAAAAGTTAGTCTATAAACATATTTTTTACCTAGTTAAAAACATAATCAATAGCCAGCAGCACGGATTTTTTGCGAATAGATCGATTGACTCTAACCTCATTAGTTTCGCAATTCATCTTAAATAGTTTGGATACCCGTCTTCAGGTCGATTCAATCTACACGGACTTTAGCAAAGCATTCGATAAAATTAACCATGAAATTCTTATTAATAAATTGTCCGATATCGGTGTAGACAGCATAATCCTCAAATGGTTCAGATCTTATTTAACTGATCGGGAGCACTCCGTTGCGGTTGCGGGATCCTCGTCTGATTCATTTATCTCGATATCTGGAGTACCCCAAGGGAGTCATCTGGGAACCTTACTCTTTATCATTTATATAAATGATATCAGTAAATGCTTTAAATTTTTGAATTATTTATGATGACTTGAAGATTTATAAAGTAATAGAAGATAGCGTCGATTGTCAGCAATTGCAATCAGATCTCGCTAGGATTGAACAATATTATTCTACAAATAGTCTATTTTAAACACTGAAAAATGTTTTACAATTAGTTTTACCAGTAATCACCAAAAAGTGGTTTTCAATTATAGTTTGAATTCAAACCAGCTTCGTAGAGAGGGCCAAGCAAGAGACCTAGGCGTTATCTTCGATGATAAGATGCTTTTTGATAAACAAATTGACAATATTGTTAATAATGCGTTTAGAATGTTGGGATACATAAACAGGCAGTCGAAAGCGTTTCAAAATAATAGTACTTTACTGACCCTCTATCATGCTTACGTTTTTAGTCGATTGAATTTCGCATCCTCTGTTTGGAATCCCATGTATGATGTCTATATTCAAAGAATGGAGCGCGTACAGAACAAGTTTTTAAAATCTTTGGCATTTAGGAACAACATGGCCACAGATTACAATTATTTACGTAAATAATTTAAACTCTTAAGCCTGGCAGATCACAGGGTTATAAATAATATCGTTTTTCTGAAAAAAATTATTTGTTGCCAAGTCGATTCAACTGATCTTTTATCCCAAATTCCAATAGAAATTCCTCAAAGAAATCTAAGAAACACTCGTTCGTTTATACCTCCTATGGCTCACACTAATAGCTGTGGAAACTCTCCTATATTTAGAATGTTAAATTCTGCAAATGTTCACTGCGATAACATTGATTTGTTCTGTATGTCCTCCAAAAATATTAAAAAAGTTTTAAAGGCCGATTTTCTAAATAGGTATTAAGACATAAGTTTTTTTTCCAGTATTGATTATATTGTACAATATGTTAAGTAATAGATTATAATATGTAGCTGTGTAGTTTTAGGTGTATGTTAACGATTAAGTTAACATGTAAATAGTGGACACAATTTTGTGGGCTAGACCTGTATGTGTCCCAAAAAAAGAGAAATAAATATTCTTAGAAGTTTCGTAGAAAGTAAAAAATAACATACTGAAAATTGCTTATGGCAATTGACTGACAGTGATCTAAAATTAGAAGCGACTCTAATATGCTCAATCTGATTTTTACTTTCAGGTGAATCTTCGATATATGATTCCGTAACAGTTGTAGATTTCCATCCGACGTACTTTGTAATATTGGTGATTTTCTAGTGACTATCCGCATGTTAGATAAATAACTGATAAGCTTAAATTAGTAAAAAGTAATGAGATTATTGATGACCCTTAAGGAAGTCCAATGAATCTCTGATGCATATTACAGCTTTACGGTCTAGTAGTTAATGAAAACCAAATGCACCCGTGTACCAGCCTTCATAAATTCTTGCTGCCCGTTTAATCTGTGTTTATGAGAATAACCAAAAGAAATATAGCCTGCTTTTGTACAGATTTTCACTCGATACTGATATTTTTCTGTATTATTAATTGCCTAGGTATTGAATAAGAAACGAATCTTTCTCGATAAATAAGTCTTTAAAACCGTTAAGTTAAATTTACATGTCCAATAATAATTGATGAAGATCCACTATAATGTTTTGAACCCCATATCAGATGATATATTGTTAAAACTAGCCATAGGATTAGGTTGTGCCCATGAGAACTTTAATCAGAACTTCAAGAACTGCATTTTATGAAAAAATTACAAAAAATTCACCGGAAAGCATTTTTCATAAGTGTCAGAGGTCCTTCAAAATTAGTTATTAAATTTGGTACATATACAGCTCTTGCTATGGCAACTAACAGCTTTTTAAAAACGTTGATCAGGGTTTTGTTACTGTTCTCATATTTTTGATTATTCAACAGCATTTGATACCATTAAACATAATCTGTTTCTGGAGATAATAGAAATGTAGAAATAGAAAGACCTATTAAAGATTTGGTAGATGCTTTAATACCTAAATTTACCTAAAAATAACTCGTTGAAACTAATTGAACTTTACCTATCTAGCAAAACGCAGAAAATAATAAATGGGTCAATCCCTGGACCCCTTCTTTATATAATTTATATTTCAGATATTCTAAAGTCACTTAAAAAATATAATGTGATGACATATGCTGATGATATCCCTTTAAGACTGAAGAATTTATCGAAGCTAACATTAATATAAATAGCGAATTGTATTTAATTAACAACTTATCTAAATAACATAATTTAAAATTAAATCTAATAAAGTTTCAAGTAATGATATTTGGCTATAGTACTAAATCTGGCTGTTTAAAGCTGAATAGGAATATTTTGGTTGAGAAAGTCCAGTTAAGTTTTTTTCAGTCAGCTCGAAACCTGGGAATTATTTTTGAGCTGAGTTGAACGATATACAGTTTGATGCTTTGGATGTATGGAAAGATTTCTTTCTATTTCAGAATTATGTATGCATTTATGTGTTATATATCAATCATGTTCTCTTTTGGGTTGGGTTATAATGTTTAGGATTTCTTGGATATTTCTCAGCAATATTTTACTCAATATGTTAAGTTGGACCTGTTCAATCCAGTTCTGGTGATTTTCATTAGCACACGAAGCCTAATTAAGTGGCGATATAATCGTAGGTATGTATTATGATAGTACGAGTTTATATTGTTTTTAACACTAGTGCGGAAAAATGAAACTTTCAGGACTCATATGAATGCTATTGACGCTACTTTTCTTCGAACTCAGCTCTGCTCGTTGTTGTAGATGTAAGTTTCCCTTCTAGAGGTGGCAACAGCTTGCATATTCTTAAAAGTTTCGTGGAAAGTAAAAACTAGCATACTGAAAATTGTTTATCCGCAGTGATCTAGAATTGGAAGGAACTTTAATATGCTCATACTTATTTTTACTTTCAGGTGAATCTTCGATATATGATTTCATCACAGTCGTAGATTTCCATCAGACGTGCTCTGTAATATTGGTGATTTTTTAGTGATTATCCGTTAGATAAATAACTAATAAGCTTAAATTAGCAAAAAGTAATGAGATTATTGATGACCCTTAAGGAAGTCCAATGAATCTCTGATGCCTATTACAGCTTTACGGTCTAGTAGTTAATGAAAACCAAATGCTCCCCCCAGTACCAGCCTTCATAAATTCTTGCTGCCTGTTTAATCTGTGTTTATGAGAATAACCAAAAAAAAATGGCCTGCTGCTGTACAGATTTTCACTCGATAGTGATATTTTTCTGTGTTATTAGCCTAGGTATTGAATAAGAAACTAATATTTCTTTATAAATAAGTCTTTAAAACCATTAAGTTAAATTTACATGCCCAATAAATATAATTGGTGAACAACCACTATAATGTTTTGAACACCATATCAAAAATGATATATTGTTAAAACTAGCCGTAGGATTAGGTTGTGCCCATAAGAACTTTAATCAGAACTTCAAGAACTGCATTATATAAAAAAATTACAAAAAATTCACCGAAAAGCATTTTTCATAAGTGTCAGAGGTCCTTCAAAATTAGTTATTAAATTTAAATCACTTACATTATAAAAAATATAGTACTGCTATTTAGGTCTGGATTTGGTACATATACAGCTCTTGCTATGGTAACTAACAACTTTTTAAAAACGTTGATCAAGGTTTTGTTTCTGTTCTCATATTTTTGATTATTCAACAGCATTTGATACCATTAACCATAATCTGTTGCTGGAGATAATAGAATGCAAGAAAGACCTGTTAAAGATTTGGTAGATGCTTTAATACCTAAACTTAAACATATTGGTTTTAAAAATAACTCGTTGAAACTAATTGAATTTTACCTATCTAGCAGAATGCAGAAAATAATAAATGAGTCAATTCCTGGACCCCTTATTTATATTTCAGATATTCTAGTCACTTAAAAAATATAATCTGATGGCATATGCTGATAATATCCTTTTAAGACTGAAGAATTTATCGATGCTAACATTAATATAAATAGCGAATGGTATTTAATTAACAACTTATCTAAATAACATAATTTAAAATTAAATCTAATAAAGTTTCAAGTAATCATATTTGGCAATAGTACTAAATCTGGCTGTTTAAAACTGAATAGGAATATTTTGGTTGAGAAAGTCCAGTTAAGTTTTTTTTCAGTCAGCTCGAAAGCTCGGAATTTTTGTTTCAAAGTTGCAGTTCGGTGATCATTTGAGTGCTTTAAGACGAAATTTTTTTAAATCAATGGTTTGTTGTAAGATTTTGTGCTTTGCATGTCCTAAAAATAATATATTTCTCTTTTTTTTTCAGAATGTGCCTTAGCACCATTCGTTGGAGGGTCCACATCGCAGCAAATTCCGTTTGTGTTTTTACCACTAAAAGGCCAAATTATTCACCCAAGCAGGGAAATATCGTTTAGTGGTAAGTTTTAATATTAATTTATATTGACCAACCAATCGAGCATAGTACTTGATCCAACACACATTTAGCGTTCCGATCTCGTGAAGTAAATATCCCTGAAGATGCCTCGTACAATCGAACGCGAAACGTTGGAGGGCGATTCCATTTTGACGTTGTCTGATACCAAGAAGCATGGTTTCTTATTTGAATAAATAAATTACTTAGAGCGCTGCGCTGCTGCTGGCAGAAAGCCCTAGCAGGGTTGCCCTCTATATAAAAGAATATTCTGTAAGTAAATAATAAGTCTTATCAAAAAAATGTACGTTTCTTTTCTATATAAATAGGGAATATTTATTATTATTTTATTAAATAAGAACTGTTCTACTACCACCTCAAAAAAGTCGTTAATCTTTATTTGTTTTTAAGGCATCTGAAAGATGAATAAAATGGCAACATTATGGTAGTGTCCAAGATAAAGAGGACAGTACTGTGATCTCCGAAACTATAAGAGATAGAAAGTCAGTTAAATGGGAAGAAAGTTGCGGCTTTTGGTGCTTAATAATATGCCGCTTTGAAATCTAAAAAATTCCGATTGGTTCCGAAGATATCCGCAAAAACCGAATTTTGGCAAAATTGTTTTCATTTTTTATCTAAGGCTTCCTCTAAATCGTTTTGCAGTAAATTAAGGTAACGTTCAAATTATAAAAAATACCAACCTACACATTGAATTCAAAACACACCTAATGTCGTACTTGTTTCACCAAATGAGGATTTTCTGTTGCCCAGTAATGATGATTTCTTCTATTGAAAATAACATTTTTAGTTACCATGCTCTAATCAGACCAAACAATCTGGTAAGGAAAAATCTCCATTATTTTGACATTTCCTCGTGTACCACTCACAAAATATTCGACGCCTTTCTGCATCACAAGTCCTTGATAAAGTCTGTATTTATATGGATGAAATGTGTGTTTTATTAAAATTAATTGTGTTACGGATATGGCCACGCCTAAGTTTTCTTCAATTTCCCGTGTTGATATACCAGAGATTTCATTGACAGCTAATAATACGTTCTTTACTCTCTTCGTTACTGGGTTTTTGTCGGGAAAGTACAGGTTTTTTGGAACGCACCATATTCTTTCACATTGGTTGTTAACTTTATTTGTTCAAATACATCCGCTCCGCTTCATAACAATTTCGATAACTTAAAGTGAAACAAGTTAGCATATCAAAGTTTTCTTCGTTTGAAAAAGTTTCTAATCTGCATACAAAAAGCAAAAAAATCAAAAAACGGTAAAATAATTTAAAAGTTAATATCAAACTTCATGCTTCTCTATGACGAACATTTTTTTCCAAGGCCTACTTTCTTTGGTAACAAAAGACCCATCGAAAATACAAAACTAATTAGTTGTTATTAATTATTTATCTAATTTGAATTTAACCCGTAAGAAAAAAATTAAATCAAGTAGGCCCTATTTTTTTTAATAAAGTGAAATAGCTCCGGGTATTAATGTATTACAAAGCATGAAAACAATAAAGCTTAAAAAAGTTCTAAAACATAATTAAACTTCAACTTGTGATACATCGTTCAATTCACTGAAAACCAGGGCCGTATTTAAAGAAATAAAGTTGATGATGGTGGCCGGAAGACGAAACGTCGGATTAAAAATATAATAAGACCATCTTGTAGAGCGGGAAAAGTGGCTATAAGAAAGTGTCATTTATTTTTAAAAACCTTCTGAAGTAAACTCAGCAATAAATGAAAACAATTTTGCCAAAATTCGTTTTTTTACGAATATCTTCGGAACCAATCGGAATAGTTTAGATTTTATATTATTAAGCAACAAAAGCCGCCACTTTCTTCCTATTTAACCGACTTTCTATCTCTTATGGTTTCGGAGATCCCTGTACTGGCCCTCCTTATTTTGGACACGTTGTATATGATGATTGAGGACGAATGGGGAATTTCATATAATAACATACAGGTTATTCTATTTAAAAAATTATAAGTTTATTCGCCAATACTTTTTGGTAACACCCTGTAAAAGGGAAAATATTTTCAAAATATGTACACTCCTACTTCCTACCATCTTTATTTATATTTAACATTTTTTTAAATATTTGCTGAGCTTTTGGACTGGAACTGTTGGACCACCTTATATACAGGGTGTTAGTAAATAAGGGGGTGATTCTGCATAAAAACATAATGACAAAAGTTTTTGTTAAAATCTGACAATTTATTTTTTACTCTAAAAGCGGTCGAAATATGTCAATGAAATTTGATGGGTTTTAAGAGGTCCATATATTACGCATTTTTTGACATGCAATTAAAAATTTTATATTCATCATTGGCGCGGTAATGATCTCAATTTTTTTAAAGAAAAAAATGGTACGCCATTGAGACATTCCGTATTAAAATTTTTGAATTCCTCGTTTAATTTGCGACAAAAAATCTCTCTTGCCTTTTTTTCGTATGGGGCGCAGTTTTTATGCAAAAAAAATAAAACATCAACGCGTATTTTTCATTTCTTTAATACATTATCTAGTAGGCTACTGTCAACATTTATCTAAAATACGAATATTTTAACGAAATGTCAAATTAGCGTTTCTTCGTTCTTAAGCTTTTTAGTTTGCAATAACACTATTGTCAATAAGTAATACATTTTTCTTTTATCGAAAAGAATGGAAAATTTTATAAATGTGTTGATTGTGTGCTGAGTTGTATCCAGGACAAAGGGTACCCCATCACAAATTGCTCTTCTGTCTTCATAAACGTTTGTGCAAAAATGGTACATTTAAGAAGCAAATGGCTGACTGCATAGTGCAGGCGCCCTCGAGAAGTGCGAACTGTGCAAATAGAAGAGGCAGTTCTCGAGTTAATTGCGGAGTCACACACTGAAACAAATACTCGAAAAATTGCCAACATATTGAACGTAAGCAACTTCCCTGTATTTTAAATTCTTAAAGAACAGCAACTGCATCCGTTTCATATTCAACGTGTGCAAACTCTAACACCTAGAGACTTTTTTCCGCACCTATTTCGTTCCCAATAGATTCTTCATCAAATTGCTCAAATTCCGAATTTTTTAAATGGCGTTTTCTTTACTGACGAGGATACTTTTAGACCACAGTGTATACGAAATTTCCGTAACAATCATTTATGGGCTGAGGAAATTCCACATTAAATCACTTTCAGCATCAGTTTTCAATAAATGTATGGTTTGGGGTAATTGATAATCATTTAATCGGTCTATATTTCCTCTCACAACGACTAACAGGCGAATCTTACTTTAATTTCCTACAGGGAGAGGCAAATATTCTTCTTGAAGAAATTCTTCTACAGCTGAGACAACACTTAGGGTTCACGCATGATGGTGCACCAGTCCATTTTAGCATTAATGTACGCAATCACTTAGATACAGTATATCAAAATCGTTGGTTAGGAAGGGGAGGTACGGAAAATTGGCCTGCTCGATCGCCGGATTTAAATCTTCTACATTTTTGCATTTGGGGTTTTCTTATTCTTCAGTCATTAGTTTATTCCACTCACGTCGAAAATGTTGATGACCTGAGGAATCGAATTATAGCCGGCTGTGAGACAATAAGAAATACACCAGGAATATTTGCGCGAATACAACAATGAATGAGGCGAAGATTTGAATCTCGTGTCACGTCTGAGGGAGGTCATTTTCAACACTTGTTGTAGCTTTACGCCTATTTAAGATTGTATTAGTGTTATTTTCGGTTATTGCTCTGGTTTAATATTATTGTATTAGATAGTTCTTGATAATGTATTAAAGAAATGGAAAGTAAGCGTAAAATTCTTAACCGCATGTCAAAAAATGCGCAATAACTAACTACCTCTTAAAACCCACCAAATTTCATTGGCATATCTCCACCAGTTTTTGAGTAATAAATAAATCGTCAGATTTTAACAAAAACTTTAACACCCCGTATCTCGGAAAACGAATCATTTCGCGTTTATATAGCAAACTATCATTTTTTCATGCAGAATCACCCTCTGAAGTTTATCGCACCCTAACACCCTGTATGTTCCAAATTTTAAGTCGATTGGGAATAAGTAGCTCATAATTGACTTACAAAATTTATCCCAGACAGACAAGTAAATTGAAATAAAGGCTTGTAAGAAGAAACACCTCTTGGCAAAACGTTTTCAATATAACCATATTTGTTTCCTTGTGTGTAATGTGCATAAAACTATACTATCGAAAATTCTGTGACCATTGACTAATGATTAGAGTCATTTGTTCTAATTATGCATTAAATTAATTTAAAACTAGTTGCGATACACGTTTAGTGCCTTACAAGATAAGGAAAAAAGGAAATCACGCCGGTCTCGCTGTTGCAAAGTCAAATTTGGCAGATTAATGGAATCACGGTAAAAATTTAATGAATCGTTTTTTAATTATCTACACACAGTACCCATTATCATTATCTCGGAAAAATGTAAAACTTGTTCAGCTCAACGATAAATTATTTTGTACCCAAAACAATTTTGCACTTTTTAAGATAACTTATCCAGTTTATTGTAAGTACGGTGCAAATAAAATGAAGTAGGTCCCAAATTTTCACCGTTATAATGAGCCGAGATTTCGCTAAAATATTGGGACATGTTCGGAATATCTTTTACATTTGCCTAATAAAAGATAACGTCGAAGATATATTTTAAACGCGCACGAGAAGAAGACCCAACGTGGTTTAAGCACTATGTGAAAGTATGGAGATTTGCATATGATACTTATTTGGTTATTTTGCTAAATTATAGAGATTTCCTCTGTAACGGAATAGAACTTAGAGTGTCTTATGGCAATTTATCGTTTAGAAAGCTTTATAATTCTTTTTAGATATACTATTATAACGCACGCAGGGACTAAAAGATATTTTTATGTGGGTCTGAATTAAGCGCGCATTATTATCAGTGGCGGCTCGTGGTGAATTATATTGGGAGGTCAATAAAAAATTTAAAAATAGGCATACTTAAAATAAAAATCTTATCTTTAAATTGAGCTTTAAATTTTCTTGAAGTTCAGGTCTACTCGTCATTCTTTAGAATTGGAAACATGCTGAATGACACGTTCGTTAAAATTGCACGCACATTCCTTTTATAAACGATTTCTCGATACTTAACATTGCTAAAGCGGATAGTCTATCTTGACCCAACTCCTCAACAAAATTTATAAGCCCTCGAAAAACCCCTGGATTTTCAGACAAAGCCGTTTCATCATGGCCACGTAGTGCCAGCTCGAATGCCCCACAAAATTTTACACAATCTATAATTTTGTTTAAAATATAATGATTTTTGGATACATTTTCATTATAATCTCTAAGGGATTTTCTACAAGCTGTGTCCAGCTGAGTGCGAATATCAACATTTCCGACAGTAGCATAGTTCACCGAACATTTCATGTGATCTGCAGAAAACGCATGTTTTTTTATTTTTTCTTTTAAGTGTTTTTAAGTCTTTAACACCAGTTTTGCACCATAATGAGTCCGACGAGTCCTTTAAAACGAGTTAGAGACTTCACAACCACACTTCCAGTTAGCTAAATCATACGTACTTTTGCGAAAGTTTTGATGAACCTCTTTATTTTTGTCTTTACTAGTTTGTCGTATACTAAGTTCTTGCAAATTGCGACCACTTACGTTGATTTCGGTTATTTTCTCAAAATTAAGTTCGCTAGCACTGTTTAGTTGTTTTTTCACTACCGACATTTTATTTCATCTACATTCACAACTCAAACACAGACCACCTTGAAATTGGTTATTTTTGCAAAATTAAGTTCGTAAGCACTTTTTAGTTGTTTATTTTTTTGCACTAGTCACTACCAATATTTTATTTCCTGTGTATTTCCAACTTACACATGGATCATAAAAATAAAAAAAATATATATTACAAAAAACAGTATATAACTCAATTTTCATCGATTAAAAAGTCCAAAACAATGTCGAGTTAGAATATCCACCGCGCGACTTCTGAACAGTTGAACTTCCGCATGCAGACGCGATGCCGCGATCAATCGATAAAATTATAAGAAGAGACCGGCTGATGACCCAAATCGCGATTTCATATTCCATTTGCTATCACGTTCGTCTGCTGCTCGGTAGCTGTGAAATCTTCGGGCACTGTCCTCAAGCTTTAAGGTAATCAGGGCAATTCGAACTGCCCAGCCTAGCTTAGTATAGAGTATTTTATTATGCCTAAGGAACGCAACGAGACTATTCACGGCTAATAGTGCAGCGTATTTAAATTTTGCCAAGGGTCGCGTTTTATTACAACTATTAGGAGGAACGGTCAAACGAATAAATTATTTTCTGAAATATTTTTGGGGGTCATTGACCAAATGACCCTATGGAAGAGCCGCCACTGATTTTATTATAAATACTGTGAGCAATAAAATATGATGGACCTCTCAATAAATAAAGGTATTTGAAATGACTAAAATATAGTATAACATTATAATAAATCTAGGCAAAATATATTAATTTTTTAAACATTGAAATAGTTCTTTTTAAGCATTACTATTTGCGCACTAAAATATAAAATATAATACTAACACTATTTTTTTAAGAGTATATACAAAGAAAGAATTTGTTATTGGATCACGAACGGGAAAAAAGTAACACCCTGGAGATTTTTTGAAAATGTATTATGCTTATTCTGTACATTAACCACCCTATATTGTGTGCCAAATTTAAGTAAATTATCTTTAAAAATGTACACGGTTGATAAAAAGTAAATAAAAATTATTAAAACTTTAACACCCTGTATCTTGGAAACGAAGCGCTTTTGACACATCTTTTTATGAACACTATGCTTATTTCGTAGACATTGGTCACCCTATATTGTGTGCCAAATTGAAATAAATTATCTCTAGAAATATACATGGTTGATAAAAAGTAAGTAAAAAATATTAAAATTTTAACACCCTGTATCTTGGAAACGAAACATTTTGGACACATCTTAAAATATCAGACATTTATTCCATGTATATGTTCAGATTCCCGATCCTGGTCTTGTGCACAACTATCCTCCTCACCCAAGCAAAAATCTATGAATATTAAAAGCGCGCGAAAACGCTACAAAGGATGGAATCGTGCTTATTTTAACATTTTTAATGCGGCTATATTAATTTCAGTTGTTCAGAAATTTAAGTAGAGAGCAAGTTGCATATATTTAGGGAAGTTTAATTAAATTATTGTATTATTATTAATTATACTAATCCATCCGTAGGTAATTTTATTTATATTTATGACATTTTTTATTTTTACTGCGCATTTATTTAAATGCAGCCTCATAATATAATGTTAATTTAATTATTGCAGACTAATTATGCACTCATGGAAATTTGAAATGACCCAGACAAAATTTTAAAGTAATATTTGTAATATGATATTTTCTGTTTCCTTCAAGCGATTTAAATACATTCTTTTTTGTTTTAAAGGTACATTATTAGACTTTATTCTTGGGAAGAAGGTTTGACATAAAACACAATCAACGTCAATATACAGGGTGATTCAACTACACGTGTTTTTACCCAAAATTTAACTACATTTCTAAGTTAAACAGCAAATCCTGAAATTATGCTTATCATGTCAAATGATAGCCCCAATTTTGCTTTAAAGCGTGCTTTATAAAAATCTTTGCTAGCTTGTTCCGTTTTTAAACTATAGAGATTTTTCTAAACTCCTACATAATTGTAAAATTTTGGGTTTTGAAACAAAAACGCATCGATTGTCATCTGTCACCCACAATGTTCAATAGTTTATTCAAGACTTTGTTTTATGGGCTTGTTACTTAAAAACGCTTTAAAATATTGTCAAAATGCCCAGATATAATGCGAACTTATGCGAACAATCGGTATGCTAGAAAGTGGTTTATCACAAAGAATTGTGGCTGAAAGGTTGCATATTAAACAAAGTGCTTTATCAAGAGCATGGCGCAGATATCCAAATATAACCATGGAGGTGCTGCGAAAAAAAGAGTCCCTAGGACAGACTCATACACTGTATGTCAAGCTCTTTCCTAGAGGACTATTATGTCCACAAAAATTAAAACGCATGTCCAGGTAACACAAAATGTAACCATTTCTTCAAAAACCATTAGAAATCGGTTACGTGAAGCTCATTTAAATTCCCGACGGCCCTATAGGCATCCTCAGTTATTAAGAGAACACAGACGGTCTAGTTTGATTTTTGCCGAAAACATGTTAATTGGGGTTTACTCGAATGGTCACATTGTTTATTTGCGGGTGGATCAAAGGTTGCACTTCGCCCTGACGACAATCGGATTCGTGTATGGCGTCGAGCAGGAGAGAGATACGAAGAAAACTGTTTCTTAGATCGAATTCCGTTTGGAGGTGGTTCTATAACAGTGTGGAGAGGAATATCTACAGGTGGTTGAACAGAATTAACAGTTCTTATTAACTGCTCTGTAAACGCAATTCGTTATTTAGAGAGTTTGGAGAATAACATACCGCGAGTAGCTGACAGATTGGGCAATTTTATTTATGTGGACGATAATGATACATAGAGCAGGAATAGTTAACGAATTTTTCGAAAATCACCAATATAACAGAATGGTTTGGCGTTTGGCCTTACCTCTCTCCGAATTGTAATCCAATCGATCAGATATGGGATGCTTTAAACCAGCGTTTGTACGCTGGAGCAATACCTCCTAGAATTATTGAGGAATTTGTTGAAGCAATTCATGAAGAATGGCATTTAATTCCTCAAGAGTTAATAGACAATGTTATATCAAGTATGCCCAGACGATGTCAGGAGGTTATAAGAGTTCGCTGAAGACCTACCCGATACTAGTACCTGTAGTACCTACTTGTCTATAGTTTTTATTTTACCTTCGGTTGTAAAATAGTGTTTTAGTTTTAGTCAAGGTTACTTTTGCTAATAAATGTGTTTTAATGCTAAACATTGTTGTATCACTTTTTCACCAATATAGTAGTATCATAAAACCAGATATGTACAAAAACCTTGATAATTTAACAAAGGAATAAGTTGGCAAAGATTTTTAAGAAAACGTGTTTTTAAAGCAAAATAATATAATCATATGATATAAGCATAATTTTGGGATTTGCTATTTAACTCAGAAATGTAGTTGAAATTTTGGGTAAAAAACACGCGTTTTTGAATCACCCTGTATATTGATGTAAATTGTATTTTATGTCAAACATCCTACCTAAGAAAAAAATCGCTTGCTCATGCAGATTTCCATGAGTGTATTTAAAACACAAGATCATTTATTTTTATTCAACAGCACAATTATTTCTGGCTCGAAATGAATTTCTGTTAGTGTTGAAATCAGTAAGCAAGTTCTCATTTAATTTATCGCAGCTTCGTCTTTTTAAATGCCTGCTTTTTTTAATTGGATTTATATTTAACATAATGCAAGCAGCAAATGCTACTTATATTTAAAATAACAATCATTTAAATTGAATTGTTTTTATATGCACATTAGTTCGCAGATTACGAAGAATTATGATTATTGATAAAATGGTTTTGAGTTTGACTTTAAGAAAATGAAAACTTGTTAACTAAAGTCGGTCATACCTGGTCAGATATATCACCCATCTTTATTTAGGAGATACTTTTGGACGTTCGAAGGAAGGGAAGTATCTTAAAAAAAAGTACCCATAAGTTGGAAACTTGTAATTGCGAGTTTTTCCGAAAAACGTATGTTGTTAGGCTCTTTTATGCCCTCCGTAATTATTGTTGATTAATATTTTTTTTTGTAACTTATCATGATTGTTAGATACATGAGTAATATTTTTGAAAATTTATGTGTATTTTATTTATCGGTGTCGCAAATCCTTAAATTTCGATGTATGTACATACAGTGTGTAGCAAAAGTAAGGACACTTAGTTATGAAATTATGCCGGATGGAATGGAGAGTTCGGCATTGCTGCCAACTTTACCGTTTTTCTGTTATAAAAGAATTTTTGCTATATTATATTACCTTTTTTAAAATCTACGTAAAATTCTCAATACTTTTTATTAAGAGCACTTTTTATGAAAGTCACTAGTTTTGTCGAAAATAAGAGTCTAATATTCATAATAATTTAGTGTATTACCTTTTATTAAAATACCTGCACACAAAAGGTTATCTGATATGTTTGAAAATATCAGTTTTCTTGATTTACAAAAATGGATTGATTGATTAGAGAAAGAATTGAAATTTTAGTTATACTGGATTATGGGAATAGAATGCGAAACTTGCAAGATGTTTGTAACACGTTTAATAGCAAATATTCTAACAGAAATCCAATAACTAAATCTACCGTAAGTAAAATTAACAAAAAATGTCGTGAAATTGGAAAGGTAAAAGGTGTTGTACATTCTGGCAGACCGAAAAGAACAATAATTCCTCATCTTGATACCAAAATACTAGCAAGAAAACACAGCGTGTCAACTTTAAAAGTAGTTTGTAAAAAACAACGAAAACAATACAATAAAAAAAAAGAAATACCTAATACACCAAACAGTAAATTAAGGAAACCAAGTAAGTTAATGTTATCCATTTACTGCCTGATAGTAAGCCAAATACTGCGGGAACACATTTAATACAATAAAAAGAATGCCAGCCTCCTTGATTCGTCTACTTTTGATTTCTATTCGCTCCTTTAAATCCTTTAAGTCATTGAGTTTAGGTCAATATACCACATTTTTAAGGTGTCTCTAGAAAAAGTAGTCGAGGGGCATCAAGTCCGGAGACCGAGGTGGCCACTCTATTGTACCGCTACGTCAATGCATCTTCCAAAAAAAAAACATTGTCTCCAAATATTCCCGAACATTACAAGCAAAATGCAGTTGAGCATCATCCTGCTGAAATCATATTTCATCATTTGGTGCAGCATTACCCAAAAGATTAAGTTTAAATACTTATTATAGCAGGTAAAGTAAGAAACTTACGGTTATTCGGAAATAGTTTTGCAATAGCTAGGACAATTTCGGTCCTAAAAAAGAATCAAATATCTTTCTCCAGTTAAAGTGTCCAAGACCTATTATTTTTGCATCGTTTACAATATACCAAACATTTATATTTTGGGAAAATTGGGTATGATTTTCACGTATTTAATGTCCAGTTATGATACCTATCTAATTTGAAGATCATAATAATAACACTACTATATTTTACTATTTTTCCATATATCCTATATGCATTATGAACTACAACTTAGCTTACAAGATTGGACATTATGCTAGATATCTTCTAAACGGTGCAAAATATCGAAACAAATATCAGACTTAAAAGTTACAGAACATAATAAGGGATTTAGGTTTGTTGTAAAAATGACCATTCACATTGTAGTAAAATGTGAGCAAGGGATTACAGCCACGAAAAACTAGCTTTTTCTAAAACTTATTTTATTGCGTTACTGACATAAGAGATAGTATAGTGTTAACATTTTAACACCCTGTATCTCGAAATTGATGTATTGTAAACCTCTGTTTCCTTGACTTTTTTCATATTCTTATGAAATGAATATCCTCCAAAAGATTTAGGAATTATTTAATTTAAACCCTGTTCAGGGTTGTCATTCGAAATGTACCACCCCCTTGACTTTATTACTTTACGTTGTAGAAAAAAATATTAAGTACAAAAGTTCTAGGGTTTAATTCAAATTTTTTTATTTACCTATTGTTGCGAATTTAGCCCTAATTATAGATTTGTTAAGTTTTAGATGAATTTATTATTTGTTATTTTAATGAAGAAGACTTACCTTAATTTTTATCACTCACTGTCGAGGACGCATATGGTAGTAATTCCTCTGGCGAAGACCTTCCACTATCTAAATATGAGTTAAATAGTTTAAAGTTTGATGTAACGACTATGGTACCTGTGGTACCTGTAACCTGTGTTTTGAGTAAAAGGAGTGCATTTAGAAACTACGTGTTTGTGTTCCGGCCAATCCGGAACAATATTTTTATTTATATATGTTGCCTCAATAAAGCGTATCTGTACAAAGTTTTATTTTTTTTTCATGTAATACCCTGTATATTACAACATTTTTGGATTTTACGAGAAAATGTAAGCCCATTTAATGTATATTTTATAATTACATTCAACTGTTTCTGAAATATGGACGTTTGAAGTTTGACATTTTAAGCATTTTAAAATGCCCTAAAATCTAAACACTTTGAAATAAGGCAAAACAATTTGCACTTTTCCGTCTTAGTTTTTAATTACCTATTACCTGAGATTGCTCTAATTCAAACCTTGAATTTAGGTATAGGGCATGATTCATAAAATGTGCTTAGTCTTCCCCCTAGAATCAAGAAATGTAACAATAAACATGGTATTCCATTAAAGAAAACACAAGTTTGGACAGAAATGCTTTAATGCGACACCTTGTAAATACAAAATATATTATTAAAAAAATATAAATTAAACCCTAAAACTTTTGTTGTTTTACAACGTAAAGCAAAATAGTTAAGGGGGTATTACTTTTATTTGAGGAATAATTACTAACTTTGTTACACCTTGCTACTCATTAAACGTTTTTCTTGTTTATTTGTCAAAGATGACGATAATTCAAAATACATTTTAAATCTGTACTAATATAATAAGATTACAATCAGATAATGCGAAGAAAGAGATTTATTAACGTCAACGTCATAAACTTCTGAAACCTGTTACAGTTTTAATTGCCCCTTTTTAAATATTTCATTATTAATCTCACTATCTACACCTTTTAATCGCGAAAGCGAGCCAACTAAAGATAATAAATATATCTCATGGAGCGTCATGGTCGTTTGCAGTATCCTGCATAGACGTAGCACAAAAGGGCATACACCTTTTATAAAATGGTTGTCCCATTTTCGTAGGTTTTACGGGGTTTCTCGGTTATGAGTAGAGATAGGGAGATGCAGATTTCGTGACACCATGCTACTTTTTCCTGAAACTAAAGATGTCATAAACAGATCTTAGTTAACCGACATAGTTTCTCTGCTACAGAATGATAATAAAAATTTGTCGTTTTCAGGCACCCCTCGTATCTGGGTTATTTTAAAAATTATTAAAAAACGGATCTATATAGAATTTTTTTCGTAGAATCCAGTGCCGTACTCAGATTCTTTCCAGAGGTCATACTTGTTGAGATCTTAACATAACTTGTCTTTTCTTAAATGGAACACCCTATATATTTTTCTCCTATGATATCGGACTCAGTTTAAAATATATATCATAGTATATATCGGGTGTCAACGAATCTATTAGACAGGCCATAATTTTTAAAGTATTTGATGTACCAAAACTAAATTTGGTATAGGTAAATAAACAGTTTTCGCATTTTTTTCACTTTCCGGTCACTTCCGGTTTTACTTTCGAGTTTTTAAATGGAACATTCTGTATATTTTTACATTTTTGGATTCCTGAGACAATTCTGAATCAGAATGTGACATTTTAAAAACTTTTTACGCCTACTTGATTTTTTTATAGCCATTTTTAAAATTGCTTCTATGTTGCCATGACTGGACGCAAATTAATCCTGAATGATGACAGAATAATACAATCGCTAAGTTTTAGTGATTAGTCTGATAGCTAGGAACAGGAGAAGTTGATAAAATCAAATTTTTGTGTCTATTTTTTTTTCAAATGGCGACCCTTTTTAGACAAGCACTTTTTGAAAAGAGGATTATATACATTCTGTATCAAAATTGTCTCGGGAATCCAAAAATATAAAAATATACAGAGTATTCCATTTAAAAAATCGAAACTGGAGTCATTTCCGGTAAAACCGGAAGTTACCGGAAAGTGAAAAATATGCAAAAACTCTCTTCTTTTTGTACTATTTGCCTATACGAAATTTCGTTTTGATACATCAAATACTTCAAAAGCTAAGGCCTGTCTAATAGATTCGTTGACAACCGGTATTTATTTTCATAAATAACGCGGCAAAATGCATTTTTCAATTTTTTTTACGTACGCGGCCATGGATATTTAACCATCGTAAAGCAAAAATCAAAATCACATTTTTTTTATTGAAGGAAACATTTTTCATCTTAAAAGTAAAATTGCTAATACGGGAGTAACAAACTTATTTAGTGGATTAATAATAAAACCGTAACAGATAGATAAACTTTACCAAAAGCTAAAAAAATTGCTCACCATTATATGTCCTACATATTAAAGCGTTTACTAATATAAAAGATTGTCTGCAATTATTCAAATGCAGTTTCAATGGCCGCTTTTAATTGTTCTATATTGTCATATTGTCTTGCATAAATTTTATTTTCTAAATAGCGCCACAAAAAGAAATCTCGAACCGAAAGGTCCGCAGATTGTGGTGGCTATGGAACAGGTTCATTTGTTTGGTTGAGCTAGCTTAGGATAATTCCTGCATTGTGGACTGAAGAATATATTATTCCACAATTCGCATAGAATTTTCTTCTAGGATTTGTAAAAACCTATTTGAATTTAGATTTCCTTCAATAATTTTTCTCTTAAAAATAAAGCAGGAAGCACGGAAGCCAAATCTCCCCTGACGTTCTCTAGCAAGAACAGTTATTTTCTTTTGGTAACCAATTTGCCAATGAAAGATCTTCTGATGATGAGTCCGAATCTAAGCTATCAAGCTCAATTTCCATAGGGAGTGAAGATTTTTTAGATGGGCTGGTTCCGGGAACATTAGCAAAAGTAGTTTCGTAAACCTCAGCCTCTGTCACTATCCGACTTATACTAGTTGTTTGAACTACATCATTAGTTGATTAAGATTGAAGGTTGAACATTTATTTTCTTTTTCCGCTGTAATTTTGGGGCAACATCAACTTTACGTGATGAAAAAGCTTACATGAGCCTCACACCAATTAGCGGGATTGACTGCAGTTTGATGTTGGGGAATTCGTTTTAAAATTTGCATCCTATCCACCGGGAAAATCATAAAGGCACGAAAACTAGACTTTATATTTTGGGCTTTATGATCTTCAATGAATTTTAAGCGAACGGAAATACGAGACGTCCAGGGGATGACATAACCCAAGTAGCACTTTTAGTCATGAATACGTCATTGTTATCACAAGTATTTTCACTGAAGTAACCGGAACTTTTTTAGGGTAACTATTTCGTGAATAACATGTAACAGTGACTTTGACTATTACGTAGATAGTACGGAATTGTGTAGTTTCATTTAAGTAGCCCTGTTCGTCACTTCTTTATTTTTGTCTTTATTTAGCCCGTTTTAAAAATATGTCTGGTTCGTTTTAATGCAAACAAAACAGATATGGCGACTACAAACACTCAAATTGGGAATATAGTGTAGAGCGTAGAGAATATGTTATTGGTATTTGAGGTAGGATACATGCGTTTCACTTAGTTTTCCTTAAAATACCGCTTTAGGTTGTTTTGTTCAGGTATGACATAACCAAGTTGTGATATTTTCAATTTTCTAGAAAATGTGGCTGAGTGACGAAAGCTAGTTTTTGTCTTATGGTATGTGAAGCCATTGTGAACCATTTTAAGTTGTAGACAGAATTACAATGACTTTAGAAGGACAGTGGCGTCAATAGAAGCCCACCCGCCCAATTGATGCAACATTTCTAAAGGTTTCAATGGAGGCACCAATATTATCGTTAGTTTTTCGCAAAATATGACTAAATTAATTTACCTTTATATTGACAACATCTGTCAGCGTTAGTTGTAAATGAAGGGTTATGCTAATGTTTTACTTTAATAATGTATTCAAACTATCTAGTACAAACTTACTTTTTCATTTAGATTTTTAACAAATAACAATGTTTGTGCAAGCGATTAATGAGAGTTGTCTGCCAAGTGAATTTAGTAATGTAATATGTACTGAAGAAGGCCTACAAAATACCAGGCTTAAATACATTTCTCCATATGGCCAATGGCTGAGAACTTCTTGTTTGAATTAATATTCATTTTAATAATTACAAAAACTAATAAAATGAGACACTAAAACAACAATCCTCATAAGAAACCCACATAGACGACTAGACGAAGAGTAAACAAAACGATTTTAGGAGCAATATGGCTGAAATCAAAAATTGTTTACTCTATTGTTGCCACCGTCCTTATAAAATCACCGACCGAATCTCGCACCAGCGCCCCCTATCTTCGGAAGCTCAAGTACAATAGGTAATAGTTTACTTGTAGTAAATATTTACTGTAATTTTTACTTCTAAGTTGCAACAAAAGAATAACGTCTAGTAATAGCCAGTTTAAAGTAGCGGCAGACGATAACTTTTTCTACTCTGCAACGATTCGTTTTACGGTATAGTAATACGTTATAGGAATACGTTTGAACTTAATGGAGTAGTCTCTACAAAGTTCAAGAAGGCACACATACTTAAAAGTTGTAATTTAGTAAACAGATTAGAGACAGCAACTTTGAATAATTACTATTGTATAACAGAAAAGGAATGACGACCTTGGAGTCAATTCCTAAAGTGGTTGCTTGGCAGTAGTTATTATATAATTACTTTTCATGGAAAATTACTGTATTACTTATAGTTTTATTCGCAGTAACAAGTACATATATAATACTTAAAAACGTGAAACCCAAAATGTTTGTTGATAAAAAACTCTTAGAGAGTAGTAGTGGAACCAGTTGTAGTTACTTTAGTGCTAGCTGGGTAGTCCGTTAAATTAGCTGGTGAAAGAATAAAATAAATGTTATTATCTATGCATGATGTTTATGGTTGCTTACGCTAAGTTGTCACCGATCAAGGCTTATTTCCCTGTTTGTTTTTTTGAATAAAGTAGCGCCACGTTTCTCCAGAAAAAATTTCACAATTTCCTTTAAATCAAAATGTTTCAGGGGGTATCCCCATTGCGCAGTTACTCGTTTTTTCACCTTGTATGGAAAAAACCGGTTGTCTTCCATGTTAAAAGATGTCGACACCTTTATATTTATCAAATAAAGTAGATTTTGGCACGCCATACTTTCCAGGTGCCAGACGATGTGAAAGTATTCATTCTGCAATATCTCTAAGTCCATTCCCAATTTGTGTTGGCGAATAGGACGTACTTCCTTTTTCTTTTAGTAGAATGACGCTTTTCTTTCTTAGTGACATCACTCGGTATGGAAACTGAAAAATATAAAGGACCTAAATTCGAATACAGCCTAACTTCGGACACAGCCTAATTTCGGACGCGCGTCCGAAGTTTAAAATATGTATAACGACATTGAAATTAAAAAACACAACAAAACCATAGAATTCCTCTTGACATATGTTACAAAAAATGTAAATAGTCAAAAAAATTAACAAAAAAGCAATAATTACATGGGAGTTACCACCAAAGTTTGCAGAAAAAGAAATAACCCGATTTTTTAACTTCCGCACTTGAATGAGGGATACGAAAAATCCTATTCGGACTGTCATCATCATATTGTGTCGGTTCAAAATTTCCGAACTTGAAAAATGTGCCTCATCCAACCAAATAATTTTCTTGTAAAAGCATGATCTTCTGCTTTTATACTTAAACCGCAGAACTCCAATCTACGCTCAGCGTCATCAGGGTGCAAATTATAGACTAGTTTGAATTTGTACGGTGTGAATTTATGTTTTTTTAGGATTTTTTGCACTGTGGTTTTGGGAACCCATTTTGCTACAGGCTTGCAAGCAGACCCATATTGTCGTAGATTTGATAGATTTTTTTTAAATATTCTTTTATTGGGTTGTCTTATTTCAGAATAACAAAATTAATATAGAAATAAATTCCAAAATATGCCTATGATAAAAAATAACTAACATGTTATGATAAAGCTCTGCAGCCTGATCGGCGTTTTCATTAGACAATATGAAGCAATTATTCATATCACATTTTTCAAAATATTCAAATTTCTGGTTCTGAGCTATATATATGTAACAGTAATAACAAGATAAGCAATAACAAAAACAATAATAAACAATACAACAATAATAATAGCTACCAGTAATTAATTAGAAGATCGGAATGACAACAACTGTAATGACATAGACCCTACAAAAATGGGACACCCTGTACAACGTCTTTTCTACGAGCGCAAGAAAATTTAAGTAGTATTGGTAGTTATTTTAAATGATTTATTTCAGCATAGGCGTTAAAGTGAAAATACAATTCATAATTCAAACTTATAGTTTTTTTTATTTGTAATTAACTATATTGGAGGTAAAAATAACAATTGCATTCGTTAAATTTGTGGCTGAAGTTAATTGGTTTTTAACTGGTACGAAAAGATTTCTTGCTATTTCAGAATTAATTACATGTTGTATATGTTTAACATGAGGTGGTTGGAACTCAATTGTTGCTGGTTGCTACGATTTGGAAAAGATGTCGAATTTAGAGTTCAATTGCTGCGATTTGGAACTGGTAGCCTGGTTTTGCAGGATCCGATCTACTTTTTGTTTTTGTTTTGTAAAGACTCGTTCACATAACCTTTAGCAACTTTTGTAGACTTAAAGGCCGACTCAAACGACTGGTTTGGTGTACTTGACCAATAAACGTCACTTGTTTATTTGATATCGGCATTCGGTAAACATGGCACAAGTCAAAGGGATGAGTAAATTATTCAAATGTTTGTCAAATGGACAGGTCATGTGATCGAGCCTCTTGGATACTTGCCAAATTCACGTTTACTGCAAAACGTCTGCGATGGCTTTATTATGAGTAATTGTTTTATGCATCGAGAACTTCTTTTCTTTAACATCATCTGCGATTAAATAAGTTAATTCCGCCGCAAACTCCCAATTATTGCTACAACTTTTGTCAAAATGTATACATCAATTTGGGGCATCGTTCACAAGTTCCTCTATATCGTTTCTTGATAAAGTTTTAGAATTTTTATGGTGAAAACCACCAGTCTTTTTCTTGATAAAGGGTATCATTTTATGATATTCGCTTATATCAAATTATGTTTTAGTTTTAGCATAGATTTTAACATTAAGAATTTCCAGCCTAACGTGGATGATTTGCAAGTTTTTAAAATTGCCCCTTCGTTCGATTTTTCTATTTTTCAGATTAGATTTCGATGCTCATATTCTTGGCTTTGTGGATAATATTTTCCAGTATTCCCTTAACCATATTATCTCCAACTTCCTCCTCGATCTCCACTTTTACTAAAAATTTGGTTACAAGTTAAATAACTTTTGTATTTTTACTTTTATCTCTATACTAATAATTAACCAAACAGGTACACAACACAAACTTATTTTCATAGCAGCGATACTGGGTAGAAAATCCATGGAATTATTCGAAATTGCATCCCGAGAAAGGTATTCTTCTGTAAACCGAAGGTCAGAACGAAATTACTTCCCCAATTGCTGTGTTCGATCGCCAGTTATGGATACTTAATTGAAGCAAGGTTGCCAAGTTTCGTCAGCAATTTCCAAGTCACTGGATCGCAATACCTTCCTATTAATTTTGGGCCACCCTGAATATACTCATTTATAAAAAATACATATGGGATATCTTGTATAATTTATCTGTTGGCAGTGATCTTTACACTAAAGAATCAAGGTTTATTAGGTAATATAATTTAACTTTTGTTGCCATTAGCGCCTATTAATTACTACATCTAATGTATATTCATAATATTTTTATTTAGGTTTGACCTATTCGTTTATTTTAACTTAATTATTTATATGAATATAAAATTGGACCCTGTTTATAAACGTCATACTGTAGTTTAATAACACTAGTAACGGAGGAACAGTGTTATGCCATCTACACCACTGTAATTTCTGATTTGATAAAACCTATGGTTATGCTCAAAACTCAACGTTCCATATTGTAAGCAATTACCCACTAGATGATTTAATATATTCCTAAATTATCGTATTTGTATAATTACAGTAAGGCTTACTCCTATTGTTATACCTTATACCAGTTATAAAGCTTTGCACGTGGTCGTCGAAAATATGAATTCATTAACGGCATCATCTCCGCAGATGATAATAGTAATAAAAAAATTCACTGCTATTTTTAGTGCAGTTACTTGCAATTAAAATCTATGAGGGTAAAGGCCAGAATTATTACAACCTAATAATATATTATATTATAACTAAGATACCAAGGGTCCTTAAAAAGTGCAAACTTTTAATTTCGCCCTGTATTTTAAAAAAGAAGAATGCCATGGAAATTTTGTTTACGGCATCTTTTATTTTACAAAAAACTAGCACAGCATCTATTTATCTTCAATAATAACTGAGACACCCTGCAAAAGTTTCGAAAATGGGCACACTGTACAATAATAAATAATTAGACATTTTAATGCTGTGTTATATTAGTATTGCCTAAATATTAACTTAAAACACTAATTAAACTTTAGTTTTTTCGTTTATGAGGTGTCCTATCTTCTCTCTTCAAAAACCAACAGTAGTCACCCCATCATGGTTGGATCCCATCGTCTTTGATACCTAATTTCCATTGTTCTGATATCTTGGTGAAACCTTTCATCCTGCTCGTCACTAACAGCTCCCAAACTTTTAGGAAAAAATGACAGATGGGAATGGAGGAAGTGAATTTTTAATGACATACTGGCACCAAGCGCTTTATAGGCATCTAAGAGTGCATTAACTAATTGTTCATAATTTGTATCCATATTGTTGCCTAAAAATCCTCTTACTACATTAACAAATGAATTCCATGCTCTGAGTTCCTGCCTGGTAAGCTTTTCCGTAAAATTGACATCGTCCAGCAATTTTCTGATTTGTGGCGCAATAAAAATGCCTTCTTTTAATTTTGCATCACTTAACTGGGGAAAGACTTGTCTTTCTTGTCTGTATTTAAATCCATCACCATCTTTATTCAAAGCCTTCACCAAGTTTTTCATCAGCCCAAGTTTAATGTGAAGAGGAGGCAAAAGGACATTTTTGGGATCATCAAGAGGTATACATTTAACATTTTGAGATCCCGGTTGAAATTCGCTTCTTTCTGGCCAAATTTTTGTTACATAATGCTGATTTATTGCACAACTGTCCCATAAACAAAGAAAACAGCAATATTTTGTAAATCCTCCCTGAAGTCCCACTAAAATCGCTATAACTTTTAAGTCCCCACATATCTGCCATTTATACCTATTGTAGTTTATTTTAACCAAAATCATGCGCAAATATTTTCATAATTTTCTTTCATTGCAACTGAATATGCAACTGGTATAGAGGGTTTTAAATTTCCATTATGCAATAACACAGCTTTTAAGCTATATTTAGATGAGTCTATGAATAAACGCCATTCACGGGGAGAATGTTCAATATCAAGTTCCTGCATTAAATTGTCTATATCAGTACACGCGCACAACGAATTTTCCATACTGTAGAATTCAGAAAACATACCATTTCTTTTTCTGAAATTCGTAATTTTTGTTTCTTTGGCCAATAGCTTCCGTTCCTTAAGACGGGGACCCAGGAGTTCTGACTGTTGCTTGGCTAACCCCAAATCACGTTCTAAATCATTTAATTCACTTTGAACAATCAAATGTGGATCGCCGGAACTGGAACCCGTGGTAAAAGTGGGATCGGTGCACTGTTCTTCTGAGTTGCCTGATGATGCGTTATCTCCATTACCTCCCAAATCAACAGCTTGCCCATTTAAAGGCGCAATCGGCACTGGCAAATTTGCATTATGAGGAGCAGGTCGTATGGCAGATTGCAAATTTGGATATTCTATATCGTGCTTTCCCTTTTTGGAATAATCTTCAGTCTTTGTCAGGCAAAAATAACAATCGTCAGAATGATTGGTGGGTTCTCACCATACCATTGGAACTGCAAAAGGCATACTTTTTCTCTGTCCCTTCATCCACTGCACCAATGATACACTACAACTAACACAGCACACATGGGGAGCCCACCGCTTTTCTTCATCCCCAATTAACACACCAAAATATTTAAAGTAGGCTTTTTTACATTTTCGGAAAATGGCCTGGCTTGTGATTTCACCAGAAATTCTCCACAAATATAACAAAATTTGTCAGGAGAAATTTTGCAACTTCGGCGCGTTTGACTCGACATTCTCGGTTTCACATACACTTGCTTATCGATACACAGAGAACCACTCAACTCGAAACTCAACAGAAGAGTGATGTTCAACGTTTATTTTATGTCTAATATTGTAAACAACCCAGTCTAGGTAATTTTTCAGTTGTAAAATGATCCCATTTTAGCCGCCCCACAATAAAATTGTTTACCTAGCAATATAAAAGGTTCTAATTAGGCTATTAAAAAATGGTACGTATTAGGGCTTTCCCAATATTTTATTTATTATTGGGAGGATATTTCCATTGTGAAAATAATGAGCTGGCCTGTGTTAGAAAAATCTTGTCGGCCAGTGTAATTAATGATGAATGATGGAGTTATTTAACGACGCCCTGTACGATTTGAAAGGTCCATAATTTCCAAGGGTGACATACAATTTTAAGACTCTTGGGCCTTCGAATGAGCAATGAAATAGTCAGTATAATTTACTCTAATTGGTGCATTGTTTCGTACCAAACTGGCCTCAACTCCTGTTCTGAAAATTATAACAAAACATCTGCTACTTAATTCTGCATGTTTAGTTCACTAATAGCAGCTTCGTTTCCATTTGCAAACATACATTGTTCTTCGGTCTTTCTGGGTTGTTTTCACTCACGTAGTGACTACTCCATATCTGTAAAGACATAAAATACAAAAAACAATTCCATTACTGATACATTCCGTTAGAGTCGCAATGTTCTGGTGTGACTAATGGCCATACTAACTTGTCACTAACTGTTATTATTAAAACATATTTCTTTTAATTACCCAACAACGCCACTATTACACCATTATTTCAGGTAGGAATAGTCCCGGTCTATTTATTACATTACCTTAAAAATGGGATGTAATTCAGATATTTTCTTTTAAATTACCACTTGATATGTGAGTTTTATTAGGTAGTTATTTTTCTCGGAAGCAATGTTGGTTAAAAAGGAGACATTGACATATTATAGAGAGCGAAAAATTAAACCATTACTTTTACAGTAAATAATTAAAAACCCGGTTTTTAGTTGTTTGAGGCAACTATTTTTAATTATTTTTCGCTCGGATATATGTATAATATATTTACCTTAAATTAAAATAAATAGTAGAAAATTTAGGTTAATGAACATAACATACCACACATACGTACTCCGTACTACGAAAATTTTAACAATTGTTATGCCTATATTTTAACAAAACAATTAAATAATTAAAATATTCACAAATCTTGCGCCTTACGCAAGTATCCTATGCATTGAAAGTACCTGACACAACTTTTAAAGGTTTCAAAGGGATATGATCTTGCAATTTTTTACTTGGAACACAGCGACGTACGCTTGCGCTGGAACATGTACTACACCAAGCTCACTTTCACGGAATATCTATAGTTAACGACAACTACGCTCTTAGTCAGTAGCAAAGACCATGTTAAAACCACAAAAAAATGGAGTTTATAGCTCTAATTCTTGTGATGTCTCATATATGTCGGCATGACTTGTAGACCTTTAGAGGTCAAAATTAAAAAACACCTCAATAGACCATCCACTTCTGCCTTTGGTTTTCATATTAAGTTTAATAATCACCAGTTTTCTCCTTCAAAAAACAGCAAAATTTTACATAACATCAACTTAAAGAGTTTAAAACTTAACCCTTTTGAGGATTTAGAAATAAACAGAAATTCTCAGAAGAGCCCTAATGCACTTATTAACACACAGGTTAATTCTTTATGTTAAACCTATTTTTTCAATTTAAAAAAAAACGTCGCGCCGGCACTTCAACTTAATAATTAATATTTTCGGTTCAACGCAACGGTTTAAATTATCTACCTAATAGGCCCATAACCACTATCAAAAAATTACACATTTACTAAAAAATGCAAATAATAAAATAATATTTTTATATTTTCACAGTAATACGTAATTTTGTGAAAGGTTGTATATTAGTCTCCATACGAGTTTTTAAATTTTTTAATTGTTTTTACTTATTATTTTTTATTTTTTAACTTATAGTGTCAGTCCTGATGATGGTCCAGTTTGACGGAAAGCTCTTGACAATTTTTATTTATTATACCCAAAACGACACTTTTTTATTACTTAGTAGAGGTATAGTAGCCTATTTTACTACTAAATAAATTCTGTTAAATTTTACAAATGTAGTTTTTATTGTAAAAATCGGCTTAAATCTTATATATTTAACGAATATTATCAATAAAGATGGGTTAAATGTGACTATTGTAATTATGTCAAAAATGATAAATATCCCTATATTTCTTCTTAATTTGTCGGCCTTTTCCCTGTCCCAATGTTTTCAAAAAACATTAGATGCGATTAAATTCTGATTTCATTTACATTTAGATTTATTTATTATTACTTGAGAATTCTTTACTATCGGGCTGTCACATAAATCCGTACCTTTTAATAAATAATTATAATTAATATTCGTTAAGTTAAAATTAAATACATAATGTGTAATAAAATAAAATCGGTTCAAATATACATCTAAGTTACCTTTTGTAACAAAAAAAAAATTAATTTTAAGATCGGCTGTAATCATAATTTCTTGCATTTCCGTACGTATTTAATGATGGCTGCTTCATTCTAACAAGAGTCGAAATTTTGTTGTAGAAGGTTACACACATACATACAAAAAACAATGAACTATTTTATTTTATATTAAATTTGTTCATCTATGCATGGGCAATCCGATGACCTCATATTATAATGTTATCTTATTTATTCGTTTAGTGCGTCCGCACTCATAATCTATACGTATTATTTTACTGAACACGTTATCGCAGTTTCGGTTTCGGGATTTTGCCGCGTCGAGGTTACGACAGGCAGTGTTAAGTTTGCATAAAAGCGATCCCAATAGTATTTTCAATACTAAAAATCAGGATTTCATGAATATAACTAAAAAGTAAAATTGGCCGCTGTCAAAATCTGACATTATTCGGACACTATTCTAAGACGAATAAGATAGCGTGTACAACATGTCTCCATCGTCTTTTGTTATCCCGCAACCCGCCTCAACTTTCATTCTTCTTATGACCGCCATATTGGATTTTTCGATTTTTGGAAAGAGCGTAAAATTTCCAGTCTAGTGATGTCTCTCATGTGCATGGAGTATCATCGAAATATCACACTTCGCAAAGTTAAGTCTCAATTTTTTCTAAGGAAGCCATGATTTCTTTGTAACAAAAGTCGGCTTTAACTTTGACGTTAAATAATTCAAAGTATGAAAGTTGTGTCCCAGAAAAAACCAAACCAGATGCGAAAACTCCCGTATCGCCTGTGCTGCATGCGACGGCGACTAAGGTAGTGGGGAGCCGAGCGGCAGGCCGCTGTCTGTCTGTGTATTAGTTCGCGACATAGTTTAAATACTATTTACCCGATTGAATCCAAATTTTGACTAAAAATTAAGGGTTATATGAGAATGATCTTGTAATATGTTAAAAAATTGTTAGAGTGGTGTATTATTTGGGATTAAGATATAAAGTACAATAAAGAAAGTCTTTTTTAAATTGTCGATGTTTCCCGACTTTATTGTTGCATCCTCAGAACACATAGATTCTATAACCTGCATGAAACCCACATTATCAGCCTTTACGTACTGGCCTGCAGATATTTCTCAGATATTAAGTGTGTAAATAGTTTTTGTTAACGATCCTCTGGTTGTTATGTTAGAGTGGTGTATTATTTGGGGTCGGGATCCAATAAAAAAACAATAGACTTTTTTAAACTGTCGACGTTTCGCTATTTTATTGTTGCATCCTCAGGACACATAAATTCTATATCCTGCACAAAACCCATATTATCAGTCTTTATCTGCTACGTTGGTCCGTAGTTATTTCCCAAATATTAAGTTTCTAAATGGTTTTCGTTAACGATCCTCTATTGTTATATTGGAGTAGCGTATTATTTGAGGATAGGACGCAGTAAAAAAAGAGTCTTTTTTTCATTATTGAAGTTTCGCAAATTTATTGTTGTATCCTCAGGACACATATAGATTTTATACCCTGCGTGAAACCCATATTATCAGTCTTTACCTACTCCTCTGATTCGCAGATATTTGCCAGATATTAAGTTTTTAACTGGTTTTCGTTAACGGTCTTCTTTTTGTTATGTTAAAGTGGTGTATTATTTGGGGTTAGGAAATATCTGCGGATTAACGGAGTACGGAAAGACGGATAATATGGGTTTCAATTTAAGATGGCGACACGAAATGGCGGCAAAATAATTTTTGTTAACAAATCATTGTAAAAAAATGTATTCAATTGATTAAATTTTGTAGACAAATTAAATGTGCAAATGGGATAAACTGGTACGAATTCAACATGACGTAACAAAATGGCGGTATGTGTCAATGTAAAAACTATTTATTGAATTTATTTTAAATTATGCCCAAAAGTTAAGTGCGACATAGGTAGAAAGAAAATGGTAAAATAATAGTAGAAATCCAATAACATGAAACAAAATGACGCACAATAAAAATGAAAAGTATTTATAAGAGTTATATACTGTGACTACGTACTGAAGTAACAAAATCATACGAGGGAAGTTCCGGGTAAAGAAAATTTACCGATTTTTTTATTTATATAATAAAAATATTGTATTCTTAAATTCCACTAGCAGGCAAGTAACAATTTAATATTAAATTCATTATATTAAAATAACATTTAAAACTGTAATTGTAAAATATTAAACTAGTCCGACGACAAAATTCAACTCAGTAATTTTTGTCTAAAGTCATTATTTATACTTTTGAAAAACCTAGGATCTGAACCACAAGAGATGTGGAAGTATAGTATCAAAACGGGTAAAAAACATTATTTCGGCGAGAAAAAATTCTGTCTATCTGTTAGTTTACGCGATAGATTTTTAAAGAATTGGGCCATCAACTTGAAATTTGGTACACAGAGAGTGGTCGGCTGAGGGGAAGAGGTTGAAACGAGGGGTTAATTGGTCAAAAATAGGGATTTTTTAAAAATAATCGTGTATTATGAACTCATGGTTTTTGGGATTAGACCGTGTCAAATTGGAATTACTATCCGACGTTTCGCCTTCGACTGCACGAGGCATCTTCAGGGATCTTTACTCCACGAGATCTGAACACTCAGTGTTTTCTCTCAATAAAATCATAAATCTCACACACAATATGTCGAGATATGTTGAAAATGGCCGGTATTCCCTATTCAAATGAAGAAAAGTTTGACATGTTAGCGCTGTACTTGCAGTCATACAGAAACGCCGACATTACCTCAGCAAGTTATTTGGAGATGTACCCCGAACGACGGCAGCCTCATAAAACCCAATTCAGAAAAATCATAGGGAAATTCGAACAACCTAGAAGCGGATACAATATTGACGACAAAAACATTTTACAAGCTATTAACGAAAACCCTAGTGCATCGGTAAGAACTGTAGAACAGGAAATTAATGTGTCAGAATCAACATTACAGAACGTGTTAAAAAGAATAAGCACCATCCATACAAACCCATAATAGTTCAAGGACGACTACGCTTCTCTGAGGCACAAGTGACAAGATTCCTCTGCCATGTTGGCTCCCCCATCTTGATTTTTCTATACACGGAAGTGTTATTTTGTATTGTCACGCAAACTGTAAATGCATGCCAAATTTAATTCATTAACTGGTGCTAAGTAGGTGAAAAATCCAGTACAAGATTTGAACCAGTACAACGCCGAGTTGAGGGTCATTTAGTCGCCCCGCAAATCCTAAACTCTTTTCCACTATTGGTTACCTATTGTTATATTATTTGGCCTGTGAAATTCTAGCCTTAAAAATGCCAACGCACAAACACCTGATTATGACTTATAACCAGTCAAGAAATCATCATCTTAAATATCGGGACGACATTTAGAATTACCCTGTATAAGTATGTACAGGGTTTTGACCATAAATATCTCCAGCAGTGATGAGAACATCGAAAAAGATAAATACAACCATGTTATTCTTAAAGCTTGAGCTCGTAATTTAAAACTGTGAAACGCCGAAATATAGTAGACGCTCAGTTTAAAAATATGCCTTTTTATAATCGTTTTTAATTCATAATTTTGTAGGTCATCCTGAATATTTCCTACTATATTCAAATTTTGTTTGGTTTGTTGCATTTTGTACTATAAAAGGAGAAATGGTTCTTGTGTCGTTAACGAACCCACGTATTTCAAGTTTTTTTCAGTTTAAATGATAGCCTCTGGTGTATTGAGTGAAACATTTCTCACTTTTTTTAACCAATAATCAAAAAAATAATTGTTATATTCTCCTTCTTCCGATCCTATTTATTTGAAGTTTTGTAGTGTGTAGTTCGAGGAAGTTTTATGCTTGTGTGCCTTTACATTTGCTAAAAAATAGTTTTCACTAACTTTCATTACCAGTAAAATATAAATAACTTATAATGGTTGTTTTTATATTTCTTAAATGACTTTTAAAAATAACAATTTATTTCACATATAGAAGGGAATTGTCATGTTTTAAATGTAATATATGCACAGTGTTGCCATGTTGTAAATATTCAAACAATGACTTTTTTAACAAACCTATATTATTAGGGGAATCTGTCTCGTTATCGTTAGGTTAGGCCAGATTCGTCAATAAAACCATCATTAAAGCCTGTGATATATTTCCAGCAAATCAGGCTAGTTTACAACACTGCACATAACTTTCTTTCTTGATTTTGTCCAAATCATCTTAATAGAGACTTTTTGCACAGAAAATTAGCGAAATCTGCAATTTTTGAAAAAAAATTCGGGTAAAAAGTGGGAAATGCTACGAGGTTTTACTTTTAATCTGGTCTATACACCATAGGCTGGAGCTGGGCTAAAGGAGCGACAAATTGGTTCGTTAACGACACAAGAACTATTTCCCCTTTCTCCCCACGATCCAGGCGAAATGTCTACGAATATTTTAAACTCTTATATAACTGGAAATCAACACTTGTTGGTTTTGAAGCACTATTAAAATTTACGATTTTCTTAAAGTGACAACATTACAATACGTTTGGGAGCCGGTAGTAAAAAACTTTTTTTTTGTTGAAAATAACCCGTCCACTGACTTGTTAAAACATTTGTGGTCATTTTCCTTTCACCCCGTATATTATAATATTTACATTTGTTTCAGGCATTAGCAGACCAGTGTGCGCTGTATCAGGAGCCAAATTTCTCACGGAAGGCGGTTGGGCTGAATTAAGGAACCCTTTGGACACGGATGTTCCTTTTAAGCTGTTCAGAGATGAAGGCCGTACATTTTTACAGGTTTGCATATATCTACCATCACTTATGCCAGATAAATCAGTAATAACCAGTGTATTTTTTATTTAGTGGGTGGGGGAACCCGATCTGCGTACCAAGATGTCAGGGCGCATGGTTATGGTCCAATTCGTGTGCAGAGAACTAGACGAAGAACCATCGCTAGGACCAACGCGAGAAGTGTTTTCTCCTTGTGTGGCATTTAGAATTGTCGGGACACCTTCCAGGTTACAAGCAAGTAAGTCTTCCATAAATAGACCAGTTGTCAGAGACAAAAATCCACCCAAAATATTACACAGTTAGAAATAATAAGATTTAAGGATTAATGTTTAATAAGGATTTAAAAATGCACGAACTGTTAAATAAGTAAAAAATACGGTATTTCACATGTAGCACCATATCACAAAACTGTGCAAAAATGCGATCAACTATCTACGATTAATAGCATGATGCACACACCAAAATCGTTATTTTCGCGTTCGTCTATACTTTTAGCATGTAAATCGTAGTTTCTTTTTAATGCAACATTTATTTTTCCAATATAAGAGTCAAACTAGTTTCATGTAGTCAATTTTAGCTGTGGAATGTGCCTATTGCTGATAATAATTTCATATAATTCAAAGTAAAAACCTCAACTCTGTTTACCACTATCTCCAGTCCTACAAGCCTCATATTATTTTCTGAACCGAAACCAAGAGCAGGCGTAAAAATGCAATCAGTCACTTTTCCTATCCTGGCTTCTATCATTCCTCCTGAGCGGTATCGCTGCACCTACGCTCGTAGGAAAAAGACTTCATAATCTTGAATAGAATAGATCCTATATCATGTGGCTCAAGCTAGCCCTTAAAACTTCCACTAAATGTATTTATTCTATCTATCGTTCTCCCCCAAACAATTCTTCCAACGGTCTCTCTGACTTTCTTTTTGGTAAATTGGATTTCCTAATCTCTGAATTTTCTTCCTTCGAAATCATTAACCTTGGAGAATTGAACGTTCATAGTAAAGAATGGTTCTTTCGTGCCAGAATGGCAGCTAAGTGTTTTGGTCGGTTGCCAAAATCATTAATCAAAACTTTTACATAAGCTCCATTCCACCCTTAACTTCTGATGATGAAATCGTTTCCACGTTAGATTAGATTCGCCGCAAATTGTACTTTAATTCCTCCTCTTTACTTCTCCATTAGTACCACCTTTGCCATACAATACGCACGAAATTACCTTCAGGGTTAAAAAAGTACGACCTATTCTCAAAACACTTAATACCAAAAAGTCCTGTGGCATTGACAGTATTCCTGCTCTTACCAGGTTATTTCCAGTTTCCTATGACAAACACATTCCCAAAAAGGGATCTAAAACTTTTCCCTCTAACTACAGACCCACATCCCTACTCCCAAATATGAGTAAGGCAATGGAGGAGTATATCAATACAGATTTTTTAAGTTTCCTTGAAAGGTTTAAATTTATTCATGACAAATAATACGGCCTTGGTCACCAAAGGTCCACAGAAGATATTCTTAACTTCGTAACCCACAACTGGAAGCCCAAATTATTGCCCTCGACATATCCAAAGCATTTGATTAAGTCTGTCATGACGGACTTCTGCCTATCGTATCCCTCCAAAACTGTGTACTTGGATTGCCAATTTTCTTTCCAATAGACATATTTCTGTAGTGATTGATGGCCATTTGTCTGACTTTCACAAAAATCAACATACCCCTTAAACTTTGCAAATCAACTCAGCCTTGACTAATGTTCGCGTATAGGTGGGCAGCCTTTCTTTTAATCCTTAATATGCTTGATTTTGTCTAAAGGAGTGCTATTCGCCTGATTGAAGCTTGCACCAATACTTCATCGTCGACTTGTAAGCGATCTAATCCCTGTTTTACAAATACTATCATTGATTTTGTTCTGATGTCTTAGTTATTCCTGAAAGCGAGACACGAGCAATCGATCCACAAGCATCCCTTCATGGAATGTATTATTAGCAAAGGCCTTTCCCTCTCTCCACTTAAAGCAACCACGGTACCTAGTAATTAGGCTTTTGGTCTACGTCTAAAAGAAATTGTTAGTTTTTTTATTCTATATATTATTAAGTTTTTACACTGTACAAAGAAAATTGTCCATTTAGTTCTACAGACAAATCTCCAAACCGTTTTGCCCTGGCGTCATAAACAATTGGTAGATTACTACTTTCAATAATGATTATACATTTTTCTTACCCGAGGAACTGGACACAATTGTATAAGTACCTAATACATAAAAAATGATAATTTTCCATAGTTTTAATCCAGTCTGAACCGCCATATCATCGAAACTGTTTACTGTATCGATTTTTCTAACTAGTCATTTCCTTGTTTAGTTTTTGCATCGCTTTGGAGATATACTGCAAAATCTAAATAAACCATTAATTAATAAACATATTCATTTCTAATTGTGTAATCTTTCATGTCTCCGAGAAGTAGACTAAAATCCTTTCATGAATAGAATAAAGTACTTCTTGTATACAAAGTTCATCGTGCTGTTAATTTTATACACTTTATTTGTTCTTTGTAAAAATTGTATGCTACTTGCTTTTCAGATGTGACTGAGGTCGCCTTTTCTTTGGAAGTGAATACAAGCTCGGAAAACTCGGAAGGAGATAGCCTAAGCGTTTCAGAATATGTTGCTATTGGTATATGTTCTGTTCTTCTTGGTTTGATCTACGTAGCTTCCATATTCCTTTATCTACACCTGAAAAAGCGCAACTCATCCAAGAATTCTAACGAAGGTACAGTATAGAATATAGGCACATTTCATCATCATTCCTGTAGAAATTTTGTGCTACTTCTTCCATTTTAACATATTTCTCTGTTTATAGGTAGAGACAGCGATAGCATTGCTTCTGTTGAGGAAGGTATAGTGAAAAATAACCCACTATTATCTCTCACGCATCATTTTGGTGCTCCAGAAAGTGCCTACAGCGACACCAACAGCTCTGACAATGAGATCACTCCCGATCTAATCCAGAACCATGATGTAAGTTGATTACCTTTGATTGGGTGCCATACTTTAAACGTTATATTTTGTGATCGAATTTAGAAAGATTGTATTACAATTACTATATTCAACTTCCTCTGAAAAGATTATATACAAAAAAAATGAAATGAAAATAAATCGTGGGCATGCTGCAAAAGAAAAGAAGCATGATAATCACTAGACTCGTAATTCTGCCTCACGGGGCTTCTTTAGCATAGAGGTATAACCTCCGATATAACCAAGCTGAATGATGAAACTTGGATAAAACCTTTGTAAATTCAGCCAGAAAAGCCTAAATATCAAGGGTGAAACTTGACATCTCTACGGAGGTAACTTTAATGACCTGCCATTACATCCAAACCTAAGATTTAACAAAAAAAAAGAGAGGGGATTGTGTGGATAAATTTTTAAATTGGGCAAGTCCGTAAAAAAGGATGAAGTATGTTATCCCCAAGACTCGAGTTTTTCCCTTGTTAGGTTTCTTCTCCAAGTTTGTTACAACATTCAACTTGCATATAATGGAAAATTGGAATTACTCTGCGGTGTTTCGCCTTGGATTGCAAAAGGCATCTTCAAGGATCTCAACTCCACGAGATCTGAACAATGAATGAGCTCGAAGAGATTCAGGCGGGCTTTTATGTATGTTAAGATTAGTTTTCACGTCTAATAACCCGTATCTTTATTGAAGTTTTTTGTATTTTTCAAAGTTTCAATATATTCTCTAATTTTACCTTTACACTGCTATGCAGCTATGGGATAGCACCTCTCACCTGTGTTAGCAATTATCTTTCTGGAGGCCTTTAAGTATATCGCTTTAACATCCGCTCCACTAAAATAAAAAAAATTGTTTAGTTTTTATTAACAACGCGTAATTTGTAGAAAAACTAAAATCAATCCAATTGGATCCCAAAGATATCTTAGTCAATTTCGATGTAGAATCGCTATATACGAATGTGCCTATAAATGATTCAATTTCCATAATATCAGACTTATTTCACCATAATAATATTGACAACAACAGGCTTTAGAGTCGTCTCCATTAAAGCCAAAATCATGGTTCAGATATGTAGACACTTTTATAATATGGTCGCATGGTCCAGAAAACCTCCCTGGGTTTCAGATATCATGTAAATCAACAACATGCTAATATAAAATTTATAAATGGAAATTGAATCAGAAGGCACGATTCCCTTTCTAGATGTTCTTGTACAAAGGAAAGGGGATGGTTCCTTAGGAAACCAACGCATACGAAAAGGTACCTAAATGCAAATTCCCATCATCATCCAACAAAAAAACAATCAGTTGCTAATTCATTGGTTTACAGAACCCTTTCGATTTGTCACCAAAATTCTTTACAATTGGAAACAGAGAAACTGACTCAAGCTTTAAGCGGGAATGGAGATTAGACAATATAATAATCCTAAACCACGGAACCACAGACAAGATTGCAAGGTTACTTCGCCGGTCCAACATACGTTCAATCTTCAACACACACACAAAAATTGGATAATATTTGCGATCACCAAAGGACATTATCTCCTTCCAAACGGGAGGAGTATATGCAATTCCTTGTTCCTGTGGTGATGTCTATATTAGAAAAACTGGACGATCCATATCGATTAGGTATAATCTGCTGTATCTGAACACGAACATTCCACGGGACATAACATAAATGTAAAAGAAACCACATTTCTATACATTTCAGATACGGGCTTCAGTCTACATCATACGTGGAAACCGATCATTACACCGAGTCACGGTTCGGTAGACACACGTCGACTATAAATAGCCGGTCTGGGTTTTTCCGAGCTCATTTAGTGCTCCGATCTCGTGAAGTAAAGAGCCCTAAAAATACCTCGTGCAATTAAGAGCGAAACGTCGGGAACTGATTCCATTTTAATAAGTTTATTAACAATCAAATAGAATGATTCCCTTTCTAGATGTGTTTGTTTAAAGGAAAGACAATTGTACATTAAGACATTATGTGTATGAAAAACTAATGTTTATAAATAGATACTTAAATGCAAATTGCCCCTAGCAGCCAACACAAAAGCAATCGATTACTAACTCACTAGTATCTAGGGCTCTTTCCATCTCTAATTAAGATTTTCTAACATCCGAAACAAAGAAACTGACCGAAGCTCTGAGAGGGAATGCCTATCGCAGATATTGAAGATATTATATGTTCATTTACAAGATATAATAATGCAACTCCACGAAAGGGGAATGCCAAGAAACCAGCGTTAGGTATTGCCGTTCTTTCCTACATACATGGCCCTATAGACAAAGTACAATCTTCAATATACATAAGAAGACTGGACAATGCTTGGATCCCCGCCTGAATCTCTGAATGTGAGATTATAAGCTGTATCTTTTTTTATTTCAGAGTTAAAATTATAAATAATATTTTTTAATTAAGATTACATGATGTTACTTTTGTAATAAAATATTGCATTTTTTATTATTAACAACGAAATTCGATGCCAACGATGAATTAAAATACTTGCCTATTTGAATTACCATTTTGACAATTATTCATGGCTAATGTTATAAGGCACTAAACGATTGGTTGAAATGTTTGAGGAGTTAACGTTTAGTACTTTTAAATAAATAAATAATCGTCTTTATATTACAGAAATGCATATTTACATAGACAGTGTAATAATATTCAAAAAAAAAGTGGCATCACAATAAGGCGAAGTCTAGCACAAGTCGGCTACTCTACTTAACCTCAAAAGTAATGCAGAAAAAGTATAAGTATATAAGTAAAAGAAAATCTAATATATAACAAATATAGAAGTAATTGCATAGTTATAATTTAAAATATAAGAAAATTATGGAGAAATTTGAACTGAGTTACATTAAGTGAGATAAGGTTATGTTGCAATTAGTTGTATGTTTTAACGGCATTATACGTAAATGACCTCTGAAACATGGCTGAACGATGGTGAGGCATAGTTAAATGATTGGTAAAACGAGTCCTGTCATGCATATTATTACGAGGTACCAATTTATTTTTTAATTGAATAGATGCATCAGGGTTATTTAAAATATCTAATACAAAAAGTAGCCATATGATGAAGTCTGCGATTGTCCATTTTTAACCATTTAAGTTGTTCAAATGTTTGTGATATATGGTCAAAGTTTCTGAGCCCAAAAATGAACCTGCAACAGGAATTTTGAACTTTCTGGATCCTATTTTTATCCAAAATATCAATACAGTTACCATAAATAATATCACAGTAATTAAAGTTGGATAAAACTAAGGATTCGCACAGATTTTTGCGTAAGCGTTAATTTTTTTTGTTACTGTACAAAAGTTTTAAAGCTAAAAATGATTTTTGCATGAGTTTTTAAACATGTTCTTTAAATCTTAAATTTGAGTCTATGATAATTCCAAGATTCTTTGCTGATTCAACTATAAGTAGTGTCGTACCATCCAGAGCAATATTAAACCCTTCTTTTAAGGTATTTACCTGATTTTTATTTCCGAAAAACATGTGTTTGTCGGATTTAATTGTAAGCTTTTCTCGGACGACATTATTTTTAAATTGTTTAAATCATAATTAATTAAATCTGATGCTTGTAGGGAATCCTGGATATTAAAAGAATAGTAAAGCATCAGCATACGCTTGTGTTTGGCTATATTTTGTAGATTTCAGAATGTCAGCTGTATAAATAACAAGTAATAAAGGGCCCAATATTGATCCTTGAGGCACTCCGAGAAGAAATTTGTTTTGAGAATTTATTTGCACAATATATCTTTTGTAACCTGTTTTCAAAATAAGAATTAATAAGATTAAGGTATGCCTCATCAAAGCCATAATATTTGAATTTGGAACAAAGAAGTTTTTGGTTGATGGTACCAAAAGCTTTAGAAAAATCGAGAAGTTCTAGCACGGTATATTTCTGCTGATCCCAAGCTCTTAAAACGTCATCTATTACCATAGATAAAGCCACCGAAGTATTAAATTTTTTTCTAAAACCACCTTGAAAATCTGGTAAAATTTAATTAAATAAGACAAAAGTATACAGTTGGTTGTATAAATTTTTTTCAAAAATTTTAGAGAGGGTAGGTAAAATACTAATAATCCTTAAATTACTGACTTAGGATGGATATGATGTTTTCGGTATTGGTTTACCAATTGCAACCTTCCATTGGTCAGGAAAGTAGCCATTTTCTATGCAGAGATTAATAATATGAACATATATATCAATAAAAGGGCTGCAATATTGCAGCATAGATGCCTTAATGCCATCTGCACCCGCAGCATCATTTTAAATATTTTTTAACACTAAATGTACCTCTCCAATTGTTGTCAACTTAAAAGAAAAACTAATATTATTTTTAAAAAGATTATTACTATAGAACTCACGATTTAATACATTCTGTAAAAATGGTCTAAAATTTGATTTGCATTCATTTCTATCCCCTAAGAATCTTTAAAGAACTAATAATTTATTTAGACCTCGTTTAACATTTTCAGACGCAAGTTACATCCGCCATAATTCACTCATACCAAAGAAAATACAGATCTTCATCGCCTCACAGCTACTCGTCATCCGATTCATACCAAGAAAATTCGAGCTTCGAGAGGCTTCCCGAAGAAAATGTATCGATTGTCGAAACGTTAGACGATCGCCCCGATAGCCTGAGAGCATTGACAGGCACCGTAAGGAAGAAGTTATACTTTAATCCAGCGTATTTTGAGCACCATATGCTCGTGGTAAGAATACATTTCGAATATAAAGAAAGCTTGTGGTCAATTAAGAAATCATAGTTCTTGGAATTAGACCGTCTCAAAATGGAATCACTTAATGCCTTCGGTTGCACGAGGCACCTTCAGCGATCTTTACTTGACAAGATTCACGGTTCCGATCTCGTGAAGTAAAGCTCTCTGAAGAATCGAAGGCAAAACGTCGGAAAGTAATTCCATTTTTATACGGTCTAAACCCAATAACCACGATTTCTTAATATATTTTACCCCCTAATTTGTCTGTATTTGATGTTTATTTTTTTTTTTTTAGTTTATATTTGTTTGCTTAATAAATCCACATTTACTTTTGCTGCTGTCACTGTGTTTTGCTCTAATTTAAAATAATAGTGATTCCATGTATACAGAGTGTTATTTTAAATAGAACACCCTGTGCATTCATAGTAACATTTTTGATATATTGTCATTTATCTTTAGGATTTCATCCATATTTAAAACAATGTAGCTTAAAACAATTTTAAAAACTTAACTACTTAACCTTAAAAATATTTGAATCTATGTATTATATACCTTTAGGATTAATTATAAATATTTATATATACGTATGCCCAAAAGCGCATACATTTCAATATACTGAGTGGAGATGTTGCTAAAAGAGCAGATTATATACGCCACTCGGTTGGCTATGCTCCACAACCCTTCAGCCAGGTCTTCGATTTACCTTAGGATGCCTCAAACACCTACCCAAAAATGTTTAACACCTCTTAAGAGTAAGAGGTATACCAGAGCAGAAGACGTAATCCTACTAGATGGACTGACAATATTAAATGCCTAAAAACGCAGTGCTGAGGCTGATTGTAGATGATGATGAGGAAAGCAAAGTTTTATTTTTTATTTTCCGACGAAGAAAAAAAATCCTAGGGACAGGCTTTTGTATTAATTAACGGTGTTTCTAGGTATTTTTTAACTTTAACATCTACATCATTGATAGTTCCAGTCTCTTCTGAAGAATAAAAAGTAAAAGCCACTCTTGCTACTATATCCCAGACCGACATTGAAGTTTTTTTTCCTTAAGGGGACTAAGTAGTTCATCATCGGAATCCGAGCTTACAGTAGACTCAGTGGAAATAGTGGACGCTGCTGCAATGTATATCCGCGTTTTTTATTTTATTATTCTGATAAATTTAGATTGTATGTGATCTTTGTTGTTAAAGAAAGTGCACTTGTATCTTGGATTTAAAATGACGGCAAAAGTAAAATTATCATTTAGTTCCATAACTGAAAACCTGTTCTTTAAATTATCTTTTAATGTTTCACGCATTATATACATAGCTTGATTCCTTTATTTCTAAAAGTGGAGTATTCAATGAAAATACTGGAATAATTATTTTTGGTATTTGGTCTGGAGATATTCTAAATTTAAATCTGATATTTATGAATATTATGGAAGAAAGAAGAAGAAATGTACTGATAAAGTTACTGAATGTACGATGGTTTCCTTAAGACAAAAATTAACACCCTGGTTTAATAAAACGATTTTAGAAGCCCAGCGATCAAGAGATTTATATTACAAAAACTTTGTTTCTACTAAAAACATAGAAGATTGGGAGAGATACAAAGCATCTAGAAATCAATATGTCTATATTCTCAGAGCTGAAAAAAGGTCATATTATCAGAAACAAATTGAAGAAAATAAAAATAACAGTAAAAAAATGTGGAAAACATTAAAAAATTTAGTTAAACCAAAACAGAAATATTATCAGAAACAAATTGAAGAAAATAAAAATAATAGTAAAAAAATGTGGAAAACATTAAAAAATTTAGTTAAACCAAAACAGAAATCGAAAATAAACGAAATTATTTTCTAAAATGATATCAGAGAAACGGATTCACTAGTTATAGCTGAAAAATTGAATAAATATGTTGTCAAAAGTATTGAAGATATTGTATACACAATAGATTCTGGAAATGAAGAAATATGTCCAAAATTACCAGAACCTAAACATATTTTGCAAACTTTTCGTTACGTTTCTTTAAGTAAATTGAAAAAACTCGTTTGTAAATTAAAATCTAATAATAATCATTCGGAAATTCTTTCAAAAATTGTCATGAATGAGACATTTGAAGTACTTGGAAGCAGAATAGTAAATTTTATAAACTTGTGTTTAAAAAATGGGGAAATACCAGATGAACTGAAATGTTCGGATATGACTCCAGTTCCAAAAATTAAAAATTCTAAGAAATGGAATAAATTAAGACCTATAAATGTGTTATTGGATATTGAAAAACTTTTAAAACGGATAGTTTTGGACTAAATTTTACGTTTTATACACCTTCAAGCTAGTTTCCGAAAAGGAGATTCAACTGAAACTGCAATACAGTACGTAATTGAGAGCTAGAAAAGGAGTTTAGATAAAAATGAAACTTTTGCAGCAGTGTTCTTGGATTTCAAACGAGCATTTGAAACAATTGACAGAAAAAGATTATTATGTAAACTATATCAATATGGTTTTAGGGGTTCGGTTTTTAAATGGCTAAAAAATTATTTGGAAAGTAGAACACAAAAAACTAAAATTAATAACAAATGTTCTCAAAAAATTTCAAACAACATTGGTGATCCACAAGGAAGTATTTTGAGTCTTAAATTCTTAATATATTTAAACGGAATGGATATTAATAACATTGCAAATAAGTTAAATTTTGAATTGAAACTTTTATATAATTGGCTTAAAGTAAATAAATTAAAATTAAATGTATCAAAAACCAAGTGTATGATACTTGGAAATAATTTTAATATTAATAAAAATATTATAATTGATAATGAAAATTTAGAAATGGTTACTTCTTTTAAATACTTAGGAATTTTAACTGATTCAAATTAAAATTTGACATTATTATTAATTAATTATTTTGAAAAAGTAATTTCTAAAATTTCGCACTATTTAAAAAGAACTAGTAAAGATTTGAACTATTTTTCCAAAAAGATGATATATAATACAATAATTTTATCTCATTACTTGTACTGTTCAACAATTTTATATAATGCCACTGAAGATATAAAAAACAGATTACAAATATTACAAAACAAAGCAATGCGTATAATTTTAGGCACGAATAAACATACAAAGATATTAATTATGTTAAAAAAATTACAATAGTTAAATGTCAAAAATTTAATATTTATTCTTGTTTGCATATTTATATATAAAATTCAAAATAACTTGCTTCAGGAACATTTATGTAATTTTGTTATACTAAATTGTCAAAATCACACATATGACATCAGAACTTGTCAAGGTTTTTACCTAAATAGAATTTCAAATTCGTTAAGCTATAAGTCGGTGTTTTATAATGGTCTAATAAATTAAAACCATCTATTAGGTCACAAAGGTCTTTAAATAAATTTAAAAGTGTTAAAAGAATATTTTTTAAATAACCAAGATCGATAGATTTATAAAATAATCTTATTCTACTATTAATAAAATTATAAGTTCTGTATTTAAATAGAATGCAAGAAAAGAAATACTACTATCTCTGAAATACCTGCACAATTTTCTTAAGAGGCATATTAAGCTCTTTTTGTTGCTTTTCTAGTTTTTCTCTCGAAGGTAATGAATGATGTAAATGTGTGAGTCTTCACAGAGATTCTATAGAATAAATCAGGTTCGTAATTCGCACACCTTTTTTAACGTTAGCTCCCGAAGCTCGAAGCAACAAGTGTATATTACTAAGAGGTATTTCAGTTTCTTGAAGTAACGGAATTAACATACAGCTGAATGCTTCTTCGCAAAATCTTTATTAAGCCAGTTACTAGTTAAATTAATATAACATTAGATGTCCATAGGTGTGTCGTAAGTGATACCCATTTGGCATCTGATAGAAATCCCTTTATTGCCAGCTTACATTTTGCCAAAAGCTGTGGGATCACTGCTTCAGTAAAATATGTACGTCCTGGCATTCCATAGAGAGGTTGTACTTTGTTTATAAGAAGTCTAAAGCCTAAAAATAACACAGTGGTTATAGCAAATTAAACTACCTATAATAATAATATGTAATGCATTCTACCTTTATCTTCAACCACGGTATAAGGCAATTATTTCTCCTATTGCCCTATGAATTTCTAAGGATTTTCGATTATTCATATCCCACTTTTTGGCAAATTGGCTTGATATGGAAACCTGCTTTAATATTTTATATCCATTTCTGTTTGCATTAGATATGAATGTTTATACTTAATATGATTCCATAAACTTATAGTACTTGTCTTTTTATTACAGTGTTTGCATATTGCTTTGCTTTTATGGTTTGATAACAAAATATTTTAGATTTTTCTCGACATTCTCGCAGCCCATATCTCTTAGTACTAAAATTAAAAAAGCACATCTGCTTTCATCCGTACTTCCCCGACGTACAGCGTGATGCCAACAAAAATTGATAATCTTTTAACTTCGAAATGCGTAATTTATAAACAATTGTACCGGATAGTAGCGCCGGCTAAGATCAGGATGGTTTTCCGGTTTAAATCATAGTTTTGTTGTTTTTGTTTTTTTTAATAGTCACCCGGCCGGATATTACTTTGCCGAATATTCGGTTCTGGCCGGATAGTGAGAAGTACTATTAGCGGCATCACTAGTAATAACACCCTTTTTCTTCTGTTTACTGACTAATAACTTTCATTTATTAATCTACAATGTAGCAGGTAACAAAATAGATCAATTATAGAAACTCGTTACATCATACGGATAAAATAAAACATTTATTTTTATTATCGAATCATTAACTTTTTTAAATATTTTTTTACTATTTGAGTGAGTTATCTATGTCTTTGTTGTTTCGTAAATCAAATGTTTCAAATTTATTTGGCAAATTTCTTGGGTTTGTAAGTATTTAATAAAAACATTTAAAAAGAGAAAAATCGTATACATACTTGCGCCTGCGGAATAAAGCGAAATTTCCGGGCATTTGAACTTGGGGGTTTTAGTTTTTAAAGTTATAAATATATGATTAAATATATCAGATGAAAGAAAGTATAAGTTTATTTACACTGGCAAATATATTTTTTTCTGTACCCTTGTCAGGCTCCACCTCCAGCAGCTTTGGAATTCCTAGCAAAGATCCGAGAGGTGATCGCCATAGCCAAGCAAAAAATGGCGAGTAAACGATTTAGCCCTACGCTTTTAAATATACCAGAAGAAGACAATTACCACTCGGTAGAACCTAGTTACGATTTTTCTCGGCCTTCCAGTAGAAGAGGCAGCGTAATCAGTCTCAAGCGGGAAAACAGCAGAAGAAAATCGTGTACCGGCTGTCCCGGGTGCGAACCGCAGGACTTCAAAACGATGTGTGGCAAATTGCCGGACTTTCCTGTACTAGCTGCATGTCAGAATTGTACGTATGACCCTTTCAATAAATAGACAATTATTTAATATTTATTCAAAGGTATGACCTCACTAAGTACTAGGGATGGCAATGATATTTGGTTGGTTAACTGAACAGTTGGTTGGGCTTTAAGCCCTACCAAACTGAAACTCGCCATTTTGTACATTCAATTTTGTTTTATTGTTTCTTATATTAAGCCTTTCTTACTTGTAATGTACAAATAAAGACCTTTATTATTATTATTATTTATATTATTATTATTTATATTATTATTATATATCGCTACGTTTATTAATGTATATCGGCATTTTGTTGCAATATATCGATATATTAAGAAATATATCGCAACGAAAACAAATGGAATAAATGACGTAAATGTAAAAGTAAATCAGGGAAAATATTCAGTAAAATGTCTAAGAAAATTCTTGAAACTTCCAGAAAAATATAATAAGTTATTGGAAATATAATTTTGATCTTTAAAGCCGACTTTTCCAAAAACTTTACTTATGTTTATTTGTTAAAAAAAACATCGGAAGGCTGTCAAAAAATACCAACTATTGTTTTTCTAAATGAGACACCCTCTTTATTATATATCCATTACATGGGTCTCTTATTAATTCTAACTAAACTAGGTTTGACACCTTTATCTTCAAAAACACCCAAGAAATTTAAGAAAAACCAGACAGGAAAGCTCTTACTGATGATATTACGCGTTCAATTAAAATATATAGTAATTGAACTCCGCCAAAGGAGAATGATAAAGAGCCACCGTTAAGTAGTGTTGTTCTTCCCTACACACATGGCACTACAGACAAAATAGGACGAATACTCCGCCGATCCAACATACGTACAATCTTCAATGTACATAAGAAGATTAGACAGTGCTTGCGATCCCCGAAAGATATTGTACCTTTCCAAACAGAAGCAGTATATAGAATTTTTTGCTCCCGTAGAGAAGTGTATGTGGGAGAAACGTCGGGTATAAAAGCCCACCTGAATCTCTTCGAGATCATTCAGTATTCAGATCTCGTGGAGCAAAGATCCCTGAAGATGCCTCGTGCAATTGAAGGCGAAACATCGGCTAGTAATTCCAATTTGACACGGTCTAATCCCAACAAACATGTTTTCAGATATCTTTAGAGATAGTGGTATCAAACCTGATATATTTATAATCAGCAAGAAGGGTCCCATTTGATGGGCATATGGCCTCCATTTTAACGACACACAAGTGGGTGTTTGCTGATGCTTATGTGTTTCATATCATGACAGAACTTTGACCATAACTTAAAGATATTTCTAGCTCTTGAAATAAAGGTTCCACTGATACTTTAAAATATGCGGAAAAATTATGTAACATTGCTGTCACTGGAAAGAGGTTAGGGGGACTAAGTCCAATAAAACTACTTAAGCATAATTTTTGTTATTTGTGTAATTTTACAGGTACCACAACGAACGAGAGCAAGCAGCGCAGCATTCGGAAATGGCTAGAAGACATTCCGGTTCTTCGTGTGGACGAACATTGTGGACCTGTGTCTTCGAACTCCGTGAAAAATCCCAAAAGAATTAGATCTCCCACTAGATCTCTTCCAGCGGAAAGCGTTTCGTCGGATCGTGCCCTGTCACCTAGACCTGCTTCCGAAAAGGCTGTATTGAGTCCAAAAAGACCGAATCAGATTCGTAAACATGTCAAAGAAAAGAGGCTTCCGAAACCAAAAATGGCCCCGCCACCTGTCCCACCTCCGACCAACAACAAGCAAAATAGTTACTACGATACAGTACCAGAAGGAAGGGTGGGTTTACCTCCACCAGATATGATACAAGAGGTAAATTAGCTATAGCACTAGTAATAGTACATATAAAGTGTCGTACAACTGCTGAATAGTCTTGGTAGTTGAGGTCGATAATCTTAAACCACAATTTCCTTATCCTGGAAAATGTTAAATCATTACAGCAATGTGATAAGAGCAAAAAATTAGACTTATTTGAAAAATCGGGGATAACCAAAGCCAAGATAAGTTGTGTTAACGATGTTTTTAACTTTGAACCACATTTGGTTTTCAACAACATCGATTAAGCTGTTAGATTGTCAACTTGTCATGTCATAATTTTATGATTATCGACCTCAACTATTAAGTCTATTCAGCCGTTGTTTCTTTTCATATCTGGACAAACTGCTAGCTCATCTTTCCTTAGCCAATTTCTGCTCTTCTGATATGCCAGTCAACGTCCTCTATAGTATTTTTAGGAACTGTTCTACTCTTCGTTCTTGACCCTGTTGTCAGTGTTGTCTACTTAACGCCTATTATGTTTTTAAGTCTGTAATGTTTTTTTTATATGCATTATTTTTATTTGGTGTTTGTAGGTAAAAATGTTTGTATGCTTTTATTAATTTCTTGTTTAAAATTAGTTCTTTTTAGGTCTGATGATGCCCGTTGGGTGAAACATGTCACCTTGGACATATTAGACTTAGTCTATTCAAATATATTTGAGACCTTTGACTTTGATTTTAATTTTTTGTTGATAACATTCTTAACTTTAATCTGGTCTCTTCTTCGGTATGGACACTTTATTCGATTTATTAAAAATAGGTTTTTTTCGAGTATTTCCCTTTTGCATTTTACAATGGAAAATTTCCATGGTTGCCGTTCATTTTAAGTCCTAACACTGGAACGTGTGGTGGAAGATAGATCAAAATACAAGAGTTCTAACCACACTATACAACAACTTGTTACGTTTTGGATGCGCGTTTCGCTAACCAAGTTAGCATCATCATCAGATGATATAAACTAAAGTAACTTATCCGAACCGAGACTATTTATAGGTAAATGTGGTTACACTTGGTTGTCAAGTAAGCAATAGAGGGGACTATAGGGAATAGGCCTTCTGTCTTTATTTAGTGCTTTCTTACCACATTTAACTATTTCTACACTCTCAAATGCATCCAATAATCTATTATTAGATACATTAATTAACTTAAGATTATTTGTTCCTATTTGGTGATTGTTATCCAAAGCACGTTGGGCAACGCTTGACTTTTCTGTTCTTCCGTATCTTAAATGTGCCATGTGTTCTTTAAAACGAATGTTTATGGAGCGTTTAGTTGGCCCAACATAGATGCCACTCCTCTCCTTCAAGTCGACTTTGTCTTCAGGGTTTTCAAGGAGATTTTTCAAACTGTTCTCCGTTTTGTAGGCTACTCTAAAACCTACGTTTTTAAATAGTTTTTCTAGACCTCTCGTACATCTGGGATCATATGGGATTACTATGAACTTATTGGGAGCCTCAGGTGCTTGAAGAATAGTGGCATCTTTCAAAATAGGGAATTGTCCACACAGTCCCCTCGGCGCAGTCGGGTGCAACCAAGTGTGACCACATTTACCTATAAATAGTCTCGGTTAGGATAAGTTACCTTAGTTTATATCATCTGCTGATGATGCTAACTTGGCTAGCGAAACGCGGGTTCAGAACATAACAAGTTGTGGTGTAGTGTGTTAGAACTCTGTATTTTGATCCATTTTTTAAGTGTCAAAAAAAAGTATTATGTCGCATAAAGTGCATTTGTAAACTTTTCATTTTTGTCAAAGTCATCCAAAGCGATAAAGCTGTAGTCACATTCCCATACAGTCATTTTAACTTTGAATTTGTTACGCATGACACATATAATTTCTCATTTATAGTTGGATTCATAAATACTATTAATTGGGAGTATTAAAAATAGCAAACTAAAATCCCTAATATATAAATCTATATAATATAAATGTAGCTTTGCGCTGATTATTTTGAACGATGAATGTCACTCCAAGCGTTACCACGACAACACCCACGGAAGTTAATTAATTTTATTAATTGTACTGTGAATACATTAGTTAAAATAAAATTCAGTTTCCACTTATATTTACAATCTTTACTCGGGAAATACTCTAACAGTGTATTCTAGCTTTCATTAAGAAAACGAAGTGCTCAACAGTTTTTCGATCTTTTTTGTTTACACTTAATAAATTATAAATTTTTTATACTACAACCCTTAACGCACTTTGTCCATAACATGCTTCAAAATCGCTGCTGCTGACTGCTCTCATATTTCAATTTCAGCAAAATATCTTTATCATTCGTTGTTTGGATTTGATGTCTATCATTTTTATTAATTTCGCTTTTATGGTCCCAGAGGAAAATATTGACGCGGCGTAAGATATGCCTACTTGAAGAAGATTTTTAGGAGATTATTTTATTAAATGTTTTGACTTTTAGTTTTATTGTGATGGGTTAAACATTATATGATTATTATTAGCCCACAGCGTCAAATGGGGTCTGACTCATTTATATTCTATTCTTGCAGGCAATCGAGATGGAAAATCAAGCAGAAGAAACAAGAATACCGACGCTCACCAAGAAACAAATGAATGCTGTGATAAACGAACTGACAGTCCACAAAAATATGCTAGAAGCAGCTAACAGAGAATTAGCTAGGCGAGCCAGTGCCGGTTACGAAACGGACAGTTTAGAGAGAAATAACAAAAATAAAGGTAATTAATTCAAAATAATATATTTAATTTATATTATACAGGGTGTTCACGAACAACCCCTACAAAATGAGAGGGGTAAATTTACATAAAAAAACATGAAACAGTTTTCAATTAACCTAGATCCGGAAATGCAGAGTGTTGAAATATAAATTTTATTCGGGGTATTTTTTGGGTGACGAATCATAATTTGGTATTAGATTTCATGTGACACTTAGAGGGCACTGCGTACGTTACTATTATTTATGTAAATTTGCTCTAACTTATTTGGAGATGCACATCTGGGTTTTTTTACGAATAAATATTATTCCTGTACCTTTTCTAAGCAAAAAAGCTAAACTTACTCAACAACGCTAGAGCAATTTGCAAGTTTATGCGTCGATGCAAGGAAAACAAACCTTTTAATAATAATAAACTAAGGTGTATTTATTTCAAGTCAATACAAAATTAAAGGTAAGTATGAATTAATCTAAACTATAATAAATGCTCCACGTGATGACCGTTAGTTTGAAGACATAATGTAATTCTTTTTTTAAAGAACGTCGGATACGTCTATAAATATTCTGCATTTGTCTGAACTCATTGCAGGCATTGTGAATTCGCAACCAGAGCTGCTCACGCGTTTGTATTGGAACGGAGTACACATGGCATTTGAGTAAACCCCATATACAAAAATCACAAGGATTTAAGTCTGGAGACCTAGCTGGTCATTGAACTGGTCCGCCTCTACCAATCCATTGATTTTCGTATGTCTGATCCAGATATTGACCCACATTTCGACTAAAATGAGTCGGACACCCATCGTGCATAAACCACATGGCTTGCTGAATATATAAAGGAACTTCCTCTAGTAATGTGGGTAAAATATTCTGAAGAAAATTTAAATACTCCTCTCCTGTTAATCGACTTGGCAACAGATCCAATTAGGTTGTTGTTTACAATACCAATCCACACTTTAATACTAAACCTATGTTGATGTTTGGTTTCTTTCACAACATAGGGATTATTCCTGAGATATGCATAATGATGTGAATTGTGTAAATTATTAATTCCGTCTCTCGTAAAATTAGATTCATCGGAGAATAAAATACGGGAATGAAAAGTTGGATCTTCAATGTTCTTATTTCTCATCCAATTGGAAAATACTATATGCGCAGGGAAATCACCCTCCACCATAGCATGCACCTTTCTAAAATGAAACGGGTATAAGTTCTCTTTGTGTATAATATTACTTACATATGATTTGCAAATTCGGGGATTTATCACTAACAATCTTCGACAATTTAATTTTGGGTTATCTTCTACATCCATCACAATAGCTTCTTCGAATTCCTCAACTAAAACGGGATGCCTACCCGTTTCATTTTTTTTTTTGGAGACCCCGATCCAGTTTCCTTCAACCTCTGGTGAAGTGCCGTAAAGGTTGTATGAGTGAAATGGATTCTATTCGGAAACTTTTCAACATATCTACGTTGTGCCGCTCGAGCGTTACACTGACCTTCCCCGTAGATTAAATGCATATCTGCATATTCTTCATTACTAGACGAAACCATTTAAAAAAAAATGTAAATTAAAATCTTGCTTTCAATTAAATCAAATTATTAATATGATAATAATAATTTTGTCAAAAATTACACTTGCGTTTATTATTGTTGAGAACGGTTACCTAGCATTGTTGATTAAGTATACTTTTTTTATGAATAAATACTTACACTTTCCTAAGCAAAAAAAGTATAAAGTGCGGGACATGAAAGAAAACCGGGCGGAGTCAATCGGTTTAGGAAGGTCGGCCAAGAAATCTCTTTAAACCAGTGGTCTCCCGTCGTTCTTTAAATAATATGGCACTCCTTTTTGACCATACGCACTTCAGATAATTAAAAAATGTAACTATGCTTAATGAACCTCTATCTGTATTTGTCTGTTTTCTTTCATGTACCGCACTTCTATATCTCTTTTGTGTTGCAAAAAGGGCGAACTTTCGAATTTTAAAATGATTTAGTTTTGATTTTTCTTGATCGATTTACCTATAAATATATTTTTTCTTGAGTTCTGTCATTAACGGTTCCCGGGCTACTGCCTATGTCCACTATTATTGGACCACCCAGTATAGTGATACACGATTTACAAGTCTAGATTTTACAAGGGCAGCCATCATCAGATCCAGTGAACGAGATTTATCAAAATTTCAATTTATGCAGTTCGACTTTGGGCTACTCGTGTACAACAAAAGTGGCCGTCTGTCTCCGTTTGTCATATTATTTTATACAGAGGCCGTCATTGTGAGGTACTATACAAGGCGTTTCCTAATTGCATGCTGATGTTAAAGGGGGTGTTTTTATGCCCTAAAGGTCTTAACTTTTGAGATACAGGATGGTAAAGTTTAAAAAGAAAACATTTTTTTTCATCCCAATTCTGATGCTATTGTATGCATGAAATTTCTATGCATTAAGGAGCATACGGATTTATCCAGGTTAATTACATATGCAGGCCTATAATAGCATCAGAATAAGGATTAAAAAAAAATGTTTTTTTAAAACCCTGTATCTCCAAAATTAAGACTTTTAGGTTCATATTAAACTTTTCTCTTAAAAAAGTCCAAGAATCACCCCCCCCCCCTTTTAACATTAGCACGCAATTAGGAAACGCCCTGTATAGTACTTCACAATGACGCCCCCTGTACAAAGTCATATGACTTACACTTTTGGCATACCCGAATAGCCCAAAGTCGAACTGTTAAGTTAAAATTTTGATAAATCTTGTTCACTGGAATCAGTGCTGCCTCCCCTACTATAACTACATTGATGTGTTAATTTTGGAAAAATATGAGTTCTGTAGTTTTTCAAATATTAATTGTAATATTAGATATTTTTTGACACCCGGTATTGAACAGAAAATTATTATTTTGAAGCAGTTTATTGACAGCTACTTCATGAACAAATTTACAAAATATATGAAAAAAACTAAGCCATTTTTGAGGTTGACGGCTGTGAATCTAATGGTTCGATTCCTTCTAAATCGTTGTCTTCCTCTGAAAATGATGAGGTTTCGTCGTCACTACTTGAAGATCCCAGTGTGATAACTAAATCATCAATAACCGTTTCAATTTTGCCATCTACTTCCCAGTATTTATCTTCAATAGAACGAACATGTTTATCATACGATTTCCAATTTTCAGCCGATATTGAGTCAATCGCTTCTAATGTTATTTTATTTAAATCTTTAATTGAAAGTTCACCGGTGTTGCGCTCTCGAATATATTTTTTTTACTCTTGCCCAGTTCAATAGGGTTGAGGTCGCACATGTATGGAGGCAGCCTTAAAAGTGTATGACCGAGGTTACCTAAAAAACCGTCAATTTTATACTTTTTTCTCTAGGCTTGTTGGCTGATATTACTTCATATAATTGATATTTTCTCCATGTTGGATCACATACAAAATTCCACGATATCATATGAGCTTTTGTAGAGTATTTAATTGGCACTTTATCTTCTACGTGAGAATGATAAGACGCATTATCTATTACCACGATTGATTTGGGAGGAATGTTAGGTAGAAGCTTCTCGAGCAACCACTTTTCATTTTTCATCTCTATTCATCTGTCCATGATAGTGTCCAGTTGTTAGTCCCGAGCGAAAAACTAAAGCAGCACCTGGAACAAATCCGGCTTCTGAACCAGCATGAACTATAATAAAGCGACTACTAGAGGGGATACCCTGAACAACCCCTGTAACACTTTCACTTTGCCAGCATTTGTTCGCTGTCATATTATTATCTACCCAGGTTTCGTCTCAATACACAATATTACGTCCTTCTTGCCTATATTGCCTTACAGTTCATAGATATTTCACCAGCTAGTGAAAAATATTTGGTCTCTCAATGAGCAATTTCCGTTTATTTTGGCACTTGCGCCAAACAAAACCATTTGATCGTAAAAGCCGATTTAAGGTTTTATACCCGTACGGAAAATCTATTTTGTTCTTTACAGCACGAAGTAGGGGTTTGCAGGTCGGAACCTTCTTCAAGTTTATATAAAAATCTTCTATGGTTCGTCGAATTAATTGAAAAATCACCATCGTCAATTTTATCTTTGTATGATAATCGGGGTCTTTTTTTACCAGGAGATTTTAAAGGTAAAGTAGAACATCATTATGTTCTCTTTGAATTTTTCTTACACTACTTTCCAAAACACCAGTGTAAAATGCAGCGCGTTCTGTTCGGTTTTGAATTGGAATAGTCAAACTATTATTTTCAGCTTCTCTAGTACAGGCCTCTATAACGCTCGCAATAACTTCACGTGCACCGCTTCGAATTGTTTTTCCTCTTTTGCTCGCCATCGTTACTTCGAAATAATAATTCAAATTCAACGCAAGGCATTTATATAGAAATGAAAACAAATGCTCGAAATGTATAGGCGCCACTGGAAATAGCTTAAACCTTCTAGCGGCAAGTGCATGGAGACTCTAGGCACATCTCAATTACAAGTGGACCAGTTCGAACTTTACTAAATCCTCGATTAATTTTTCGTACCGCTTAGCTGGCGCACTTTATAGGTGAAGCGGCAAACTATTACAACAAATAAAATAAACACAAATTTTACTTTTCCGCTTACTTAAGAATATGAACCTTTATTTTAAGGATCGCCTGGTTTTCTTTCGTGTCGGTTACCTCCAGCGTTGTTGAGTAATTATAGCTTTTCTGATTAGAAAAGGCACAAGCATAATATTTATTCGTAAAAAAATCCAGAAGTGCATCGCTAAAAAAGTTAGGACAAATTTACATAAATAATAGTAGCGTACGTAGTGCCCTCTAAGTGTCACATGAAATTTAATACCAAATTATGATTCCTCACCTAAAAAATACCCCGAATGCCCAATTTCGTGAGAAAATTATATTATTTGCAACAGACATTTAATAAAAAATAAAATAAAATTTATATTTCAACACCCTGTATCTCCGTAACGAAGCATTTCCGGGCCTAGGTTAATATGGAATTTTTTTCATGCTTTTTTTTGTAGAATCACCCTCTTCATTTTGTAGTGGACACCCTGTATGTAGCTTTGATCAAATATGATTGAAATTAGACCGTTTGATCTAAGTTTTAGTTTTAGAGAAACTTGAAATTGATTTATTGTTTAATAATAACATGCCTAACGGAATGCTGGTTCACTAGGCCAGTAAAATAAGTCACAAAAAGAGCAAAATTTCGAAAAAATCTAACCCAGCTGAATCGTTGTGGATACTTTTACTTTGAAACCCTTTACATATCCTCATAAACAGTCCTAATTTGGGCCGTGTGCTAGCGTTTTTACGGCGTGAAAGGGGGGAGAACCCAATATTACAAATTATAATACGTATCGTTTTTCATTTTGAGACTATGAGGGGCAAATGGTTGATACACAAAGAAAAAGGATCCTTTAAAATCTACCGTTACTGGTTGAAAAGAAATTATGTCGTTTGGCGATCGCAAATAATTTTTAATTTTTTTATATGTATGCAAGCTTATGCCCATCTGAGATCACTGTGCCTATGTGGGAATACAGAAGCACTTTTGAAATATTTTCTGGAATCCCAAATATACATGGAAGCTTTTAGAAATAAAGAGTCCTCGAGATGTCTCATACAAACGAAGGCGAAAAGCCGGAAATTATTTTCTCTTTAACTTGGTCTAAACATAAGAAACAAAATTATTTAACACACCTAATTCTTGTAAATAAATTCCCCGAAATCTATTTTTTCAGGATATTCCACGCCTTCTGACTACGCAGACGTTTCATCTTCTCAAGCGAGTCCCAGCCTCAGTACGGCGTTACCAGTTGACGAAGAGATCACGATGCAAAACGCCATATTCAACAAACAGACTGGCAACATGACAATGTCAAAGCTGAACATAGATATGCTGAATGAAGGAGAACACGACTACGAACTAGTAGTTTTAAAAAATGGTTCTTTTACCAATGGAAATATCTATAAATTTCCGGAACTGTTAAAAGAAAATACAGGCGGAGAATATAGCCTAGTCAGTGAAGTTTACGTCAACAACGGTTACAACTATGGAAGCAACCCGTCATCTCCTTCGGAATCAAATTGCTCTACCTTAGAGAAGAGAACTCTTAAAGTCAGATACGATGGTGGAGTGGAGAAGCCTGGCAAACTCTTGATAGAAGTAGAGGACTGTTTGGACCATTATATTCCAGTAAACGACTCTGACGAATTTGAACCTGACACCTTAGACCGGCCAAATAAATACGAAAAACTCTCCATACCTACAGACAACAGTAGTAACTCTTTGGAAAAATCTAATCAAATATTGTTACGTACTAACGGTAGCTTCAAAAGTCAACTGCTTGACATTAATGCCAACAATATGGAGATAAGTAACTTTAACAGAGTGTTCGGCAGTCTGAGGGAAATGTACGAAGAGAAACGAAAGCAGGCGAGAGAAAAGGAACAGTTTAGTTTAGAATCTTTTGAGGTTGATGACGAAGGGAAGCTGCTCACTCTGGAGGACAGGCACTCGAAGAGACAAAGGGTAAAGACGACTTCGAGTGGACCAGTTATTCCGCCTGATGTAATACCGCCACCTCCGCATGACGCGTCGCCGATATACGAACATCCCAAACCTCCTAGGAAAGTATTGAGTCCTGGTAAGTTTTATTTAGCGTCTGTACCGAATCTCACATAACAATATTTTTCAATTTTATATTTGTAGATTGAAAACTGTAAATGTAATTCTCACTTACCATTTCGTACCTTCTAAAGTATTTCCCACAGTTCCTATGGAAAATAGCTTTCAGTTAATGTTAATAATTTTTAGATATGATACAGTCCTGAACTTCGTGGTCAAAATGTGTCATTAGCTCAACTTGATCCTATGACCAGATTTTGATATACAGGGTATCAAAGTTTTGATTTTAAATTTTGTTTGCGTTAGCGACTCGGCCAAGATTTTGCTACTATTTTTACGTGTTTTTAGTGGTTGATTGAGCTAATTTTTAAATTAAAAAAAAACAGATTCTGAATACAATTTGACAGTAACAATCAATGAACTTCCCTTGATAGGTAACATGACATTCATTTCAAATCTTGTTTTAACTGGCACTCTTGATTTTAAAAGAATAAGTCAGGTACTATGGAAACTTCCATTATATACGAAATAATCAGAACTTGGTGTGCTGTTAGAATTAAGGTCAGAAGATTGAAGTTAAACGTAAAAAGTAAAGTAAAGTTAAAACTAGGTTTTGAATGTTCGATCAATATTTTTGTTTGACGCACTACAGAATATTTGTTTTCATTTTTCACATGTTCGTTACTCACTAAATTTTTATTCTACAAACCGGTCTTACCCTCCAACATATCCAATCTGGCCGTTTATTTAGAAAATATGAAAAATTTATAGGTGTTTTGGTTTTTTAATTTTAAGCATTTTTGCATTCACGGAAAATATTGCTCCGACACTGCTTTAATAAACAACTATTGTAAAACTTGTTTATACGTAACGAAAAATAAAATAATAACCAAAAATCTAGCATAATTCATTTTGCCACATCTGGTTAATTTTGTAAAAGTGGTAGCAAAATCTTGGCGGGTAGCTAAATTTAAAAAATTAAATTAACAATGTTGACACTTTGCTATTGTCACTTTCTCTGCAAAACGGCAAGGTTAATTTTCCAATCCGACGTTTCGGATTCGAGAGACCATCATTAACTTTCTTAAGTTAAATGCGGACCTAGATTTTTTTATTTCACTATTCAATGCCCTTTATAACTACCAAATAAATTGTGATATAGAAATGATAGCGTACCATTTGATTTCTTTGAGAAAATCAGCTTCGTTTGGAGAATTCCGAAACAACGCCATCTAGTGACCACTAACAAAGTCATTACGGCACAATTTAGGGCTTCAGGAGTAGTTGAATAAAATCGATTCGTCCAAAACAGAGATATCAACATTTGAACCTAAAAGTGTATGACCTTCCTCCACCACTTTGAAGAAGGCAGTGCTTATGTGTTTACCATACCTCAATTATTAGAGAAATTTAAGAGAAAATTGGCATTTACAATTTTTTGTTGTTTTTACGCCCCCTAACGGACAACTTTCGAACTTAATTTACATCCATTTCTCTTGGTCGATTTACCTATAAATATTTCATTCCTTAAGTTCTGTAATAAAAGGTTTCTGAGCTACCGCCGACGTCTTTTTTATTGGACCACCCTGTACATGATATTTAAATGAATATGAACAGCAGATCATGTTGGACGTTATACCTCATATTTTAGCAAAAAGCTTGCACCATTTTAACTTTTGCAATAGTGCTTTCAATTTATGATAAATTTCTTAGAAAGAAGAATTCCAAAGCAGTTTATGTCCTTTAAGGGTACAATATTTTTTCGTTATTTTTTATTGGTAATCGGCATTATGACGATTTTGCTAGGAATGGCTATACATATCACCAGGAATTCATCAACTACTAACTTTAAGTTTTGATTCTGAGAGTTTCTACAAGGCCAAGACTAAAGTTACTGGAAACAAGAACAGATCGTAACTGAAAAAACAAGAAACATGTTTTTCATGCAGTAGCGTATTAATTATTATTAGGCCTAGTAGGCATTTTCCTGGCCCCTCCAGTTTGAGGGGCCCTTACCGATAATTGAACATAATATACAATTTTACACGAATGGTAAAAATTAAAAAATCTCACAGTATTTTCACTTATCTAAATATCTACCTAAGAACTTTCATATTATTCTCAATATTACGAGAACCTATCTGCTTTGTGTTTTTAAATTCTCCTCAAATTTTTAGACATTTTTCATGTAACATATCCATACCAAATTTTCGAAATATTCAACATTCAAATGGGACAATATAAGGCTATGAAATCTAAAATGACTTTTCTTATCGCAAAACGGATTGCCAAATCTATCTTAACTTCTTTTAATCTTCATTATAGTACCAAATCCAAGTCTAAAATTCAGTACCAAAATTACTGAACACCTCTCTAGAAATTGGTTAAAAATCAGTTTTAAGACCAACAATCCATTAAGGAAAATAATAAGCTTACTCAAAACCAGGGGCGTGCGGTGAAATTTTAAGAAAGAGAAGCAATTTTTAGATATTTACCTATTTGTAATGTAATTCGATTCTTCGATCATTTTTTGCAAATTCGTCAATGACGTCATCATAAAAACGTCGATGCTCCGACATATTTTGGAGAAGTTTATTTTCAATGGACAACAGCGATGGATGCGAAAGTCTCTTCTGCCCCGTTGAATTTCTCACGAAATTTTTTATACGTTTAAGTGTTGAAAAATTGCGTTCTACTGATGAACTTGTGGCAGATATTGTCAATACTAATTCACACAATTTCGACACTTGGTGGTGGTGTAGGCATCTTCCAGCTCCTTGTCTTTTAAAAATTACATTAGTTCCTTAGCGTTTTTTTTTTTGCGCTAATGTCATCAGTTTCGTAAATCACTTTTAGTTCAGATCGCAGTAACACTCGGTTGAAGAACTGGCCATAATGAAGAAGAGATTTAAACGCATCTTCTGGAAAAGTTTTTCCTTTAAATGCATCAACATTGAACAGCTCGAGGAATTTAAAATCATTTAAACCGTTAAATCTATAGTCTATTTGTTGCTGAATTTGATCGATTATTTCATAAAAGAGGCGTCTGTACGATGTTTGAACATCTGCCACATTGTCTGTTCGAAGACGCTTGGCTTGTGGCTCTACATTTAACGTCATTGTTTTCTCCCAAAATAGGTCAAAGTCATCTCTTTTTTGGCTTAACATGGACTTAAAATCATCCACTTTTTTTAGGCAAAAGCAATATCATCTGTTTTAGTTTGTAATATATTAAAAACATAGTCCTAGAATGGAAATATTTCTGAAAATATGTTCAACAAATAATTAAAATTAAAATCTCGTTTCAAACAGTCCAAAAACCCCCTCGAACTATTTATTGCTTCTGAGTTTCTCGTTTCATTATTTTCTATTATATTCTAAAATAGTTCAATCAGTGATTCACGACTTTCAGATACTGTTAACACAAGTCTTCCATTATAATTTCACATAGTAGGAGCTACTTTGGGCAATCATTTGTGGACAATGGAGTCCAAAGCTTGTGTACCTTTTGTTGACTTGGAAAAAAAAAGCAGCCATGCCACTTAAAGTAACGAAAAATACTTTACACTTTTTAATGTGATTGATGGACTGTGATAAAACTAAATTTAATTCATGAGCAAAACAATGGACAAACACAGCACTTGGGAAAATTTCTCGAACTTTAGCTTGCAGACCCCCTAATTGCCCTGCCATCACTGCAGCTCCATCATAGCTTTGAGCAACTAATTTTTTCTCTCGATTAATTTCTTTAGTAACATTATCAATTACGGTATATAATGCATCTGCTGTACGATTGCTGGACGATTTTTTCTTAAAACCTAAAAATCGCTCTTGAATACTTCCGTCTATTTTAACGTAACGTATTACTATAGATAATTGGCTAAAATTAGTGATATCAGTTGTTTCGTCCAGAACAATAGCAATGAACCGCGCCTCGCCAATCTCCTGCTTAATTCTTTTTAGAATAATGGTTGCAACAGCGGAAATTAAATCATTCTGGATTCGATTCGACGTTCCGCGAAAAACGCTAGACTGCTCTAAATGATTTTTTAAGCAATCATCATATTTAGCCATTAAACTCAGTAAATTTTGAAAATTTCCTCTATTTGAAGAAAACCTTGTTTCGTCATGACCTCTAAATACCAATTCGTGCTGTCCGAGAAAACAAACAACATCGATAAGTCTTCTTAATATTTGCCTATTTTTATCGACTAGTTCATTGTGTTGGCGATGACTAATTTCCAACTGTTTATTAAGGGCGTGTTCAATTCTGGTTTTGCCGAAGACTTTTTTTTTATGACGGCCTGCAAATGCGCTTTGGACATAATGTGTCTTTTTACAGCTTTATGGAAATTGTTTAAATCGGAAAAACCAGTTTTATTCCAAAGATCTTTTTCATTTTCAAAAAAAAAAAACTTATATTTTCACACTCTGTTAGCCATTTAAATTGTTCGTATTGTTTTTCCGGATAAAAATGTCTGATACAGTTTTTCATTTTTGTGGTTAAATTTTTCATAGGCGGTTTTGCCCTTCCTTTGGAAATTATTTAAAGCTTATCAGCGAAGTTTAATGTTGAAAATCCCTTTATTATTAAGACATACACCACACATTCACACACACTCTTCTTACTAAATTCTCCAACATTTTCAACGTTATTACCGACAGCCGAAGTTGACGGTATTTGCATATCCACGTCCGTATTATTGTCTTCCATATCGCACCATGCACGACGCGACGTACGTATCACACAACACACGGATAGCCGTTCAAACAAAGAATCTACTCCAACGATAGATTTTGCCCTCACTTAAAGCACGCGACTGAAATGCAAAAATTGCAAACAGCCGGTGGAAAGTTCAATAACCTCTGGCTCGATTCACAGGAAATCAAGCAAACAGAACTTGGCTGCAAGAGAAGAGAAGAAGCTAGCGGCCCGCATAGGTTCTATTTGATTTTCTATGGTGGCCGGTCGGAGTCAAGGCCGCATTTATTATGGATTTGATAATTAAGATAATATTTTAGCATTTTTAATATAAACTAAATTAATGGTTTCCTATTTAAAAAATTACATTTTAGAAGATGTTTTGTAATTTTTTTTGGGGAAGCACTGATTCCCTTGCTTCCATGGACTGCACGCCCCTGCTCAAAACAAGAAGAAGAAATCAGGAGTTTACATGCTGAAGTGTGGTTCGTGTCCCAAAATGTATATTGGACAAACCAGCAGAATAAAGGAACATAAAGCCAGTTACACAAAAAAATTAAATAATTCACATTTTGCAACTCATCTACTAAACGAATCACACATATTTCATGACAATTTTAAAATTCTTCATTCTGAAATAAAATCAAATCAAAACTTAATTATCTAGAAAGTAAGGAAACTAATAAATTTAAAACCTCTGGGCTATTACTAAACGATCAGGTAGATTTGCATAATTCCCCATTGTTGAAGCTTTTTTAGTTTTGTTACTTCTAACGTCCATTACCAGTACCTTTGGTACATACCGCTACCAAAGGTGGTTTAGAAACATTTTGTTGTGGAAACCGTACTGATGATTTTCGTATGGACAAACTGTTTCTTGTTTCACCAGTTACGATTTGTTTCTGTTTCCAGTAGCAAATGTTAACTAACAATTAGCAATAAAAAGTTCCTCTGCATTTTCGCTGGTACGAATCGTCCTTTAGGTTGGATATATTATTACTCTTAATCCTCTTTTATATTTTTTACCACACATCATGACTGTTTTATCATGATTTTTTCTTTCTCTTTTCAGAAAGCCTGATCACACATCAACCGCAACATCCAAAAAACGAGTGTAACGGGAGTGTCAATAACCAAGAATGCAAGCAACCCCAGGTTGGCACTCCTGATGACAACTCCGAATACAAATTATGCCTCTTACAAAAATCTAGAACGAACGGTCTCGTGACAGATCTGATTCAAACCGAGGACTTGATCTTACGGAAAAATGTCAACGATCAGTTCGTTTTTCATTCCACGATAGATGCGTCACGATTTCCTGTGCCGGTCAAAACGATAAATTCCCTAAACGGCGGTAAAAATAACTCTCCCAAGGTGTATCTAAGAAACAAGACGGACAGAAATCGCCGAAGTTGGCAAAATACGTTGAGGCCGGAGGATTCCGGTTATTTGAGTACAGACTCCAACGAGTCTAAGGTAAAGACTTTTCTGGAGAAAAAATTGTATTCGGAAACGAACGGCAGCGAGACCGACGAGAGTCTAGGAGATGGCCACAGTGAATCCGGAGCAGAAAGTGTTGAAACTCATTCAGTATTCTTTGGTCGATTTTTTAGGAAGCCGAACATGGTTCATTCCACGTCCATGGATAGTGGAGTGATGAATTGCGAGGAGAGTCATTCGAGCAGTGATTCCGAAACTGTGAGCTATACGACCGTCGTTCCAGTGTCGTCAAATAATAATTCGCTCGCTATGAGGTAGCTTTAAGAGAAAATATAGTTAAGGTAACGTTAAGTGTAAGTTAAGTATATATTTTAGTTTAACAGTTTGCTCTCCTTGGTACAGAAATGTTACATAAATCGAACTGTATGCAGGGTGTTCGTTAATTAATGGTACACAGCAGAAGCGTAGTTATATAAAAATATTATTATTTAACAAAAATGTATCTATATTCAAAACTTGATAACAACCGAGATACAGCTAGAGTGTCAAAATTTAAAATTATTTTTTTTAAATATTTTTGACAAAAAAAATCAGAGTTTTGTGCAAAATTTACGATTTGTAGAGGACGCCCGTTGTGATATATCGCGTACGATTAAATGTATTCACGTTCATAATGAATATATTATATACTAATATTTTACGTTTTATTTTTGACATGTCACGTGCTAAATTAACACACACTTAACGTATTTTATATTTCTTTAACCTTATTTTCGACCTAGAATATCAGTTGTTTGTAGAGGGAATTAATTTGATTTGTTGCTTTAAGGTCAAACTCCCAACAAGAGGATTTTTGTTAAAACGGCTTAACGGTTTAGCAGTTCGCGCGTATGAGTGATTCGAGCGATAGCATTTCCAAAATTCAGGGTTCAGAATATTTTCCAGAGTCAGATGATAACGACGATAATTATAGTTTCCAAGGTTTCTGACAATGAACATGAACTGTAGCAAAAGACTGCCAGTTCTCTGTAGTACTAGACTCGCTTTCTGTAAGTTTGAATTTCAATTATTTACGATGTAGTGTGTTGAAATTATTAGGTATTGTTTTATGATAAAAGAACCTCCGCACTGGTTTCTTTTCGGACGGTTTTTGAAAGTATTCATCCTGTGCTGTTGCTTAGGAGAATATTAAACGCCCTGCAAACTGCTTCATAGCATTTATGTCTAAACAGATAGATTATATCTATTTGTGAAATGTAAACATTTCTTGCTCGAAAATTATTTATGGCAATTGTTCGATACCCTAGCATAAACATCTAATGGAGTCGTGATTTTAAATTTAGCGGGCCTAATATTTTTTGTGGGTGTGTGTGAATGAGCAGGAATACATTTTGGAAATTTTGAAACTGATCAGATTTAGTGATCCCGCTGCATATATACCAGGAAGACCAATTACACGTTTGGCTATGTTTTTTGCCTATATTAGGAAAAACTAAATAAATCTTGTTGATTCCGGGGGAATAGTAGCCACAGCCGAATGTTTGGTTTTGTATAAAGGATTGCATTTCAAACAATTCATAAAAAACGTGCTTATTTTGGTATGAAACTATATTGCGTTTGTCCTAATGATACGTCTTTACGGGGATGCACTTACATTTTTCATTGTACTTTGGAAAGGATATATACAATGTTGATCAGAGCTACTGCATCAAGGAAAAGAGATAATAATAGACAACTAGTATATGTCTTTGAGATTAGCAAAATTGCTGTTAACAAAAGAGCCCTATATAACTGGAACTTCACGAACGAGCTAAAGAAACTAACAGAAACACCTTTGTGCTCATTCCAAATCTATTTCGTTCGAAAAGGGGATGGATGGGAATATTTATTGAATACGAGAACGTCAATAGAAAAACTGCGTCATCATGCTAGAGTGTCTATTAATTTATCTGTCAAAGGCAATTATTGATCATTATAATATAAATGCGAGAGAAGTCGATATAGAATATCAGCATGAGCAGTTTCACCTGGTTTTGAGATGTTGACATTGAACCTTATAATTTTAGTAGAGAAAGCTACACCTGGTTATAAAAAAATGGCTTTCACATGGTGCAACGTATGGTATTGAATGCTAATGTATTGTACACACATTCCGGAGGAAAAATACTAATGTCTTGTTTTGGGAGTTTAACTTCCAGAAACTCTGTGGGCTACACAGATATAAAAAAACAAATCTGGCACTGTTTCTTTATAATCAAACGATTTCATATATCCTCACCCACAAAAATCAAGTGGATTGAAATTGGGGCACCGAGCCGGCCAAAGCATCTGCCTTCATGACGTGCACAGCGATCGAGGAAATGAGTATTTAGGTAATCTCTAACAGGTCTAGAGAAGTATGCCATTCTTCATTCTGCATGAATAACATATTTTATAGTAACGTTAGAGGAAGGTCGTCTAAATAATTGGGTAACTGAGTTTATAAAAAAATAAGATATAGTTCGCCGTTTAAATAGGGTGGTAGTTCGAATAGAGTCAATAAACAATTCCCAGTAAGACTTTACCCTAAGTTAATCTTAAATTCTTGTTGAAAGTGACTTTTACATGCTAAGTGTGTTTTTTCCTGGAGTTGATGACGTAAACAATGTTTTATTTAGAAACATCGGGTCGGCATTTTGTTGGTTACCTTACAAAAGGGCAACATTATTTTACTGTATTTATTTTAATAATATCGTACTTTAAAAAATTGCTATATTTATAAATTAGCAAACTTAAATCATTTAAACGCAAGTATCTGGAAAACAGTTAATCAGAGCGACATATACAAAGTATAGCTTTTTTATGTATCAAACATAATAAGCAGTATTTTCATTTAAAACTTGAATACACTAACGCGCAAAAAAGGCATGCAATATGTCACAGTCAACGCCCTGTACAAATTACATCAATGTTTTTAAGAAATCTGCATTTTTCTTCACTAAAAAAATCCCAATACCAAATTTCGCACGGAATCGTTGTTTTTCTCCAAAAATATTTAAAAAATCACAAATAAACATATAGGGAATCTGTGATTTTGCTGTGTACCATTAATTAGCCGACACCGTGTATAATCAGTGATGTTATTTATGCGTAATTGTGAGCTCTTCGTATTTGTTTTCAGTTAACCTTGCTTTCTTAACCATAGCGAAGCCAGTTTACACAGAATTTGTAAAAATACTATATACTAGGGCTGTTCCATTTTCGCTAGTGAAGTAATATACAAGTTATTGACAAAACAAATTTATTTATAATTTTTCAAAGTATACCCCTTTACAATCAATGCTTTGCATTCGTGAAAACCAATCTTCAAAACAGTGTCTCTAGTCTTCCCCCGTTAGGGCATTAATTTCATTTTTAAAGGCAACGACTGCTTCTTCGGCCGATGTAAACCGTATAGCCCCTACTTTATTCTTACAGGCCGAAATAAGAAGAAATCATTAGGTGCTAGGTCTGGACTGCACGGTGTATGACCCATTACTTCAATGTTTTAGGCATTTAAATATTCAGTTGTTCGAGCAGCAGCGTGCGCCCGTGCGTTCCCTTGGTGCAAGACGATCCTTCCTCTTGGACGTTTTTGGCGAACATTTTGAAGATTTTGAGGTAAACAAACTGTAGTGTACCGCTCAGCATTAACTGTACGACGATCTTTTAGTTCTACAATGGAACACTAACACCTTTGGCTGGAGCTGATCAGTTTTCAATTACCCAAACGGCAGACTGCTGACCTGGAGTCAGATTGTGGGGAACTCACTGGAAACACAGCTTACGCACCATCAGATGTTTGTAAAATGGCGTTAATTGCTTTCATACCAATATTTAAAGTTACCTCAATAGTCTTGACAGTAACACGCCGGTCCTCTTTAATTATGTTTCTCATAAGGTTCTGCTTAGGAGCTCAAAAGTGATCATTTAGGAAAAATAGGCCAAGTTTAAATTAATTGTACACCCACCGCTTTACAGTAGCTAATGAAAAATTTGTCACCGAACAGTTAACTGATTTCTTTAAAACATTGTTTATCGCTTAAATCTCGCTTGAAATTGTAAAAAATTACAATGCTCTTTATTCAACACCATGTTTTCTTGGGGAAACAATTACTTTAAAATTATGTATTTCACAAACCTTGACGCAGATTTTACAACTGTCACTAAACTTATAGGCAATTAGGTCGAAATGTCAAACAAAATTTGTTTCACAAATATAACCGCCTACTAGATAAGCTCAGCGAAAAGAAAACAGCCCTCGTATTCTCTAAGTAAATGAAAGATACATTACAAACATAAGTATAAGTACACTAAAACCGACAGAACATACAATAACCATCTTATTATTATTTTTTAGCCATTTTAAGAAAATTAAAAAGATAGACTTACCTTTACACTCCTTTAGAAACATTTCAGAAAGAACATATGATTTTAAAAAAACTGAATTTAGAATGGAATTATTTTCAATCTCGAGCTTAAATTTTCATTTTGTTGGCAAAATTGCTTGAAAACTTGGTATTTTTCTCGAGTATCTTCCAAGTGGACTCAAAACTTCTTCTTAAATCATGAATCCGCCATTACAGTTTCGTAATTATTTATCTTTAGATATATCGAACGAAATAATTCTTATATCACATTTTAAGGTTAAAAAGTTGTTGTTTTCGCAATTAGTCTAAGAAATTTAAATTATGAAGTATATGATATACAGTTAATTACTTAAACTTCCTGTAATCAACCACAGGCCTACATTTTTGCTTGCGTTTTTTTTAATGATTATCTAAAACTAACTAACGGAGTGTCCCCCTGCCATCTCTCTAATCCAAGTATGTTTTAAAAACAGTTTTTTAAATGTTCTTTCTTGAAGAAAAACTTTAATAAAAAACATAATGAATATTTTTACAACCAGTTAGTGTGTGTTTATGTCTTAAAAATAGCCTCTATCTGCTTTAATAAAATATTTCTGTATAGTTCTGAAAATTAAAACGCATAACTAAAATGTAAATAAACCTTAGTTTTAAAAATAGTTGTTATATTACGTCAAAACCCAAGAATTCAATTAAAGACAGGCGTTATTTTAAAACTATTAATAACCTTAGAATTACACAAATGTAACTAGTTTAGGCATTATTAGTAATTAAAAATAGTAAAATTATTACGATTTATGTTAACACCCCAACAGTCATACGTATCTTAATATGTCTTATTTCTTTTGAAAAACTGCTTCTACAATCAGTTGAATTGAAAGCAATAAAACGATAGAGTAAAATAAAAATAGTTGACTTGTTTAACGAAATTGTTGGGAATTGTATACCAAAATTTATTAAACTAAGTGCAATATTGTAAATTTGTGATATAGTTTACGTGGGCCGGAAGTGCAATAAAAAGTTAGGTTAGGTTTTTTTAAGGTAATTGTAAGTTAGTTAGCTAAGTTAAAACGATCATTTTTTTATTACATACTGTAAGTGTCAATAAGTTGTAGACTTCATAATTGCAAACATTCCATTATGTTATATTACTTTAAATTTGAAACTTAACTCTCAATAATATTTTGAATATACAGGGTGGTCCATTAGTGTGTTCAAGCCAAATAATACAGGAATATGCACATTTCAAAAATATGTTTAAGTTTATCTACAGGCGGATTCAAATAATTTGACGAATCAAACTTATATTTATTAAACAGAATACTTTGTATACAAACCTCATAACTAAAACTATTAATACGGGCAAAAAAGATGTAAGCTGGTATCGTCACATTTTTTTTTTGAAGTACCATGTATTATTAATTAATTGATCACCAGGTACACATTATCATTTACACTATTTACACACCAATTATGAAGTCTAAAACTGTACAGGGTGTTCCACTGAGGAGGAAAAACGGTATTTTTTTGACTTCCCCTGTATTTCTCAAGAAATTCAAAATAGCCAATCGATGAATTGTAGCTCGGAGAATTCGACAATCGTAACAAAAAAACAATTGAACGAGAAGCAAAAGCCTTACGCCAAGGATGTTGCGTTTTTTTAAACGGAACACCCTATATATTATTACATTTTTGGATTCTATGGTCAATTCTAAGTGTTTTTTAATAAGGGTACTATATGTCTATCTTTAACGATTTTTGATTTATTGATGTTTGAACATTGACATTTTTGCTTTTGTGAGCCGTCCTAGCACCTGAACGGTTGGACCTTGACCAAATAACTTCCACATTCTTATCTTAGTTTTTGATGAGCTATCTTATGATGTCAGTCAAACAAAAAAACGAAAATTATTCTGTTACCTTTTTATTGAATATATTCATATGAAATCCAGGTGACGCAGATGATCACCTTACTTCAAAATCACTGTAATTTTGACGTATTGATAGGTATTATATTAGTTTGTCGTAATGAAATATTTATTAAATGAAAAACTACCGATTGTAACGCTGTATTATAAGTATCAAGAAAACCACAGTGAAGCAAGAACAACATATATTGCCAATTTTCACAGAAATATATCCGTAAAAACAATTATATGGATTAAAAACCTATTTGAAGAAACTAAATCATGACATAACAAAAAAAGAAACTCAGGACGAAAAGTATATCGAGACAGAACTGTTTTAAATTATTTTATAAGAAATCCCACCAAGTTAATTTCGGATGGAGTTCGAAAAATTCGGTATGGCCGTCTACCTCTACGTGGAAGGGTTAGCCAGGGAACCGTTCACAGAACTTTATAAATTTATAAACTCAGGCCTTTTCACATACTTCCACTTCAGCATTTAACAGCTGCACAGAAAAAAAGTCGCTTTCAATTTGTGTCTCAAATTATAATACGGCAACAAAACGACACTGATTTGATTAAAAAAATTGTTAGGGCAGACGAGTCTACATTTACTTCCTCAGGAATATTTAATCGATACAATACGCATCACTAAGCTGTAGAAAATCCGAGAAAATTTCAAACCATTAAATTTTAAGGGAGAAGTTCCATTCATGTTTGGTATGGTGTTAAAAATAATAAAATTTTGGGTCTAATATTTTATAATGAATCACCAAGTGGGCCACGATATCATAATTTTCTTCAAAACCAAATTGAAAACCTTTTGGAAGAATTGCCCTTGGAGGAATATCGGAATTTAATTTGGCAACAAGACGGAGCTCCTCCACATGCCACGCGTAATGTTAGAGACTTTTTGAACCGGCGCCATAAATGAATGCATTGGAAGGAATGGAACCATCGCTTGGTCAGCTAATAGCCCTGATCTTTCACTTTTGGATACCTTTCTTTGAGGGAACCTCAACAACGTGGCATACCAAAGTAGAAACGAAAATATTGATGATTTATGGAAAAAATTGTGAACGAAATTAATAGACTTAATTAGTTATTATGTTTTGTTACTTTATTGTTAATATTAACTATTGTTTTTTGTTATGTAATGATTTAGTTTCTTCAAATAGGTTTTTAATCCTTATAATTATTTTTACGGATATATTTCTATGAAAATTGGCAATATATGTTCGTCTTACGTCACTGGCATCTTCTTGACACTCATAATACAGCGTTACAATTTGTAGTTTTTCATCACCTACATTTTATATAATAGATTCAATTATATAGGTAGCAAAATAATTTCCGTTTTCTTGTTTGACTGGGCATCATAAGATAGCTTATCAAAAACTAAGATAGGAATGTGAAAGTTATTTTGCTCTAGATCCAACCGTTCAGGTGCTATGACGGATCAAAGAAGCAAAAATGTCAACTTTTAAACATCAATAAATCAAAAACAGTTGAAGATAGACATATAGTACCCTTATTAAAAAACATTTAGAATTAACCATAGAATCCAAAAATGTCTTAATATATAGGGAATTCCGTTAAAAAAACGCAACATCCTTGGCGTAAGTCTTTTGTTTCTCATTCAATTGTTTTTTGTTACGATATTCGAATTCTCCGATCTAAAATAGAAATAGAATAATCTTCAATGGAAGGCCCTGTATATACGGTTTTATTTTAATTCCGATCGGTTATTAGTAACCTCACAACTGTTCAAAACTTTTGTTACATTCGAACTATTAAAATGCATTTTAATATTGCAAATATTTAATTTTTGACGTTTTGACCTCAAATAAACCATCTTCAGAACCAACATATGCTAAATATTTATCATGGTTGCACATAATTACTCTTTTTTTATTTGTTTTATCCAGGAAACAACTTAATATACTCTCTTGCATATTCCCGATGAATAAATTATTGTCTATACGTGAATAAAGATTTTTTGAAACACCCTTTATTTCAAACAATGTTTATAAATAGCAGTTTGTTTTAACTCCTAAGAGAAAAGTTAAAGAATTATACATTAAAAGACATCATGTATTCAAAATCGTTATTTATATTTGTATTTATTTTAATACCCTGAAGATGGTTTTATTAAAGGAAAAACGTTTATAAATATATTGAATTCTCAAAATGTTTCTTATTAATTTTAATTTAACAAAATTTTCCGTGAGATTTTAGTGTAAAACAATAAACTCCAGTAAATCAATTTGTACATAATATATATGCATACCCATTTTAACCAGTTACAATTAATGAGATTTAATTAAGATACTTTTTAAGTTCTCGTGCAATTTTTTATAACAATAAGTGTGATATATCGTGCAATAATTTCGAGTGCAATATTTTTTTATTTATATACAAAATATTTTAGTATAATTTTTTTAAAGCAAATTGTAGTAGATAGTTTAATACGTTGTAGATTACTAAATTTGTGCTCACTTCAAAGTACCTGCAATTTTACCTTCAGGTTTTTGAACAAAATATGAAACAGCATTCAAATAACAATAATAATAATAATAATTGCCAGTGTTAAACACGTTAACATGTTGCTACTTTATATTATTTTAAATCTACAAATGTTTTTAAATGTTGTTTCATTAAAACCACTTTGAAATTAATTTGTGAACACCATACGGATTCAAACGTTTCTAGTTTATTTTAAGAATAATTATATTAGAAATAAATCTACAGAGCACTGCATTATATAAACGTATAATGTAATTATAATAATAGTCAAATAAAAGAAACTTTATGGTTTTACGGTTATCTTTCTCTAAACCGTCAGGATTTGCTACAAAAAATAAATAAACAAATAGATGGAACAAGATTGTCCATTTATTGAAATAATAGTATACACGGAATTCAAATCCTGACGCTTCAGATAAAACCATAAAACTTTTGTATACAACATTTTTTTTATTGATAACGAACAACCATGCACTAATGCGAAGAAGTAGATCTTTCCAAGCTAAAATGCTTGCGAAAAATTTACTTCTCAGCAGTTCGTAGAAAAAATATATTTAATTTCTCAAGAGCAAGGGCCTTTCTTTGTACTAAAGAAAAATATGTTTATTATTTTAAGTGCAAGAAACTCAAAATGTTCCTTGATTTGTGCAATTCCCAATGTTTAAAAATCAACGTTCATACTCTGGCGTAAATCAAACACGTTTTTACAGGTTTATGTAAATAATACATTAATAAATTTGCAAAATATACCAATATGAAATGAGTGTATTATAAATAATTACATAATTTTTAGAAACGTTTGAATTCTCTTTAAGAAAAGCTGGAACTTCAGCGCTCAGAAAGGGGTTAAGGTTATAGCTAAGTAGTATAAAAAATAGTTTAAATAATTCTGTTAAATTAAGTTTTCGTAAAGCATTGAATTCTTACGAGCAATTGGACGATTGTTATGCGATAGTTTGATATAGGTTTCCTGGAAACTGCTCATTATATTTCTGTTATGTCTATTATGTATATATTTTATATAATTACGTTATTTTTCTAAGTTAAAACTTGTTATTACAAAATGTTGCAGTTCGCAAGATATGTGAAATAAATGTGTCTAAATAAGGTGTAGTAATTATATGGGGTAGAAATTTATTTATGTCTAAAATTTTGGGAGATCTCATCAAAAAGAAAAACATATATATAAGTATATATATATATATATATATATATATATATATATATATATATATATATATATATATATATATATATATATATATATATATATATATATATATATATATATATATATATATATATATATATATATAAATAACCGAAATACAGGGTGTTAAAATGTTAATATTTTTTTATTTTCTTTTGTATACGCTTTATAAACTTCTAGAGATTTTTAAACCAATTTTCGTACCCGGTATATATGACTAAGGACAATAACGCGGCTAAATAAGTTTTAGAAAAATCAACAGAGTTACTATTTCCGTATTTTGCGACCCCTATAATCGTCTCGTACGACGTCACTGGAGGTTTTCACCACAACGTATTCAGATTCCTCATTCTTTTTAGTTTCCTGATTTTATTTACATTTTGCACTGTTTAAAAATTACTCAGCAAAATCTCCATTCATGGATTTAGGATCACAATGCAATAATTTTACCACTTTAATTATTAATTCTTAAAAATATACTTTCGGTTGTTTTGCGAAATCAAGGAAATATCGTCTAAAAGATAGCGTAAACGAAAGCAATTGCCATGTGTTTCATTTTTGTGAAATAAATTAAGTAGAAATGTTAAACAAGTGTTTTCGTGTAAATGGATTTCCATCAAGAACAGATTCAATAAAAGATAACGATCTAAACAACGTAAACAAATGAGTTGCCGCGTTTCATTCTGCTGCAAAGCTCTGGCAACCCAAAACGGCCTTTTTTTATTAATTATCTAAGCTCATTATGCATCTGGATCATTCAATTTAGAGCCAAATATTTCCTCTACACAATGAAACATGGTTTCCTGCGTAAAAGGTGCCTCTTCAGGCTACTTTCTACCAGGGCCGGGCAGTCGGACTTTGACACGAAATTTCAGATCGAAGACTGGGTTTTAGATTTTTCTAAAACGAAAGACAAGTTGCGACTTTGTCGAATATTGTGAGATTATCCGGTACTATTTTTCATGACATTGACAGATCGCTCATTTAATTCGCTTCAACTGTTTTATTAAACGTTTCTTGCCAGATCTTCAAAAAATACGTGTAAGAAGTTCTCGAGAAAAAAATGATTATTTTCATAGCGTTTGTTGGAAAATTTTTATCAAAATGTGAGATGCCTTGAGCCATTTCGATCTGTGAAAGGGTTCACTATAAAAGTGAACGTGCGGAAATTTTCCAGATTTGCTAATTACTTGCGAATTTCGACTAGATCAAGCCAAAAAAGGAAGTTTATAGGTTTTTCGGTTGAAATTAATAGGTTTTTAATTGGTACGGAAAGATTTCTTGACATTTCAGAATTATAAATGCCTTGTGTATGTTCAACATTAAGCTAACATATGAACCTCGTTTACAAAATGCTCTATATAATTTTTTGAGTGAAAATCAAAATTATTTTTCTTCATAAAGGCTCTCACTTTTGACTACTTGCTCATATCGAAATTAAGTTTTAGTTTTAGAATAGATTTTTAACAGGCGTTGGCCGACCATAACGTGGATGGTTTTAAAGTTTTTGAAATGTGAGGAAAGTATACCAGAATGGCATTTTCTTTCTTGAAATGGTTTATTTAATTTTCTACAGACTTTTTACTAAAGGTTTCCCATTTTTTGTCATAAAGGTAACAGTTTTACGTTTATATTATTGGCTTCCTCGATAATGTCTTCTGATATTTCATCAATAATATTCTCTCTAATTTCTTCATTCAAATAAGTTTTGTATCTCCACTTTGACGTTTATATAACTAATTAAGAGGTATACACCACAAACTTATTTTCATTGCAACAATAAAGATAGAAAGGCCTTGTAATTATTCGGTGGGTTCATAGTTTTTGGATTTCTTGGTTATTTCTCATTGGTGTTTTATTAATATGTTAAATTGGCCTTCAGTCCAGTTCTGGTGATGTTCTTTACATACTATCTCCAAATAAGTGGTGGTGATATAGGTATATAATATTATATGTATTGTTTTCAGCACTATTCAGAAAACTGGAACTTTTAGCAGTCATATGAGTAAGTATTAAAAAAACGGAGAAAAATACCATTATAAAACACCCTGTATTTCGAAAAGAAAGTGTTTGCGGCCTTCTCTTTATATAATTGTTTCTCATTTTTAATTTCTATGAGATATTTAACCCTTCAAAGTTTTAGACATCATTTAACCACGCAGAGTTAGAATCCCCTTAAATATTGATAGATAACATACAGGTTTTTCCCAAATGTTTTTGCATTATTCCCCTCCGCTAAAAGATTGATTTGCACATATTTGTAGATTTTCTTAATAAGTGAAATTTTATTATCAAATATGCAATTAAGGAGATCTCACATGTCCGTGCACTATTACTTTATTGACTGATATCAGATAATGTATGTAACAAGTACTTATTAATAAGAAAATAAATAATATAATATGTTTTCCCATTTGTTGTTTTATTTTTAATCCCTATTCCTAAAAAAAATTTGGGATAAAAGTAAAGCATGTGGGCTGTGAGAAGAGGTAACCCGAAACTAAAGCACACAAACAGCAAAAATCATTTGCACAAGCGGCACGAAGTAGTTCTTGCTAAACTGGAATAGAAAGAAAGACATTCAAAGAAAAATACATAAAATTGAATATAAAAATCATAAATATAAAATAAAGGGGACAAACAGGTAACTAAGATACATTAATATTTGCTATGACACATTCATGTTTCCTATCTCACAAATAATTATTATTTCCCAATACCCACACTATTCAAATGGACAATCAAATGCTTTGAAGCCAAAGATTCCTTTAGCCTAGTTGGTAATCACTTATGAGTAACAGAAGTCTGTTTTGTCTTTATTAATTCCATACAAATCCAAAAGAACTGACCAAAAAAAGAAATAAGAAAGAATTACTTGGCTTATTATTCAGATGAAAAATAATCATTTATTTATTATTATCATAATAAAATTCCTATTTTTATCATTAAATATTAAAAAGATTAAGATACAGAACTACAATTCATTTGGCAACAGATAAGATATGATTTACATATAGAATTTAACATCTTTCTTGAGCCTTCTCAAACAACCCGTTAAGTCTGTGATTGCAGAAGCGTATCTGTTTCAACAAAAAAAAAACTGAATTCACTCTCCTTG